>CM074718.1:294469396-294654396 GCA_037306005.1 Rhinophrynus dorsalis
TGTCGAGTTGACTTTGTTGACCACCTTGTCGATCCTCCGAGTTAGACTGGATGCTCCTGGTTATTCTCTTTCCAGTAGGTCAACAGAGACAACTGTACAGCTGGTAGGTTATTTATTCTGATCCTGTTTCGCTGGGTAGCTGTCTGTGTCTAGGGTGGTCATCCTGCTATCTGGCTGCACAGCCAGCACTTTTAACATTACCCCCAACCAGCGAACTCTAGCATCTGGCCCAATGACGCCTACTAGCAGAATATTTGTGATGTTGTCTATTGTATTGTTTTATTCATAGTAATAGCAGTCTGTATACGCTTTGTGGGTATTCCACTCTGCAAAGCATAACCCAGGCAGCTTATATTTGGCACATTGAGTCTGATCATCACATTTTGATTGCACCATGACTGATCCCACAGTTGTATCTTCATTTGTGGTTCAAAAGGGGGCCAGACTTGACCAACACACCGTGCAGATTAAGCAAATGGACTCCAAACTGGACTCCATTGCAATTATGCTTCAACATATGCAACAGCGTTTTGACCCGGCTGTACCACCTCAGAGTCCTCCTGTTATGCGTCCTGCTGTTGCTTCTTCCTCCTAATGCCTGTTGCCTTGCAGGCTATCATTACCAGACTGGTATGATGGTTCTATCACTGACTTTCGTGGGTTCCTGAACCAATGCTGTTTGCATTACCGGAGTCAACTCAATGCCTATGCCTCTCATCTCCCAGCATAACTTTTATCATTTCCCTGCTTCATGGATCTGCTCTTCCTTTGGTTTCTTTACTCTTAGACCGCCAGTCTCCTTCCTTGGCAGATTTTTATTCTTTTATATCCGCCATTCAGTCCATAGTCGATCTCCCTGGACAACGGGGAAGGGCTGAGTTGGTCTATACTAGATTGCCAGCAGATTTTAGGACCCCCCCCCAATATGCAATCAAATTTCAGACCTGGGCGTTTGACAGAGTGGGGTGATAACTCCTTGAAGGCTACCTTCAGGATGGGGCTGTCTGAACTCCTGAAGGACAAGCTTATTACCCAACCTATTCCTGATACATTAGAGCACCTCATTGACTTGTGTGCCACCCTGGAAATTCTGATTCAGGAATGCAGGCTGAGCACAACAGATCTCACAAGACATATGACGGGTAAAACCTCTATACGTCTTGCTCCAAAATCCCAGATCTTTGGAAGTAGAACATGTACTAAGGTTGTCTGAGGAAGAGAAGACCAGAAGATGCACTTCAGGTATATTTCTGTATTGACACAGACAGGTCATTATACCTGGACTTAGAGTAGGTCCCTCAGTATATCCTAAGTCTCTTCCGTTCCCTCAAAGGAAGACCAGAAGCAAAGAAGTGGCCTAGCATCGGCCTTTTGTTGACTCTGGTGTTGTTGGTCTTTATGGATTCTGCCTTTACTGCTCAACACGGCATTCTGTCTCAGACCAAGGAAGTGACCATAGATGGTTATCCTATGGGAGCAGGCCTTATCACTCTCTCAGCCTTTCCTGTTACTCTGCAGATGTGTTGTTCCCATACCTAGGTGTTGTCCTTTGACCTTATCTCATGCCCTGCTAACCCGATCATTCTGGGTTATCCCTGGCTTCAAAGGAACAACCCTGCTTATTAATTGGGCTTCTTGTTAGACTGCATTCAACTCTAAGTTCCGGTATTACAAGTACGGGCTATGCCCTTCGCTCTTTGTAATGCCCCTGCTGACTTCCAGAATTTCGTCAACAATGTCTTCAGGGATCTCCTCTTGTCCTCCATCGTTGTGTACCTGGATGACATCTTGGTATTTTCGCATAGTGGCCATGTCTCTTAGTTGTTAACCCACCTCAGGGGACTGTCTGTCCTGCAAGATAGAGAAGTGTGAGATTAAGAATACCTCTCTAGCCGCCTTAGGCTAAATCATCTTAGCTCAAGGTTTTTTCATGGACCCAGGTAAATTGTCTACTGTTTCAGAGTGGCCCTTAAAGCCGTTCAGCAGTTCGTTTTGGCTTTGCCAATTACTACCACTGGTTCATCAAAGGCTTTTTTGGCTATTATCACCCCTATCACAGCCATGACTCATAAGGGAGCGATCACTCACCTTTGGACTCCCGAGGCCTTGCAGGCATTTGAGACCTTGAAGAGCACCTTCTCTTCTGCCCCTATTCTCAAATATCCTGATCCTCTAGCCCCAATAATTCTCAAGGTGGATGCCTCTGAAGTTGCGACCGGAGCAGTCCTATCTCGGCTATCCACCAGTTCTGGAGTTCTCCATCCCTGCTGAGAGGAGCTATGATTCTGGTAACAGGGAGTTGTTGGCAGTGCAGTTAGCCATGGACAAGTGGAGGTACTTGTTGGAGGGATCCCCTCATGTGTTTACCACCCTAACCGATCACCAGAACCTCCACAACTTTGCATCTGCCAAGTGCCTAAAAGCTCATAAGGCTCGTTGGTCTTTGTTTTTCTCCCGTTTTTAGTATGTCATTTCGTACATTCCTGGGACGAAGAACATCAAGGTCCCGCCAACATGAGTCATCTAGTCTCTGTCCGGTTTTCATTTCTTCTACTCAGATCGTATCCTCATTGTCTACTAGCCTTCTCACCAGTCTCGGGAAAGTCTGCCTGCCGTTCTGGGGTCTCTCTGCCTCCAAAATGTACTTTGTATCTTAAAAGTACTGTTCAGATATCCTTCGTAGGGGCACTGTTCTGTGACGGCTGGTCATTCTGGCGTTCTCCATACCCAGGATCTTATCACCAGGTACTTTTGGTGGCTTATTTTGTGTCATCCTGTCCAGTATGTGCCCTTATAAAAACACCCAGAATCAGACCTGTGGGTCTTACAACCCCCTGCCTGTGTCAGCCCTTCCATGGACACAAATCTCCATGGACTTTGTGCTGGATCTGCCTTCCTCCTCTGGCAATACAGTGATTTGGGTCATTGTGGAACAGAGGCATTTTGTCCCGCTACCTAAGCATCCTGCCTCTTTTGAGCTGCCTGAGACATCTACCGTCTGCACGGAATATCGCATCATATCCCTTCTGATCGTGGTTCCCTATTTGTGTCCCATTTCTGGAGAGCATTCTGTTCTATGTTTGGTATCGACTTGCAACATTCCTCTGTGTATCACCCTCAGACGAGCGATCAGACAGAGAGGTTGAACCAGTACATGGAACACTTCCATCGTTGTTACTGCTCCCATCAGTAGGATGACTGGACTCTGCTGTAGCCATTGGCAGAGTTTTCCTATAACTACTTCCTACAGATCTCTCTGAAATGTTCCACATTTTTTTTTCTGGCTTTGTGGTATAATCCTCCTGCTATTGTTCTCTGGAGCCACACACTCTTGAGTTGGTGGATCATTGGCAGGCTATTCTCTGCACAATTCTCACATCCCAGATGTGGCAGCAGACCGTCATCGGTCTTTGGCACAGAGGTTTGATCCAGGGGATTTGGTTTGGCTCTGACAAAAACATCAAACACTGTCATCCATCTGACAAACTGACCCCCTGTACTTAGGGATATTCAAGGTCAAGACCCATCTCTCTCTGGTTTCGTGCCACTTGACCCTTCCAGACACTCTTAAGATTCCTCCGGTCTTCCACATGTCTCTGCTCAAGCCCTATGTGAAGGCCCATGGTTCTCACACCCCTTCTTCTCATTCTTCTCCTGTTTCTGTGGATGACTGAGGAGTTTGTCATTTATGCGGTGCTTGATTCCTGTATATCTCGTGGTACTCTCCAGTATCTTGTTAACTGTAAAATGTATGGGCTGGAGGAGCATTCATGGTTAGTGGCTTTGGATATCCACACACTGTCTTTGATTCGCCTGTTCCACCGGTCCTTTACATCCAAGCCTTCTGTGGCCTTGAGGGGATAAGTGTTATGTCCTTCCCTGCCTTTCTGAGTTTTCCTGGCATTTATTGCCATATATTCTATGTATTCCTCTGTTCACTTTCCTCGCCATGTGTGACTCTTGCTGAGCCTTTATCGAGAGTCTGCACCGTGTGTCGGTGCGTGATCAAATAGTTCCTATTTTGACAGAGTTCTGTAGTGTTCTTGTATTTCCTGCAATTCCAGTGTTTTGTCCTTGCGTTCCTTCGACTCCGTTAAGTCTTCAGATTTGGCTTTGTATCCTGTACTGGTTTGACCTTTGCTTGTTTCCTCTACTCCTTTTCTGCCTGCTGATTGTGTACTGCTTTGCCAGACTGGTGTTGACCTTGACTTGTTTGACTATTCTCCTGTCTCATCCCTGGTACCATCTCTGCCTGCTTGTTACTGATCTGGCTTATCGACTATTCTCCCTTAGACTCAGGATGTTCTCCTGCGCTCTCCTTGTCGAGTTCAACTTTGTCGACCACATTGTCCAGTTCGACTTTGCCGACCAGCTTTTGTCGAGTTTGACTCCTGTACCTTCTGCCTGGTTCGTCCCTTGCCACCCTCCAAGTTTACGACTTGCTGTTCCTGGTTCTTCCCATTCCAGTAGTTCAACAGAGACAAATGTACTGCTCGTAGGTTATTTATTTTGATTCCTGTCTCAGTGGTAAGTTGTCTGCATCTAGGGTTATCATCCTGCTGTCTGGTTTCATGGCCAGCAGCTTTAAAGGTATAGTAATGTTTCATAATAAAAGCAGCTCTAATTAATCTTCATAGTATTTGGGCCTTGGAGAGTGTTATTTCAGTTTCTTGGAGATGTAGTTCAAGAGTAATTAAATGATAAAATATCCCCCTCCCATCCCTTCTACTGATGTAACACTGTTCAGCTTAGAGCAGCAGGGAATGTCAAGGTAGATTGCAGAGAGGGACAATCTTCAATTAAGATAAGGGAAAAAGGTGAAAACTCTGTCAAGGGGGGCAGGGTTTTCATTGTTCTGACAGTAAGAATTTTGACCCTTGATGTGAGCTGTCTGGTCTATGGACTGGATTCCACATCTGATGAGTGGGGGCTTACACTAGGTAAAAGGGGCGGGAGGGGGAAACTTTATCATTCAATTACTCTTGAACCACAACGCTCACAGTAATGAAATAACTCTCTATGGCTCTAATACTATGAAGATTAATTGGGGATGCTGTTTTTGTGAAACATTACTATCACTTTAACACAGCCTAGGCTGCATTAATGCTACCCTAGTGCAGCCCCCACTAGCTAACCACACTCCCCAACCAGCGCGCTATAGAATCTGGCCTACTAACAGTATATTTGTATTGATGTCTCTTGTATTATTTTATCCATAATAATATCAGTCTGTATACTCTTTGTGGGGATTCCACTCGGCAAAGCATAACTCAGGCACACTTAGTCTGATCATCTCATGCAGCATGACATGATAATATGGAAATTGGAAGATTTTTTGCCTTTGGAAACTATAGACAGGGAATGGTACCATTCTCACAGGAAATTCTGTGGTGTTAGTGAAACAGTGGAAAAAGCTATGTGTTCCTCTATGGGCAGGAGAAAATCATGTTTTTTTCATGAAAATTCCAACAGGAACAAAAAGGACTTTCCACCCATCCCTAATTTTAAGGTATCTATTCAAAATGAATTTACTTTCATTCTTTGTTTTTCAGTTTAATAGTGTTACAGATATTTACAGTGGATGTAAAATGTCTACACAACCCTGTTAAAATGCCAGGTTCTTGTGATGTTAACCCCTTAGAGTCCGGTGACGTACCCGGACCGTCACGCTGGTCCGGCACTTAAGGACCAGTGACGGTCCTGGTACGTCACGTACTATTACTCACCGCGCTCCTGCAGGAGCGCGGTGAGTAATACCAGGGACTGAATTTGATCGCTCCAAGACCGGAGCGATCTCTTTCAGTCCCTCAGTTCGGCGTGCCACCCCACGTGATCAGTCACTTGGGGCGGCACGCTGAAATTCTCTATCGGGTCCTTAAAGGACCACACACCCTGCGACCGCTGGTCGTTAAGGGGTTAAAGAATGAGACAAAGATAAATCATGTCAGAACTTTTTCCACCTTTAATATGACATATAATGTGAACAATTCAATTGCAAAACAAACTGAAATTGTTGAGTGGGAAAAATTAATAAAAAAAAAAAAAATCACAATAACCTGGTTGCATAGGTGTGCACACCCTTAAACTAATACTTTGTTGAAGTACCTTTTGATTTTATTACAGCAATCAGTCTTTTTGGGTAGGAGTTTATTAGCATGGCACATCTTGACGTGGCATTCTCATCAATTTTGGAGGGACGTCTAGTTCTTGGTAATGTCTCTTTTGTGCCATATTTTCTCCACTTGATGACTGTCTTCCCTGTGTGCCATGGTATATCTAATGCTTTGGAAATACTCTTGTACCCTTCTCCTTACTGATCTCTTTCAACAGTGAGATCCCTCTGATGCTTCGGAAGCTGTCTGCGGACCATGGCTTTTGCTCTGAGATGCAACTAAGCAATTGTCAGGAAAATCCTACTAGAACGGCTGAACTTTATTTGTGATTAATTGGAGTCACTTTAAATGATGGCAGGTGTGTAATGACTTCTATTTAACATGAGATTGAATGTGATTGGTTAATTCTGAACACAGCCACATCCCCAGTTATAAGAGGGTGTGCACACCTATGCAACCAGGTTATTGTGAGTTTTTTATTTTTCCCCCTCAACGATTTCAGTTTGTTTTGCAATTGAATTGTTCACGTTATAGGTCACATTAAAGGTGGAAAAAGTTCTGACATGATTTATCTTTGTCTCATTCTTTAACATCACAAGAACATGGCATTTTAACAGGGGTGTGTAGACTTTTTATATCCACTGTATGGGCTAGTGGTTTGGGATGTAATTGTAACAGAGCTTTGTTCTTCTACCGTTCTCATAAAGCCGGCATAATTTTCTCACAAGTCCAGAAGATCACCTCCCTCCACCTTTTTAGGCTGCTAGAAAGGGGTGTTATGCATTCAAGGAGATAAATCATCTTTCACTGAGGGGAGGACTTTGAAAGATGAAAGGTACTCTTTAAGAGGAATCTTCATTGATGCCACATTACACCAATCTATTCATAGCGAAATTAAAAGAGGAACACTTCTCCACCTGCCAAATAAACCCTCTGTTCTATCTATTCTAATCATTTGGACTGCCAGTAAAGAAGATTTGACATTTTTCAAAGTGTAATATACATTTCTCTGTTGTTCAGTACAGGTTACTGGTAACTCTGGGAGGCGATCCGCCCCTTAGTGGGCAGGAACAATTCTCAAAGTGTATGCAGGGGGTGGAGCCTCCCTTCCCTCCTTGGCTGCAGCTAGCCAATCAGCTTCAGAAAGTTTTGTTCCTCAGTGAAGACAACACAAGGCTGAGAACAGTTCTGCTATAATTTTAGAATCTTTTTTTATTTTTCTGTTAGATATGGAATACCACCATTAGGTGGATTACCATGACTGACAAATGCCCATAGATGTGGCTAGCTCAGTATCCAGGTACTTTTTTGTGGACCTTAAGCCCTGAGGGGAAAAATCTTGATTTCAAGTGCTTCCCCAGGAGTTACCCACTGAGGTACTTCTTGCCCCATGGTAATCTGAAGACAGAAGATCTGCAGAAAACGTGAGCTTACCCTTTGAGTGCTGCAGGTCCACTTGTCCCACAGTGCCCCTCCGCACAGGGGTGTATTTCTGGATTTCCTATTGCACACTCCTGCACTCATTGGGTATATCTGTATGTCTGTCTGGGTGTTTGGAGCAGGTTTATGTGGTAACTTAACCCTTTAACTGATGGTTTTATGTCACTTTTCCTACTGGATTAGTGTTTTCTGGGTATCCTCACATGTTCTGTTGATGATTTACACATTTTTATGTTTTACTTTGGTATTTGTGAAAATTGAGTACTGCGCCTTTAAGCCGCACTTTACCGCATAGACGCCATTGCTCCATTCACTTCTATGGAACTAGACTGTTTGGGACGTATCTCTTCAACCGTTTAAACTAGCGACTTCAGAGATGGCTCATTTTACTTGTCTACCCTTGCTGTATCATCTGGTTGATGTTTCAAGTGTGTTAGGGGGCTCAGGGGGCTTCGGGCACTGTTTTAGGGTACTTTTTTGGAAAACTACATTTCCTATGAGCACATGCTTCTCATCCTTGTTTCTGATTGGTTCCCGCCGCAGCAGCCATTTTGTGAGCATTTCTGGGCGAGTATCCTACGCAGGACTTGGTCTCTCCTTCTCTTCTCTGCAGATTAACCCTTCACCTGCCAGATAAGTTTATTTTAGCGATTTCTGGTGTGAAACTTTATTCCTGCACACTATAATTGGGTGATTTATTGTACAGTTGTGTATTTTGACACTGTGAGAATGTCTGTACTGCTGGAGCTTGGGGCTAGACTTAAGACTAAGGAGGCTGGGGTCTCTGTATCCCCCACTGCGCATTGCTCTTCCTGTCACTCAGGGCTGCCATGAGAATATTCAGGTCACTTATGCCCATCATGTTCTGATGTCCCTGACACCATTCCAGGGACCTCCAGTCATGCCATAGAGCCAGCTTGGGTGCAAGAGTTCAAAGCTGCGACTAGGGACCTTAGGTCCACATTGCAACTCTTTCCATCCCAAATACAGGGGGCCTTTCAGGCTTGACAGGCCCCCTCCTCAGTCAGGTCTTCCCTGCCTAAATCTCAGGGAGTACCTGACGTGTCAGATTCCCCTGAGGAGGAACTGCTGGTGGACTCAGATGTTGAGGAATGTTCTGTGTTGGAGTCCTCTCAGTTTCTTGGGGACCCCTTTGAAGGTGATCCTGAACCCTCCGCTGAGGGCCTAATCAGGGCTTTCTTAACTATTCTTAACATTCCCCTAGTTCAAGAGGTTCCTTCTGATCCCTCTGACGTATTTCAGGAGCCTGCTAAGCCCCCTTACATACTTTCCACCTAACCCTGTAACGGAAGCTAAGAAGGGACCGCGTCTCCCTCAGCCGTCGTTCCCCGGTCTCTCCCTCTCTATGCCAGATAAGCACCGTCGGATGCACCAGTTAAGTATGGACGGTCACCGAAACAGTCGCAGGATCGCTGGGAGCAGGAAAGCATTGGTAATAGAGAGTGAGGCCTCTACTCCCAGTCAAAGGATCACTGGAACATGTCGCAGGAACACAAGGATGAGAAGATGGAGTCCACGTCACCGCCTGACAGCCTTCGAAGTCGGGTCACAGGAAGCTGGCAGCAGGCGGTCAATGATTCAGAATACTTGGAGCATATGGGTATCAGAGTAGACACTTTAGACCATAAGCAATACAAGACTCCAGGACTCCTTGTTCACTCAGAATAAGACTGACTTTATTGTACCAAACCACGCATATTTATACCGATCAACTACATTGAAATACATGGGCCAACCAGATACAACAGGGTGAGGGGCAGAGATAATACAATCCAAACATAAGACAAGGGATCAACAGCAAATGGTAAGGGCTGACACAATGGGAGCATTCACAGAGGTAATCAAATCACAACATATAAGACAAAGGACTGACCACAGTTTCAGGTTATACAATAGGTGACTCCCAGACCGAGGGGCATGAATGAATTAACACACGGCAGAGGGTCTCAATACATCTTACAATATACAATAAAATGGCTTGAGGGACTGCAATACACATTGGATTAATTAACCCCTCACTGCCCATTCACTTGGAAGCAAAGCAGCAGTCTAACACAAGGCAGTTTTGTGTAATAAAGTCAATTCGCCTGATTCACATAAAGTCTATCCAAAGTCTTTTAGTGCACAGCCAGGGCAAAATGTCCACAGTCTCTGGGGTCCTTTGACTAACAATTCCAGGCTCAGACAAGGGCTCCAGTAATGGACTAAGTTCAGTTACATTTCTCCCCCTTTTTTGTACCAAGCCAGCGGTTGCTGGAGTAAATGCTGGCTTGGGACTCTGGGACAGCCATGCTGTATTGAGCCCCTTGTCTGGAGCTGAGTGCACAACTTGAATCCCTTGTCCTGGGTCAGGGAAAGACTTGAGCCCCTTGTCCGGGCCAGGAGAAAACATTAACTCCTTGTCTGGGCCAGGAAACAGTAGGTGAGCCCCTTGTCCTGGGCCAGGAGTAAAACTGGGGCCCTTGGTCCTGGGCCATGGGAACTGGTGCCTCTTGGTTTTAACTGGGAGGCTTCTCCTGGGCCGTGCTCCATGCAGAGCTGGGGTCAGACCCTCCTGGGTCTGGGGCCAGTGGCTCAGGGTCCATAGCTAGTCCATACGGTGGATCTCCTTGGGGCAGTTGTGTCTCTGGATCCTCAGTGGCCTGGGGGTCAATTTGGGGAATGCTGGGGACATCTCCCCCTTTTAGTGGGGCAAGTACCCCCTAGGGACAGCAGAGGATGCTGCTCCCACTCTCCTGGGCTAAGGCAGCATCCAGAGAACTGTTGGCAATGCTGGGGACTTGTTTGCCCAGGGTAGGGGCATCCAAAAGACTGGGGCAAGTATAACAACTCCCAGGGAGGCCAGAACCAGGGGCAAAAAGGGAATCCCTGGTGAAGATTGTGATCCCACTTACCAGGCCAGGGGTGTCCAGAAAAGGGGCAGGGTCAGCAGAACTGGATTGTGGCAGTCTGCTGGGGCCATCACCGACAGGCTCAATACACAAATGGCTGGTGAGTTTACTCCTGCTCACCAAGCCAGGGGTCTCAGGGAAAGGGGACACAATCGTTGGGCTGGGAGTGAGGACTGTTGTCCCACTCACCCGAACCAGGGTTTCACAGGGCCTGGTTGGCTCGCTCCCACTCACCAGGCCAGGGATTACAAGGGGGCTGGTGGGGAACGCATTCCCACCCACCACTTTGCAGTCCATAGGGACAGCACAAGGCCCATCCGCACTGCATTGGGGCAGTCCATGGGGCTCCTTTTCTTCCTGGCCCTCTACGTCAGGGCCATTTCTTTTCTTGAGGAGGAAGGCACTCCCAACCCTCCTGGCAATCTTGTTCATATACCTGGAGAACACATTTTTCTACTTCTCAAGGGCAACAGCAATGGGGAACTGACTGGGGCTGCTGGTGGGGACCTGCATCTCCTTCACCTCAGCAGGGGTTCCCAAGGCCCTGGTGAGCTCGCTCCTACTCATCAGGCCAGGGTTCACAGGGGGGCTGGTGGGGAACGCATTCCCACCCACCAGTTCACAATCCATAGTGTCCACAAGGGGGCCAGCAGCTCTGCTCTCCTGCGGTCCGCTGGGGCCATTCTCAGCCTTGAGGGAGACCACAGTCCCATCCCTCAAGGCGGTATTCTCCGTGGCCCTGGAGAGCACACATTGCT
Source organism: Rhinophrynus dorsalis (assembly GCA_037306005.1). NCBI lineage: Eukaryota > Metazoa > Chordata > Amphibia > Anura > Rhinophrynidae > Rhinophrynus > Rhinophrynus dorsalis. Next base: position 294,480,620 of record CM074718.1, read on the forward strand.
CCTTCTCCAGGGCATATTCTAATAGCACATGGGGTATCTTCTTGGGGCTGCTGGTGAGCTCTCTCCTACTCTCCACAGCAGGGGGTTCACAGGGGATGATGGGCTCTCTCCCACCCATCAGTTGGGGTATAATATTGCTGCTGGTGGTGACCTGCATCTCGTTTACCGCAGCTGGGAAAAAAGGGGAAGGGGCAACATGCCTATCAGGGGACACGCTTGTCCCATCCCCTGATACATAGGCATCCTCGTGGCTGAGGAGGAATGAATTCCCACTCCTCAGATCAGGGAAATCAATCCAGTGGCAAAGGGGTATCAGGGAGGACAATTGTCCCACTCCCTAATGTAGGGGCCACACAAAGGTCACTGGTGAGGAATGTATCCCCTCTCAACAGGGCAAGGGTAATTGAACAGTGTTCCTGTAGTGCACAGAGGTAACATTCACGCAACGCAGTCGATTTATCCTTTCTATTGATGGATGTTGTCCCAGAAATGGCATTAAACTTTTCATTCCTCTGTAGACCGGGTCATTGTCAACCGGGTCCCAGTTCCTACCCATTATGATTGTCCAGTGTTCCTCCAGTGCAAACTTAATAAAGCTCCAGTCAGGCTGCATGTCACATTGGCCCATAGTCTCCTCCTTTCATTCGATGCAACCGATGAAAGAAGGAGATCTCTCCGCTCACCACCAGTTTTACGGAAGCTAAGAAGGGACCGTGTCTCCCTCAGCCGTCGTTCCTGGGTCTCTCCCTCTCAACACCAGATAAGCGCTGTTGGATGCACCGGTTGAAGTATGGACGGTCACTGAAACAGTCGCAGGATCGCTGGAAGCAGGAAAGCACGGGCAGTAGAGAGTGAGGCCTCTACTCCTGGTCAAAGGATCACTGGAAGATGTCGCAGGAACACAAGGATGAGAAGATGGAGTCCACGTCACCTCCTAACAGCATACGAAGTCGGGTCGCAGGAAGCTGGCAGCAGACGGTCGACGATTCAGGATGCTTGGCACAGATGGGTATCAGAGTGGACACTTTAGACCATAAGCAATACAAGACTCCAGGACTCCATGTTCACTCAGAATAAGACTGACTTTATTGTACCAAACCACACATATTTATACAGATCAACTACATTGAAATACATGGGCCAACCAGATACAACTGGGTGAGGGGCAGAGATAATACAATCCAAACATTCGACAAGGGATCAACAGCAAATGGTAAGGGCTGACACAATAGGAGCATTCACAGAGGTAATCAAATCACAGCATATAATACAAAGGACTGACAACAGAGTTTCAGGTTATACAATAGGTGACTCCCAGACTGAGGAGCGTGAATGAATTAACACACGGCAGGGGGTCCCAATACAACTTACAATATACAATACAATGGCTCGAGCGACTGCAATACACATTGGAATAATTAACCCCTCACTGCCCATTCACTTGGAAGCAAGCCAGCAGTCTAACACAGGGCAGTTTTGTGTAATAAAGTCAATTTGCCCCATTCACATAAAGTCTATTCAAAGTCTTTTAGTGCACAGCCAGGGCAAAATGTCCACAGTCTCTGGGGTCCTTTGACTAACAATTCCAGGCTCAGACAAGGGCTACAGTAACGGACTAAGTTCCGTTACAAACCCCACTCTTGACCTCCTTGTGTCTGAGGAGTGGAAATCTCCTGACAAGAAAGCTTCTGTATCCAGAAAATTGACTAAACTTTATCCCTTTTCTGAGGCCACGCTTGCCTAGTGGGTTCATCCTCCTAAAGTGGATGCCACTATTTCCAGGCTATCCAAATCTACTGTTACCATTCTCTGCCTCTGCTCTGAAGGACTGGACTGATAAAGAAGCTTGAGGTTTCCCTCAAGTCTATTTTTGCCACCGCTGGTTCTGGTATGCGTCCAGCATTTGCTGCTGCTTGGGTGAACCGGGCCATTGCGGTCTGGACTGAGCAGCTCACCAAGGCTGTCCGTCAGGATGCCTCAGTTTCGGATAAGTTGCGTCTCCTCACCAACATATCTCAGACACAACACTACATTTTTGCTGCCTTATTTGATGCCATCTGCATGATGGCTAGGGTTTCCACCATGTCTGTGGTGGCCAGGCGAGCTCTTTGGCTCAAGATTTGGTCTGCTGACATGGCCTCTAAGAAAGTCTTACTTTCCCTGCCTTTTCAGGGTACCTCCTTGTTTGGGCCAGATCTTAAGGATCTGATCAGTGAAGCCACTGGGGGTAAGAGTACACGTCTACCCTTGGTTCCTAAGAAGAAGTTGCCTCTTAAGCGTAACCGGCTTTTTCGTTCCAGAATTAGACACGTCTGGTGAACCAAACTGTTCCCTCAGCTCCGCTTACCACCTCCAAGCCCAAACAGCAGTGGGAGCCCAAGGTCTCCTCCAAGCCCAAGGCTTCCAAGACGTCTTCAGCATGACCCAAACCCGGGTCCGCACTCTGCTGTGGGTGGAGGACTCTGTGATGGACCCATGGGTTTTACAGGCGGTGAAGGATGGGTACAAGATCCCTTTAATTTCTCTTCCTCCTTTTCGCTTTCGTCCTTTTCATACTCCTCAGCGTACAGAGAAACTCTGTCTATTCGACAGCGCTGTTCAGGCTCTTCTGGACAAAGGTGTTCTGGAGCCACTGCCTTTCCAGGACAGGGGTTCGGGGTTCTACTCAAACCGCTTTGTAGTTGCTAAAAAGGACGGCGGCTGTCGCCCTCTTTTAGACTTGAAAGACCTCAATTCCTTTGTGACCCAGACTCATTATAGCCAGGAGTCTCTGCACACAGTGACTGCTGCCATGTCCCCGGGGGAATTCCTCGCTTCACTGGATCTGCAGGAAGCGCATTTGCACATTGCCATTCATCCAGAGAGCCAGCAGTACCTCCGGTTTGCCTGCGACAGGGGACATATTCAGTTCTCAGCCTTTCCATTTGGGCTGACGACGGCTCCTCAGGTTTTCAACCGTGTCCTGGGCACCTTGATATCTGTCCTCCACCGGAACGGCATCAGAGTTACTCCATACATGGACGACTTGCTTCTGAAAGCCCCCTCTGTGGACCTCCTTCATCAGCAAGTTCAGAATTGCATTCAGGCTCTCACCCGTCACGGATGGATCATCAACTTGGACAAGTGAGATCTTGTCCCATCCCAGCGTCTGGTCTTTCTGGGCCATCTCTTTGACACATGGTGTTCCTCACGGACGAGGTGGCTCACCAGATCGCCCACAGGGTTTCAGCGATTCTGTCTCAGGATCCCGTTCCAATCCAGAAGCTGTCATCTCTGGTGGGGAAATTCATTTCCACCATAAAAGCGGTTCTGTTTGCCATGGTGCACACCTGAGAACTCTGGAGGTTCGTGATCCAGGTGTGCAAGGGTCAACAGGATCTTCGGAAGTCATTTGTTTCCGTTCCTCTTCATGTGGAGCTGAGCTTGTCATGGTGGCTCAACCTTTTCAACCTGCTGAAGGGCAAGTCCTTTCTGGTGACCATTTGGACCAAATTGACGACGGATGTCAGCCTCTTCGGCTGGGGTACGGTCCTGGGCCGCTTGAATGCTGAGGGTTGGTGGTTTCTGGAGGAGTATCTCCTTCCGATCAAGATTCTGGAGCTTCGGGCGATATTTTATGCCCTGAGACATTGGTCTTCTCAGATAGAAGACTGTCCAGTCAGAGTGGAGTCCGACAATGCCACGGCCGTGACTTACATCAACAAGCAAGGCAGAACAAGAAGTATCGCCGCTTGGTTAGAGGTCAAGGCTATTTTGTCCTGGGCAGAAGATCACGTGCCAGCTATATCCGCAGTGCACATTCCAGATGTAGACAACATCATGGCGGACTTCCTCAGTCGACACACAGTGGACAGTGGAGAGTGGGAGTTGCATCCGCAGGTGTTTCAACTCATTGTTCAGCGATGGGTTCCCCCTTACATCGAACTGATGGCGATGAGGCACAACAGGAAGGTTCCAGCATATTTTGCTTTCAGTGGCGAGACCCTCTGGCTCTAGCGGTGGATGCATTGTCCATTCCTTGGACCTTTCCTCTGGCTTACATCTTTCCTCCCCTCTCCATGTTGCACAGGGTGTTACGGAAATTACGTCTGGAGTGTTGCCCAGTCATTCTGATTGCTCCATTTTGGCCTCGCCAGTCTTAGTTTCCGGAGCTTGTGGACCTGTCAGTGGCGGAGCCCTTTCGGCTCCCAGACCGTCCAGACCATCTTCTGCAGGGTTACCTGTGGAAGGAGTATGTGTATCGCCTGGCTTTGAAGGCTTGGAAATTGAATCTTCAATATTGAAGAAGAGCTTCTCTTCTGGTGTGGTGGCTACTATGCTCAGTGCCTGCAAGCCTGTTTCCTACAAGATCTAACATCGTGTCTGGTCGACCTTTCTGTCCTGGTGTGCTGACAGGGACCTGTCTCAGGACTTTGATCTACCTAGGGTCCTGGCATTTTTGCAGGACGGTGTGGATAAGGGCCTCAGTTTGAGTTCCCTTAAGGTTCAGACTTCTTCTCTCTCTCTCTTCTTTCAGAGGCACATTGCCATCCTGACGGATGTCAAGGTATTCTTTCAGGGCGTTTCTCATACTCATCCTGTTTTCAAGTCTCCCACTCCTCAGTGGGATCTTAACTTGGTTTCGGGCGTCCTTCAGTGCCCTCTCCAAGTTTTTGGCTACTATTCCTCTGTCTCTGTTGACGTGGAAAATGGCTTTTCTCCTGGCGATTGTGTCTGTTCACCGTGTCGTGGAGTTACATGCTCTGTCCTGTAAACCACCTTATTTGGTGTTTCACAAGGACAAGGCGATTCTTCGCACTTCCAAGGAGTTTCTACAGAAGGTGGTTTCAGAGTTCCACATCAATCAGGAGATTGTGGGGTCCCTCTTTCTGCCCTGACCCCACGTCTGACAAGGAGAGGGATCTCCAATTGTTAGACGTGGTGCGTTGTCTCAAGTTTTATGTGCATCGCACTGAGTCTATCAGGAAATCTGAGGCTCTGCTCATCATTCCTGAGGGTCCTAGGGCAAGAAGACCTGCATCCAAGGTGACTATCGCCTCTTGGATCAAGTCCACTATTCGCAAGGCTTATGAGCTGAGGAAGAAGCCTGTCCCTTTCAGGGTCTCGACTCATTCTACTCAATCTATTGGGGCCTCTCGGGCTTACAAGAATCAGGCCTCCGCTGATCAGTTGTGTAAGGCGGCCACCTGTTCGTCTGTGCATACCTTTTCGAAGCACTACCATGTGGATGTGTTGGCATTGGCTGATACCAGCTTTGGGAGGAAAATCCTGGAGGCAGTATTGCCTGTATAGGATTTTTCCTTGGTTCTTAGTGCTTCCTTCTCTGTTGAACCCTGTTGGTTCTAGTTCAGTGTGCCGTGTAATGTTCCTGGGGTGCCGTTACCCCCTTTTTGTGCTCATTGACACTTCAGTTCTTGTTGGGCTATCTCTGATGGTTCATATATGTTATGGTGACTTTGGGGGCCTTGCGCCTGGTCCTTGTCTTCTTCCCACCTCTGGGAAACGTAATGGTTGGATATCCCAGAGTTACAAGTAACCTGTATTGGACAACAGAGAAAAGAGGATTTTAGTCTTGCCTGTTAAATCCTTTTCTCTTAGTCCATACAGGTTACTGGTCTCCCACCCTGTCAAGAGACCATGCTTGGCTCTCCTGTGGTAGATCGTGGGGGTCCTTCGAGGTCATGCTCACAGGAGTCTTCTTCCCTTCTACTTTCTAGTCATCTTAGTGTCTCAAATCTTTCTGGAGCTGATTGGCTAGCTACAGCCAAGGTGGGAAAGGAGGCTCAACCCCCTGCATACTTTTTGAGAATTATTCCTGCCTACTAAGGGGCGGATCGCCTCCCAGAGTTACCAGTAACCTGTATGGACTAAGAGAAAAGGATTTAACAGGTAAGACTAAAATCCTCTTCATCTCACAGTGAACCTCAAACTCAGCCACTCACCCACAGAAATTACACTTTATGGGCATCACAGTCAGCAATAAAAGAAACATCAACACCATCCTGAACAGCATATACTACAAATCAAAAGATAGGCCCAGTTATCTCAGAAATGACAGTTTCTATCCCAATCACATACCAAATACTTTTGTTTATAGCCAGGTCCTAAGGTATAACCGCATCTGTTCACACTACTGACCATGATGAACATCTAAATCTCAGGAAACATTTCATTAGTCAAGTGTATAATGCCAAAGTTACAGACACTCAAATTCAGGGAGCCACTATTATACTCAAAAAGAAATCTTGTGGCACACAAATAACCACAGGAAGAGAATAGGATGACATTAGTAGTCAATTAAAACCTCTATCTTTTGAAGATCTGCCCAAGCGAAATTCAAACAATACTGCGTACAGATGAGACTAAACATTTTTTTTTCCAAATAACACCTTTGCTTTCTTATAAACAACCCCCTAAACTGGAACAGCTGTTGGTAAAGAGTTTCTGAAACATCACAGAAAATGTTCCAATTCCCTGCATACAAAATAGATGTGAAACCTATGCACACATATTTTCCTCAGATGAGGTGCCTATAGCCAAAACACACCTGAAGCGCAACATCAAGGACACATGTTCTTACAGATCATCTAATGCTGTCTACCCCATCACGTGTGTAATGTGAAATAACAGTCTTTAAGAAGATGGAAAAATTTGCACAGGTTCACTGTTAACAAGAAGAAATGTATAATATCAGCAGGGGAAAAGTGTTTGGACACCGTATCAAATATCTTAGTGTTACAACTGATGGGAAACTTCAAGATACAGAGACAAATATGTGTGAGTACAAGCTGAGGGCTTTAAAATTTCTTCTCCAAGTGTCAGAAAAGAAATGTCTGAGATAAGATTTGAGGACTTTTGTGTCAAATACATTTCAAAGATGCTTCCTTGGAGTGCAGAACAATTTTCACAGTATATGATGCCTTTACAATCTCCCATGGGTGTTGAACATGTCTCTATTATTCAAAGGTAGCCTGAGTGCCAGAGGGATATTCAGCGCATTGCAATACAATGAGTTGGATACCTCTCTGCCACTCATAGAGTTAAATCACAACATTCAAAACTTTGCATTGGGGACATCTCTAGTATATGTGCTAACACCCTTTGAGTGCCAGGGGTGACTATTGCAATGCAATGGACACTTCTCTGGCATGCTGATGGTTATGACTTTAGACAAAGTATTTAGTTGCATTTCAAAACAATTATGTACAAACACTATATTTAGAAACCTTTATATCAAAATCAGGGAAGAAAGATCTATGCCAGATTATTAGCTTTCAAATTCAACTGCATGTCAATGATCGGTATCCTGCTGCCTCTTGTCTTTTAGTTTTTACAGCATGCTATACAGTATGTGATCTTTAGCACCATCTAGTAAACACTCTTAAAAGTTGTGTGCCAATTAATCTAAAAATACACGGACGAGTTGTGTCAAAGTGGTATTTATTTATTTGTATTAAATTAGAAACCATTTTGTCACAATGGGCATTCAGTGTTCTAGACAGCAAAACACTGTTTCATAGTACAATGCTAGGGCATATAATGAAGTATTTGAAAATTATTTGTCTTATTTGTTTCAATAGCATAGTCACACTCTTTTAACTGTTCCAGAACTGCTTACTGTATTAAGGGTAATGTGGTAAAACTGTTTGGAATTGCACAAGAAAGGCATGTTTTGGTTTTGAGTCACATCAGAATTTTTTTACCTGTCTATAGAAGATAGATGATCACTAACCAGCTTTCACTTAATTGCAGTGCCCTATAAGTCCTGTATTTACCTGAGTCAGATGATTGGTGTATAGCCTGCTCAGCTAGTTCAGTCAGTACAGAATTTCAAAAAAGCTGTTGTATGTTATAGCTTCTCTGACAGTTCTCTCATTGTATAAACCAATTTCTGCAATGGATTTTACTGTTGTAACCCTTTCGGTTCCACACATGTCATGCACATTTGTACAGCACTGAAAGGATTACAGGAGGGCAGCTGCTATGTCTGCTCTTTAGTAGAGACAGCAAATGGTCCTTTGGTTCCACAGTGAGCTATAGGAAGATCCCAATATTGCCAGCCTCATCGCATATTGTTGATAAGCCATCAACACTATATCTCCACCCTGGACACTTATTGCCTCTTAATGCATGTCCCCCATGACACTTATTATCATAGAGTTAACATCAGTAGACAATTTTGAAATCCCTTGAAACATCACTTCTGTTTTTAACCCCTTAACGACTGGCCGATCGGCACAGTCAGTTAAGGACCACGGAGCATTTTTTTTGGTCTTTTCCGCTTCTGGACTCCCCGAACGGCGTGCAGCTGCGGGGGGGAGCCCGGAATTCCATGACTGTCATAGTACGTCATGGGTCGTTCAGTCAGATCGACCCTTGACGTACTGTGACCGTCAAGGGTCGTTAAGGGGCAGGGGAGGGCTGGCAACTTGTGGCCTGGAGGGCAATTACAATCATGTGGCCAAATTTTACTATCGTTCCAGCCCACTGTCCCAGCCCATCCCCTTCCGTTAATTTTAAAATTGCCATTAACCCTTTGAGTGCCAGAGGGGTATGCCACGCATTACTTTGCAATGCGTGGCATATCACTCTGGCACTCAAAGGGTTAGTGTTGTGAAGTAAGACGAGCAATACCACGCAGCATACAAATGAAATGTGGTTACACTGGTGCAACTACAGAGTTTACAGTTTAAAGGGATAGTAACATTTCATAATAAAAGCAGCTCTAATTAATCATCATAGTATTTGGACTTTGGAGAGTGTTATTTCAATTCTGTCAGAGTTGTAGTTCCAGAGTAATTCAATGACAAAGTATCCCCCTCCCGCCCCTTTTACTGATGTAACACTGCTCAGCCAGAGCAGAAGGGAGGTGCCCAGGTAGACTGCAGAGAGGGACAATCTTCAATTAAGATAAGGGAAAAACCTGAAAAACTTGTCAAGGGGGGCAGGGCTTTCATTGTTCTCATAGGAAGAAGATTGTCCTCTTCTGTTATCTGTCTACAAAATAAAATAAAGTTAAAACAAAGTATTACTATCCCTTTAAGTAAAGCTGCACTAGTGATACTATAGAGCTTACAAGAGAAATGAGTTGTGCTACTAGTGTAGATCCACTTGGATTATAGCTCCATTTCAATTGTAAGCTCTGTGGTATCACTAGTGTAGCTACATTTCCAGCAACAAGCGGGAGTGGCCCACCAGCCCAGACATATGACTGGCCCAGGGGGCAGTTGCCCACCAGGACACCCCTCCCCTGTTAAGGGGTTAAATATAGACTTTACTGACACTCTCAACTATCAGTAGTGCTTTTTATGAATCTGTGCTCTTTTTAGAATAGAAAACAAAAACAAAGGGCACATACGCTGTAAGTGCAGACTGCTCTGATACAATGACCACCACTGTTGACAACACCTTCCAGTGTGCTACATTACACTACTCGCATTTAGCGAGTAGTTTCTAGGCCTCCACTGAAATAACCCCCAGTGTGGTATCGCCACAGATCTCTCCAACCAACCTAGTCCTCTTCACCTCCAGGCTTCTTTCATCCACTGGATCAGCCTAGCTCTTTATTCCTGCTCCTCAGGGATCTTCAAACCTCTCTTGGTCACCCCTATCAGTGGTAAATCTACTGTGCTGCTACCAGTATGGCCTTGCAGGCTATAACTACCTAGAGGATTTTTTTGGACCTTGAGGGTTGTGGTGAAATCTTCCTTTTGGGAAAATACCCTTCTATTAATATGTGACACTACAAATATGTTCCTTTGGAAAAAAAAAAATAATAAAATAAATAATATATATATATATAAAAACAGTTCAGCAAGTAACAATAAAAACTGTTAATAACAATATATGATGCACATATAGTAGAATACACCAAATTCCCAAAGTACTCTGTACCCTACACATTTCTTAGCTCCTCAGGGGTCTATCGATATTTGTAAATGGTAATCATATCACCCCTTAGACATCTCTTCTCTAATGTAATACAAATCAGTTTGGCTAGTCTGTCTTTATAACTCAGATCCTCCAATCCCTTTATCAGTTTTGTTGCACCTCTCTGCACTTTTTTTTTTTTTTCTTTTTCTTTTTTTAAAGAACTGGTGCCCAAAACTGTACTCCATATTCCAGATGAGGCCTAACCAAGGATTTATATAGAGGTAGAATAATATTCACATTCCTTGCATCTACACCTCTTATTATGCAGGCTAGTACCCTATTTACTGTTGCAGCAGCTGAGTGATTCTGCACAATGCTGTGAAGTCTGTCATCTATCAGTATTCCTAAATCTTTCTGTAATGAGGATTACCAAAGTTGTTTCCCATTTAGAGTATACGTAGCATGTTTGTTTCTACAGCCCAAATGCATAACCTTACATTTATCTACATTAAGGGCTCAATCCAAATGTTTGCTCAAAAAAAGCCGGTAGGGCAAAATTGATACCGACCGACAAAAAGAAAATGTCTTGGGTCGGTATTCAAATGTCCTACCAGCTAAAAGCACAACAGATGTTAGGCCACAAAAATGGTCTTGTGGCCAAACGTCTGTTTTGTGCTTTAAGTTCCCAAAACGCCGATAAATAACGGCAGTATTGGGAACTTAACCATAAAAAAGCTAACGATTGGTGCCTGACATACCGCCAAGCACCAATCGTTAACTAATCTGTGTTACACTTACCTGTCACCCACTGCCCTTCTCCTCTGTCCTTCTCTTCTTTCTTCTATCTTCTCTTGCTTCTTTCTTCTGCCTGTAAAATAAAACAAAAGTATTGTTATAGTATTAAGTGACATTGTTTAACCCTTTGTGTGGCAGAGGGGTACGCAATGTATTGCAAAGCATTGTGTTGCGTACCTCACTGGCACTCAAAGGGTTAAAACATTATTGTGCCATGAATATTCCATTACGTAAATGCCTCCATTTAATTCCAAAGTATGTAAAAACGCCATGAAGAAATACTATGAATATACCTCATGAAGAAATGTCATGCATAAATGCCAAGTAAATGTACTTAGCTTAAATCTTCATGTCTCCACCTCTTGGTGCAGGCGCGGAGGAGGCAGCGGAGACACTGATGAGCCGCACGGGTCCCCTTCAGTCCTGCCTGGGCCGATGCCAGTAGCACACTGAGGGAATTGGAAGTGAGCCTGCCTTTATATATGGGCAGTCTCACTTCCATTTCCCTCACAGCTATTGGGTGGGATGTTCTTACACACATACCAGCCAATCAGATTCGAGCGGCTGTTCTTTAAATTGATTGGCTGTGATGTGTATAAGAACATCCCAGCCAATGGCTGTGAGGGAAATGTAAGTGAGACTGCCCAACTATAAAGGCAGACTCACTTTCAGTTCCCTCAATGTGCTACGGGCATTGGCCTGTGCAGGACCGAAGGGCACCAGTACGGCGCATCGGTTTCGCCGCCGCTGAGGACTCTGCTGGACATCAGGATTAATGGTAAGTGTTACTTTTAATGGGATGTTTTTTTAACTTAGTCGGCTTAACCCTATGAAAACCGACGGGGTAATTATACCCCACTGGCACTCATAGGGTTAATTCTACTAACGTTTGACACTTTTTTATACTTTGGATGTATTGATATGGGGCTTAGAGCCCCATATCAATAGATCCACTGAGGACTTAGGGTTTTAACTTTTTTTCATTCAAGTTTCTGCATCAGCTGTTTAACCCCTTAAGGACCGGGAAAATCTGATGTCGTTTTCCCTTAAGGACTGGAGCAATTTTGACTTTTTTGACTATGTCTTTGTTCAACCATATTTTCTCTTTAATTCCTTTTGTACACCCACACAAATTATGTACTGTTTTTTTTAAGCACAAGTAGGGCTTTCTTTTGATACCACAATTATATGAATACCTCATTGTTTAATTTGATTAAAATAGGAAAAAAAGCATTTTTCTGTCAGGATTTGCATACTATTAATTAATGATAAAAAAAATATCCCTAAATATATTCATTTGCTTCTCCTGAATATAAGAATACCCCATATACCTAGTATTTCAATCCCTTCCTCACATTTACAAGGTAAATATTACAAGATGGATGCCATTATTTCCAACTTGTAATTTCTCAACAATTGGCATGTGAGCATCATAGCTTAGTTGATGGTGCCAGAACCAAAAATGTCCCACAAAGGTATATGTTTCTGAAAACTAGACAACATAAGGTAAATAATCAGGAGGATTTTGAAGTTTTTTATGCAGCTATTTTTCCAGAAATATTTTTCAAAATTGTGGAAAAATGTTGTTTTTTTGCAGCTTTCACACTTACATTTCAATATTACTGTTGATATCAAGCACAGGATAGTTGAAAATTTAAAAATATCCATTGTTTAGTGTTCAGCTCCTTCTTCTGAGTACGGCAATACCCCATATTCATAGGTTTCTTAAGATTTCTGGGAGCTACGAGTCCCAAATTGGAACATGCGCGTTTCCAGTTTCACACTTTGAATTTTCACAGCTTGCATCACTGGTGCCATGTCTCATTTGGGGCTGTGTAACAGTGCTCCACTCTAAGATTTCCCCCTAAAAGTGTATATTTTTGGAAAGTAGACACCCCAGGCTTTCATTTTATTTAAGTTTTCAATTTTTTTACGCAGCCATTTTACCACGAATCCTTCGTAAATCTTGATGTAAGTAAAAAAATTCAGCGTTTTTCACACTTAGGTTTCAATGTTGGTGTGAATTTTAAGCACAGGATAGGTGAAGATTTTTAAAAATGCATTGTTTAGTGTTCAGCTCCTTCTTCTAAGTACGGCAATACCCCATATTCATAGGTTTCTCAAGGTTTGGGGGAGCTACGGGGCCCAAATTGGAATATGCGCGTTTCCAGTTTCACACATTGACTTTTCACAGCTTGCCATGTCTCATTTGGGGCTGTGTTCCAGTGCTCCACTCTAAGATTTCCCCCCAAAAGTGTATATTTTTGGAAAGTAGACACCCCAGGCTTTCATTTTATGTATGTTTTCAAATTTTTTAGGCAGCGATTTTACCACCAATCCCTTCCAAATCTTTACTTAAATTTAAAATTCAGCGTTTTTCACACTCTGGTTCAATGTTGATGTGGATTTCAAGCACAGGATAGGTCAACATTTAAAAACCTGCATTGATTAATGTTTGGTTGCTTTTTCTGAGTACAAGTAGGACCCTATATGCATATGTTTGTCAGGTGTTGGGGAATCTACTGGGCCCAGTTGGTAACAAGCGTTTTCCATTGTCAGGAACTTGTGCCTTTTGTATTATTTGGGGTGTTAAGCAATGTTGCAATCAATATTTTACCCCCCAAATATATTTTTTAGTAAGGAATACAACCCTGGATTTTAGTCTAGGTGCATTTTGGCAATTTTTTCTCAATCATTTTACCACCAATCCCTCCCAAACCTGCAGTAAGAAAAAGAAAACCCTGTATTTTCACACCTATATTTCGATGTTGCTGTGGATTTCAAGCACAGGATATTTGGAGATTTGTAAAATTGCATTGTCCACAATTCAGCTACATTTTCTGAGTATGGCAATGCCCCATATGCATAGGTTTGTCAGGGTTTGGGAGATTTACTGGGTTCAGTTGAGAACATGTACGTTTCCATTTTCAGACATGGAAAAAACAGGGTTGTGCCCATTATATTTTCATAGTGTTAGATCTAAGGAGGGATGTGTTTTGTAGAAAAAAAATAGGATATTTCAGGTGGAATGTGTGGCCAAATAATTAAATTACAGAATTACTGCATTGCACGTAAGTGACAATGTTTGAAACAGTCACTAGAGCCCAGGTTTTGTAGGGCAATCAGGACAGTAGAAGGTGGTTTCTGTCCGTTTGCCATTGGGGTAGCACATCCTGCAGCATTTCCGTGGGTTACTCTTTTGGGGGGTTGGGGGGATTTTAAATGCAAAGTGTCCTAAACGGGGTCTCTGATTTAAAACTGATGTTGCCCCTTCAAACAAAAAACTGGAAATGACATGCATTCGGAATTGTAAAAAAGTGATTTTTTGAGTGGGGTTTGCCAGTTTAAAAATTATATAGGAATTATAAACTGCAGTCTGCATCAGGAAAATAGCAACCTTCTTATACCAGACCCTAGATTTTCTCATGGTGAGGTAAGGCTGCATGAGTTGATCACAAAGATCAACACCCCCCATGTGTTGTAGTCTCTGATGCAGACTGGTTTCCTGAGGACCATGCCACGGACAGAGACTGGCACAGTTCCCTCGTCATGCATAGTTGTCAGCATGTACACGTCCTTTTTGTCTCTAAACTTCACTGCCAGCAGCTCCTCTTGGCACAAAGCTAAGGATGTTCCCTTTCGTAGCTTGCAGTTGATCATTTGTTTGGGCATCTCCTTACAATTTCTCCTAACAGTGCCACAGGCCACAGTGTCAAAATAAAAAAGTGATTTGAATAAAAGGCTTGTAAAATAGTTATCTACAAATAATTGGTATCCTTTATTTAAAGGGATAGTAATGGTTAATTTTAAGTTTATTTAATATTGTAGACATTAAAAAAAGATTAACATCAAAGTAAGTCTTATGTATCAAACCTTTATGGTTTGAGAGATATAACTTGCTAAAGTTACCTTTTCCAGGTTGTTTTACTCAAGGCTGCCATCTAGCTGACAGCTGCAGATTCCAGTCATTTGACCAGACAGAGGCTCTTCAGCAGAGCTGAAATCAAGCTATTTAGAAATAAATACTTCATTGGAACGGTCTACAAAGTGTGCTTGCAAGCCAGGCACACTTTGTAGACTGTTCCAAATTAAGTATTTATCTTTAGATATCGTTATATCGGCGCTGCTGAAGAGCCACATCTGGTCAAGTGACCAGAATCTGCTTCTGACAGCTTTACAGCTCGTCAAGCAGAAAGGGGAGGGAACGGAGAACTTTATTATCCTATATCTCTCAAAACGTTATGTGCAAGTACTCTCTTTTAATTGTATCTACCATATAGTTAATTTTTTTTTCTGACATTACTATCCCTTTAATAGGGGGGAAATGAGATCCCAAACAATTTTGCTGTTGGTTCCTAGATATTCAGGGCAACCAGGAGGATCAAGATGGCTGTCCTTGCCCTCATAAATGGGAAAAGCATAAGTGTATCCTGTGGCGCTTTCGCACAACTTATAAAATTTGACGCCAAACTTGGAGCGCTTGGAGGGGATATATTGTTTAAAGCCCAACCTTCCCTTATATTTCATTAAGGACTCATCAACAGATATTTGTATTTGGGGGTATAGTTTTCAGAAAATTGTTTTTGCAAATGAGTTATAAGGGGGCGAATTTTATACAGCCTGTCATACTGGTGGTGATCTTTGGGATGGCACATGGTGTTATCGTTGAAATGCATGAAGAGCAAAGGCATTTCATAGCGTCTTCTGCTCATTTTGTGCCCGAAAATGGGGGTTTTTTGCTCCTGTATGACTTGATGCTTGGCTTTTTAATTATCCCCATAGCCGTAGTTAGGGCCCAGAATGTCTTGAATTCAGCAACATCTTTGGGGTACCATGATTGCTGCTTAGAAACAGCAGTGTGGGATTGGCTGCAATGTATTGGGCTGCATAAATATTTGTTTGTGCCACACTCTCCCCCAAAAACTGCTCCTGGTTAAAACCGGCCACATCTACATTTATTCTTGGGCTGCCTGTGAAATCGGGTATTGCTGGACTTAATCCCACTGGTGGTACCCATTCCGTAGACTCTGGATGAGGGGCAGGCCTTGTGGCAGGTCTTTGAGCATGTCTTGGAGCTGCTACTGGGGCATGTCGTCTTGGGGCTGCTTCTGGGGCATTTTTTTTTTGGCTGCTTCTAGGGCAACTCTTGGAGCAGTACACCTCTTCTTAGAAGATTGCCCAGCAAGATCACTGGAGCTATCACTGGAGCTCTCTGTGAACTGTGAGATATCAAAATCAGAGGCAGTATCCGTGGCTTCTGAATCAGAAGCCAAAAAGGCGTATGCCTCTTCAGAGTGTAAATGCTGCATCTTAAACTACCTACCCTTATTTTTCTAAATAGCTTCTAACTAAACCTACCTACCCTAATTTTTTCAAAATAGCTACCCACCCACCCAAGTTCCTATTCCTACGTAAATACTATACATACATTTTTTTGTTTGTTTGTTTTTTTTTTTTTGTTTCAGTGCCTAACTAAACCTAAACCTTTCCCTAAACCTTACACTAGCCCACGTCAACCCTAACCCTACCTAACTTAACCCAAACAGTCACTATTCCTATAATATAACTTTATTTATTTAAATTTTTTTTTTCTTCTGTGCCTAACTAGCCCTAAACCTTAACCTAACCCACGTCAACCCTAATCCTACCTATAGTTACTATTCCTACAATAAAATTATATATATATATATATATATATATATATATATATATATATATATATATATAAAAAAAAAAAAAAAAAAAAAATTATATAAAGACCCTAATCTTTAAACCTAAATTCTATACTAAATCTTACCCTAATTCACGTGCACTCTAAACCTACCTAGCCGTACTAAACGTACCTATCTAAACTACATAAAAAACCCTAAATATTTTAATAAATACAGTTTTTATTAAAAAAAAAAAAAAATCCCTAAACCTAAATCTGACCTAAATGAAACACTAAACTTACCCTAACCCACGTACCCGCTAAACCTACCTAGCCCCACTAAAATTACCTAACTAACCTATTAAACTACCTAAAAATAAAAAAAAAATCAGTTATTAAAAAAAAGTATTTCAATGGGGGGGCAAAAAAACCCACAGATCAGAAGAAGCTGATCTGCAGCACTTAATCACTAAACTGAGTGATCAAGGTGGGCGGAACAATTGATCACTGTATTATAGTGATCAATTGGGGAAAAAAAAAAAGCTATATTTTTTTTTTTTTTTTTTTTTTTTTTTTAAACTTTGTTGCAAGCCTGCAATACTGGAACACTTCTGAAACAATCTCTCTTCTCCTCAGATTTGTGTCTGAGGAGGAGAGAGACCGAGAGATATGACAGTAGCAGTGTTTTGAAAACACTGCTTTTGTCATATGCGGGGTAATACATGTGATTTGCTAAAATAGCAAATCACATGTACCAACAAATGGGGCATTGGCTGAAACTAGATGCTCAGATATCAGAGCACCTAGTAACAGTCAGCCCGAGTCTCTCCCATCACGCACAGTGGCAGCGATGGGAGAGTTAACCCTTGACGTGCCAGGACCGTCAGTGGTCCTTAAGTGCAGGACCAGCGTGACGGTCCTGCCACGTCAATGGTACTTAAGGGGTTAAGCTGAACAAGTACATGTTATTGCAGAAAAACAACTTCTTCATTAGTAAACCGAGGACAACAGCGCAGCCATCTTGGAGGAAATGTACCTCTGAGTCTGCTCTGTCTGTCTGATTCACTGCCAACATTGGTGAGTGACATTCGCTGGTTACCTTAAAGTAATGGAAGTCATTGATTGAGCAGGTTAACAGAGCTTCTCTTGTAAGCTCTGCACAGCTGCTGCCTGTCGAAGAAGTTGTTTTTCTGCAATAACGCGGACTTCAGCTTAATGACAGCATGTCTTTGCATATCAGTAGGTTAGTAATGTATTGGGGGGCAATGTTATTGTCTTTATAGTTCCGCTGTAACCAGTTCTCAGTCCATGTATAGAAATCGCCTCCCAAACCGACGCCTTTATGCAGTAACCTGTTGTGAGGCACTGTATCAAAGGCTTTTGTGAAATCCAAATATACTACATCAACAGCAATTCCTTTGTCCAAATTACTACTTACCCTTTTGTAAAATGTAAGTAAATTAGTCAGACATGATCTTCTCTTCATAAAGCCATGTTGGCTCCTACTAATTCTATTATTACATATTGCTACATATACACTAAGTGGATAACAACTTTGGGAATCCTCATTAGACAAAGATTTAGGAGTACTGATCGACAATAGACTTGCAACAAAACTAATAAATGGATTGGAATATTTGAGTTCTAAAGATAGACTAGCCAAGCTGGGTTTATTTGCATTAGAGAAGAGATGTTTAAGGGGTGATATGATTACCATTTACTGATGCAGGGAACTAGGTGACCACCATTTGGAGTCAGGAAGGATTTTTTTTTTTTACCCCTTTGGGGCTTAATTGGAAATTTCTTCAATGCTTTTTTGTTTTGTTGCTTGTTTTTTGCCTTCCTCTGCATGAACATGGGTAATTTGGAATGGGTTGGACTTGATGGATGCATTTCTGTTTTTCAGCCTTATCAACTATGTTACTATGTCACACAGTTTTGAATGCTGTCAGTTAGTAACCCTTCTAATATCTTACCCACTATGGAAGTCAAGCTCACAGGCCTATAACTTCCTGGTTTGAATCTTGCTCCCCCCTTTTTGTGAACAATGATAACACATCAGCTTTTTTCCAATCACAGGGCACTGTGCCTGATGAAAGTGAATCAGAAAATATTAAATATAATGGTCTTTCTTTTGCTGTGTTAGTACCCTTGGATGTATATGTCCAGGTGCTTTATTCACCTTTTGGACTTTATCCTTGGTATGCTATGATGGTGGACATTCTGTGTCATCCATAGCCTTCTCTTAACTAATCAATTAACCTGTCTCAGCCTTAAGAGGATCAATATCAACATTAATCTTGTATTGCTTTACTACCTGTACAGTTGGATAGAAAGCTGGTTGTAGGACAGGGAACAGTGTGTTGTAAATGGAAAATGCTCCAATAAAGTTAAAGTTGAGAGTGAAGTACCTCAGGGTTCACTATTTGGGCCACAGCTTTGTAACATGTTTATAAATGACATGAAAAAAGAAAAAAAATATATATAATAGATATAGAGCAATATATAGAAAGCAAACTATCAGTAATTGCAGATGACCCTAAATTATGCAGTTTATTAAATTCAGAAGATGATATTTGTTCTGCACAGAAGGATTTACATAAAATGGCAGATTGGGCAAACTAATGGAATATGAAGTTTAATGTGAGAAAGTGTAAAATCATGCATTTATGAAGAAAAAGTCCCAATGCTACTTATGAACTTAGTGGAATAATTTTAGAGACTTGTTGCTAGAGAAACACCTGGGAATCCTTGTGAACTACAAACTAGGAAGCATTGGCCAGTGTCAAATAGCAGTAGCCAAAACAAACATAAAAAGGGGTATTGAAACAAGAGTTGGCAACATAATTTTGTCACTGTACAAATCATTGGCAGCAGGAAAGTTTGTATAATTCTAATTTCTGAGACAAAGGTTGAACTTGATGGACTTGTGTCTTTCAATCTAATTTACTATGCTACTTGTAGTTTAGGACTTTTCTTGCTCTCTTTTGCCACACTTCTTTCATTTTCAATTTTAGCTGGTCAAATTGCTTGTTTACAGATTGTATTACATTCTTTATAGTTTTTAAATTATGCATCTGACTGATGTGACAAACACTTTAAGGCCTAGATTCAAATGAGGCTGACGAAAAAAAAACCCCAAAAAACATCCAACAGCATTTTTTCAAGCAAGGTAAGCAATTCAATTACCTGTGTTATGAAGAAATACAGCCGGAAAAAAAGCATGTTGGGAGCTAAATTTGCGTCCATTGAAACACATGGAAAGTAGTGTCCCAAAAAAAACTAAGTGACCAGTGGATGTATTGATATGGGGACCTAAGCCCATATAAATACATCCAAAGCACTGCCAAACTGTGCTTACCCCACTGGAACTCACAAGATTAATCCAACTAAGTTTAAAAAAAAAACAAAAAAAAACAGCCTGTGAAGTCTTCAGCACCCTAGGCAGCTACTGTCTATCTTCTGTCATCTTCTATCTCCCTTCATCCCCAATCTCTCCATCTTCTGCTCTGTCTCTTTTTCTCTTAATTTTTTTTATCCAATAGTTACATGTAAAGAGGAAAAAAATAAACATTAAATATGGCCCAAAAACTTAACCTGGAAATATGTGCATTGTTTAAATTCCAAGTCGTAACACAATATTCCCCCCATTCGAAAAATCAATCCATTTTGCTATAAACAGAATCTTCATTCTAACTCGAAAGATTAAGGCTAATACAAAAATATTGTTGCACTGCAAAAGGCCAACAAAATCCCCCCTTGGTACCTTTTGGGGCGATGCCTGAGCCAGTGAATGGGGAATTTGAACATAAGGGCAGTCTCTGTTCAAAATGTCTCCCAGACATCCACTGGCTGGGATGTGTGCTTACGCACCTCCCAGCGGCTTCTAGCGGGGGGGGA
This sequence comes from Rhinophrynus dorsalis, assembly GCA_037306005.1. Taxonomy (NCBI): domain Eukaryota; kingdom Metazoa; phylum Chordata; class Amphibia; order Anura; family Rhinophrynidae; genus Rhinophrynus; species Rhinophrynus dorsalis. The sequence goes on from CM074718.1 coordinate 294,500,838, forward strand.
TGATGAATCCCAATAGGAGCTGATTGGATGGAAGGTGCATAAGTACACATCCCAGCCAGTGGACGTCTAGGAGACATATTGAACAGAGACTGGCCATGTAAAAGCCAGTCCCTGTTCAAATTTCCCATACTCTGGCTCAGGCATTGGGCCACCATTCGTTGTGGTTTCAGTTGGTAGGGCAATTTGATACCGACTTAGACAATAATTTTTTTCTTTGGTTGGTAGCCATTTTTGCCCTACCAGCGGTTTTACTGTAGTCCTTTGGATTGAGGCTTTATCTCATTTCCCTGTAAACCTCATTATTAAGCCACATTGGTCTCAATTTGCTCCTCTTGTTCTTATTCCCCAATGGTATATATTGATGCGTATTTTTGTCTAAGAGCATTTTAAATTACAATTTTATGTCCCAACTTGTAGAGAAGCCAATTAGAAAAGAGGCCTTGCTTGACCTTGTGCTCAAACAATTCTGACATGATCAACAGTATACAGATAAAGGAACATTTAGGTAGTAGTGACCAAAGTATGGTATGTATTGAAATTTGTTAAGAGAATCCCAAAAGCAAGGAGTTAACCAAAACATGCAATATTAAAAAGGCTAATTTTACAAAGTTAAATAGAAGTATTAAAGAATATTCAGTGGTATGTAATCGTCAAAGATAAAAATGTTCAAGGATCATGACATTTATTAATAATACTTAAAAAAGAAAAAATAACTTCCCTTGTTTTCTCCAGTTATTATCAGGACAGTTGAAATCTCCTATTATATTTCCTGACCGAGAAGCCTTTTCCATTTGCAGTAACAGTTGGACTTCCTCAAACTCCCAGTGTTAGGTGTCTTGTAGCAAATCCCCAATAACATATTTTTATTTTGTGTGCCCACAGGGTGTATTTCAACCCACAGGGTCCCTCCATTTCCACTGGACCCTTCATTTATATCTTTACCTTATATTAGGTTTTATTGCATGCTTTAAATATAGGTATACTCCCCTTCCCTTTAATTAACCTTATACCTTCTAAAAAGTGAATAACACTCTAGATCAACTGCCAAGTCATGTGTATCATCTAACAAGGTTTCAGGCACACAAATTAGATCATACTGTTCATACAATGCAATAATTTCTAGTTCTTCCCATTTTACCAGCCAGACTGCAAGCATTTACATGCACATCTTATTGCCATTCTGAAAAGTTTGTAAAATATATTTTCCTTTCATCAGGTGTATCATTGGCACCTCCCTATAAGAGGAAGTAGCCCATTCCCCATCTCCACCTCCACGTCCCTTCTCTAATCCCATTTCCTCAATTATACTACCTTCCCCATCCTGTGTTACATCACCCTCCCCCCCTTTTTCTTTAAACCCAAAAACCCACTATCCATCCAGCACTGTGGCCCCCTTTCCAGTAAGGTGCAATCCATCTCAACTAAAAAGATTGCCCCCAAGGGAAAAGAGTGCCCAGTGCTCTAGGAATCTAAACCCCCTGTTTACACAAAGTCTTTAGCCACTCATTTAACGCCTTATCTCCCATTTCCTTCCTGATGTAGCTTGTGGCACCGGTTGTGTTTCAGAAAATACTACCTTAGAGGTCCTTTGTTTAACCTTTATAGCCTTAATCCTTGAAATCCCTGAAACAGACCTCCATTTTCCATTGATTTTTATCATTGATACCAACATGTACCATGACAACCTGGTCATGCCCAGCCCCTCCCAACAATCCATCAACCTGATCTGCCACACGTCGAACCCGAGCACCCGGGAGACAGCAAACTGTTCTATTGTAGCAATCCTGGTGACAGATTACTCTGTCTTCCTAATAATAGAATCCCCTACCACCACCATCTGTCTAGTTCTGCCTAAGTCCAAATTCCATCAGCGCTGGAGGGGCTGTTCTCCCAGATGAGAGAACAGTCCTCTCCAGCAAAGGCATTCCTGTACCAACAACATCAGTCAATGTAGCAAATCTGTTGGTAAATACAGGAGTGTCCTCCCTATTCCTCTGCCCTCCCTTGCTACGGCTAACTGTAGCCCATCTAGCTGCCTGCTTTTCTTTGTGCAGTCTCCACCCCCAGAACATCCTATAACCACTTCATTCTGCTCATCAAGCCCCTCTCAAGATTGGTAACCTCCCTCAGTGTTGCAGTCATTCTGCCACTCATATTATGCCAATTTCCACAAGTTAAAAACCAGACAGAGAAAAATACCTGCACAATAAAGTTAATAAATATTTGTTTCCCTGTGTAATGCCCTGTGTTTGAATCCACTGCTATTTAATTCCCAACACTTTACCACCCTGCTACACTTAAACACTGATGCAAGATTCACACATTCAAGTATTCACAGTCTCTCTGCTCTATATAGCAGAAAGACACCAATTACAGCACGGCAAACAACACAACCACTCCCATCACACAGACTGCAATCACTTGTACAACTGCAAAGGAGTAAGAAAAGGCTTTTATTTTTAACCCTTCGCTTACCACAGTACACAACACAGAAAATACACTTATTCAATTTGTCCAGCAAGTATCCCACACTAAGCTTATTTCAGCTCGTACCTAACCGCTTTCAATGGCATGCACACGTATGCACCCAGTGCATTGACAGTATATTTTTAACCTTTGCAATGCGTTGCATACTCCTCTGGCACTGAAAGGGTAAATTGTTTTGCCAAGATATGATCTGTTTGTTGTTCACTTAAATTTTGTTGGTTACAAGACCTTACTAAAGGTGAAAAAAAAAAGTCTGACATGTTTTGTCTTGACTTCATCATTTACGTCAGCAAAAGCTGTAATTTCTCTGTCGTCCTTATATAGCTTACAGGTGCCATGGGGAGGCGATAGCTCCTCCTAGTAGTCTAGAACAATTCTTCAAGAAGTGTAGGTTGGAGCCTCCCCCTCCTCCATACAGGCTACCTAGCCACTCCCCTACTCCAGATAAGATTTGTTCCATCGCCTATAAGGAAGGCTGAGAACAGTTATGCTTAGTTTTTAGTTATTTTATTATTTTCTCTTAGATATGGGATGTCAAAATTCCCCCAGTAGACGGGTTACCACTAGGGACTTCTCCTGGAGGATTGCTCAGTTAACAGGAGCTTTCTGTGGACCCTTGTAGCCCTAGTAGAGAACCATGCAACCCCCATGTCTCTCTCTCCAGAAGGAGTCTGTTTGAGGCTTCTTCCTTTACAATGGTAATCTGAAGAAAAGACCTGCAAAAAAAAAAAAAAAAAAAAGTGAGCAAACCTTTAAGTGCCATGGTCCACTTGTCCCACTGCTACCCTCCGCACAGGGATCCTTCTTGGAATTATACATAACTCTTGCACTCATTCTGGGTCCTTCATTACTGTGCCCCTGGGGTCTTTGGAACATTTTGGGCTGTGTGGTAATGTTTAACCCCTTCCTTGACATGTTATTTTAAGTTGGAGACATTTTCTCATTTTCCCCTTGCAATAATGTGTTGCCTTAGCTTTATTTGCTGTTCTGTATCTGTTTTGGCACATTTCAGGCATTTTTTATTTATTTCACTTCGTATAAATTAGTCACCTTTAAGGTGCATTTTACCACAACACTGCAATGCTCCATTGATCTCTATGGGACAGGCTGACTGGGGACAGATCTCTGCAACTGCTCCGTGTACCGAGTTGAGAGACAGCTAATTCTTCTTGTCTATCATTGCCCTATACTCCAGTTACCATCCTCTGTGTCTTTTTCGCTGGCTATTTTCTGATTGGCTCTAAATAGGTCGCTATCTTATTTCTCTCGTTACACGTGTCCTATGCAGGGCTTGGATTTCTCTACTCTCCACCACAGGTTAACTCTTTGCTTGCCAGATAAGTACATTTTAGGCTTTCTGAACATTTTAATCTGGGTGGCAGTATATGGGTTCTCCACTACTGTAGACACTATCCTGTTAGGATGTTGGATCATTAGGGCCATGGGGCTAGACCTAAGTCTAAGGATTCAGGGGAATCATTAACCCCCCCTTGTTCATTGTTCCTCATGCCATGTGGGGCTTTCCAGAGAATACTCAGGTCACTTATGCCCCTCGTGCTGTGGTTCCTGCTTCTCCGCCAGGGCCCTCCAGCCTTGAACAGGAGCCACATTGGGTCAAGGACTTAAAGTCCTCTATGGCACAGTCTCCTCTTTCTCTTCAAGTGGTCCTCCAATCCTGGAGACCCCCCACGTCTTTCAGGTTTGTGGCCCCTAAGGCCCCTGGCATTCCTGATTTATCTGATTCCTCTGAGGAGGAATCACTTGAGGAGTCTGAGGATGGCGTGTGTTCAGAAGGGGCCTCTTCCCAGTTTCATGGTGGCCTCTTTGAGGCTGACCCTGAACCCTTTGCTGAGCGTCTCATTAAAGCCGTTTTGTCTACTCTTAACATTCCTGTTAACCCTGTAGAACTACAGTCTACTTCTGATGTCTTTTCAAGGATCAAGAAGTCCAGCACGGTTTTTCCTCCTAATACAACTTTGGACCAAATCATCCTGGATGAGTGGAAGATTCCTGACAAGCATCTCACTTTTTCCAAGAGATTTTCTACGCTGTTCCCTTTTGCTGATTCAGCATTGGATCAGTGGGCTACGCCGCCTCAGGTTGATTCCCCTATTTCTAGGCTTTCTAAGTCTACTGCCTTGCCTGTTGCGGATGCTTCGGCACTCAAAGTTTTGACAGATAGAAAGCTGGAGGCTATCTTTAAAGCTATCATTGCTGATGTTGATGCTGCCTTGAGACTCACCTTGGCATCCTTATGGGTTATTAGGGCCATTGTTGTTTGGACTGAACAGCTGACTGACACTTTCTGCAAAGGTGCCCCTAAGGAGGACCTTGTACCCATTTTGGCTAATATATCTGAGACTCCGCATTATTTCATTGATACCTTGTTTGATGCCATTAGGCTTGAGGCTAAGACCTCTGCCTTCTCTGTAGCTGTCAAATTCACGTTGTGGCTTAAGATTTGGTCTGCTGACTTGTTCTCTAAAAAAAATCACTAGTCTCTCTTCCCTTTCAGGGTTCATCCCTTTTTGGCGCTGAATTGAAGAACATAATCAGTGAAGCCACTGGGCCTAGGAGTACTTTGTTACCTTAGGTTCCTAAGCACAATCCTCAGGCGAGGAAACAGAGTTCCTTTTATTCTTGCCAAAGTGAGACACAAAAGGCTGCAACCGGTGCCGCCTCAGGCCAGCACTCCATGTTCCACCCCCAGTCCAGGCAACAGTGGAGGTCAAAACACACCTCCAAAAAACCTACTTCGGCATGACTCTGCATGCACCTGTGGGTGGTCACCTTTAACACTTTTTCAGTACTTGGACAGGCTCTGTTGCGGATCAGTGGGTATTACAGGCGGTCTCAGGAGGTTACAGGATTCCCTTCAGATTTAGCCCCCATCAGGGACAGGAAAAGCTGTCTTTTTAATGGGGCATTTCAGGTTCTCTTGGACAATGGAGTCCTAGCTCCGGTACCTCAGCCAGAAATAGATTCATGTTTCTATTCCATCCTCTTCCCAAGAAGGATGGCGGCTGTTGTCCTATCCTGGATCTCAATTAATTTGTGGTCTGTACTCACTTCGTGATGGAGTCTTTGCACTCTGTCCTTGCAGAGATGTTTCCAGGGGAACATCTGGCTTTGTTGGATCTGCAGGATGCAGGGTTTCCCTGTCCACGTCCAGTTAATGTGACAGCCATCGCCTACATCAACAAGCAAGAAGGCACCAGAGACGCAAACACTTGGTTGGAGGTAAAGGCTATTTTAGCCTGGGCAGAGGTCCAGGTTCCCGCTATCTCCGCCGTACACATTCCAGGCATAGGAAGCATCTTGGGTGACTTTCTCAGTCGCCCAACTGTGGACCCCTGGGAGTGGGCACTCCATCTGGAAGTTTTCGAACTGTTGGTGCAGAAGTGGGGTCTTCACTCGATAGACCTGATGGCCACCAGGGACAACCGGAAGGTCCAGATTTTTTGCTCCCGCTGATGGGATCCTCTGGTGTTCGTGGTGGATGCTCTGTCAATTCCTTGGCACTTTCATCTGGCCTACATTTTTCCTCCACTCCTTCTCCTTCCCAGGGTGCTGAGGAAGATTCGGATGGATGGTGCTTCAGTTGTTCTGATCGCACCTTATTAGACCAGATAGACTTGGTTTCCAGAATTGCTCTGGCTGGCTGCTCAGGATCCATTTCCTCTGCCATACAGACCGGATCTCCTCCACAAGGGTTACCTTTGGAAGCAGGACATGGAAAGTCTAGCTTTGACAGCATGGCTGTTGAAGCCTCCATCTTGAGAAGGAAAGTATTTTCTCCTGAGGTAGTCGTCACCATAATCCAAACCAGGAAACCTGCATACCACAGGGTTTGGTCTACCTTTCATTCTTGGTGTGTGGACAGGGATTTGTCCTCACAGGAGTTTGACCTTCCGTTCTTTTTCCAGGGTGGCATGAACAAGGGCCTTAACCTTAGTTACTTTAAGGTCCGGACCTTGGCTCTTTCAGTCTTTTTCCAGAGACGCATTGCCATGTTCCCAGATATAAAGGTCTTCTTCTTTCACGGTGTCCACAGAGTGGCTGAGTTGCAGGCCTTGTCCTGCAAATCGCCTTTCCTAACATTTCACAAGGATAAGGCTGTTCTCTGTACCTCCCCGGAATTTCTTCCTAAAGTGGTCTCTGAGTTCCATATCAATCAGGAGATTGCTGTGCCTTCCTTTTGTCCTGACCCTATATCTGACCAGGAGAAGGATATCCACTTGTTGGATGTAGTGCATTGCTTCAAGTTCTGTGTGCACCGTACTGAGTCCATCCACAAGATGGATGCTTTGTTTGTCATCCCTGAGGGTCCCAGGGCTGGTTTGGCTGCGTCCAAGGTGACTATTACATCTTTGATTAAGTCTTACCATCAGCAAGGCTTACCAGCTCAGAGGAAAACCTGTTCCCTTCAGCATTACAGCACATTCCACCAGGTCTGTTGGGGCCTCCTGGGCCCACACGAAGCAGGGCTTGCTGAACAGCTGTGCAAAGTGGCCACTTGGTCTTCTGTGCACACCTTTGCCAAACACTACCGTGTGGATGTCCTGGCTTCTACTGAAGTCCGCTTGGCAGCAAAGTCCTGGAGGCAGTTTTGCCTGTCTAGGGCTTTCATTTCCTGTGTCTTAAAGCTCTTTAACAGTTGAGCATTGTTGGCTCTTGTTCTTGTGTGCTGTGTACTGTTATTCAGTGTTCGTTGACAGTTAGTTTGGGCTGTTCTGTGTCCTGGATAGTCCATGGAAACTTGGGTATAATGAGGGACCAGCGCTTGGTCCTTTCCTTCTCTTTCCACCCATGGGAGCTCAATGTTGGTACATACCTATAAGCTATATTGGACTATAGAGAAAAGAGTATTATTCTTACCTGTTAAATCCTTTTCTCTTAGTCCATATAGCTTACAGGTCTCCAACCCAGTAAAAGGGACCTGGCTAGGTCTCCTGTGGCTGGACGTGGGAGTCTGTCTGAGTCCATGCTCACGGCAGTTTTCCTCTTCTTTTTCTCTCTCTCTAGCTCAGTAGGTTTATTGTCTCAAATCTAACTGGAGTAGGGGATTGGCTAGGTAGCCTGCATGGAGGAGGTGGATTTCTTGAAGATTTTTAAGCCTATTAGGTGGAGCTATCACCTCCCCATGGTACCTGTAAGCTATATGGACTAAGAGAAAAGGATTTAACAGGTAAGACTAAAATCCTCTTTTCAGTAAGGATGTGTAGACTTTTGATAACGACTGTATCCACCACATTTTAGTATACTTGTTAGTCCACTGTCAACTTTCGTTTCTACCGTAATGTTTATTGCTGATGTTGTTGAGTCCACACCACTGACTTATTTGCTGTGGGAGACAAAGTTGGCCATGGAACAACACTCCTACCCTATCCAGCTTTCTCTGTAGATCAAAACAAACCCCCACCAGGATAATGCAACTCCCAATTCAGCTTGGCTAAAGAGAGAAAATGCTTATACCTCTTGCACATGTGCATCCTTTTTTCCCTGTCCTCGTTTTTGTGGCTTTTATTTTTTCATTTCATATTATTCATGTTAATTTGAATTACAAAAACTTTCACTACAGACTTTTATGTATACCATGTCTTTTGAACACACTTCTTCCATTTTATCAATTGTCTGTTATTGCAGCCCCTCTTATTTAGTACCACCACTTTCCCATCTTTTGCCTCTTTCTGTACCTCTTACCTCAGTCAGTCTAATCTTTTACTTTAATTTATTTCTCTCTGCAGGCTCAACTTATTGCTCAGGCAATTGGTCAAGCATTTGGACTTGCGTATCAGAACCTTCTTCTGTCTGAGGGGTTGGAGCCTTCAGTATCAAGAAGCAGTCAAAGGGAAGAACAACTATACAATGCAGATCTGGCTCACTTCAGCAATAGTGATAATTGCAAGGAGGTGAGGATAATGTACAGAACATGTTTATTCATTCCCTGATTTCCAGAGACCTAGTGCTTATAAGTGTGCCAGCCATACCCAGCACACTGGCAAGTGTAAGAAAAGGCAATCTGTGGAACAGTTAAAAGGCATATCTTGAATCTTTCTTTGCAATCAGCATTATCCTTCCATATGTTCATATACATATCCCTCAACAGAAAGTATTCTTACATTTGTACTCACACACCACCGTTCCTTCTATCTGAAATGCAGTAATACAAAAATATAAATATTTTTATGCTCCCTTCACAAAGAAAAAACAAAGTTTTCTCTTATGTCCCACATAGAACACAGGTACCATGGGGCTGATTCTCTTCTGCAGAGGAGGGCATATCACAAAAGACAGGGTCCACAGGGTGGAGACTCCCTCTTTCTCCAGCTCAACCCCCTGCCTACAAACTCCTGGAATTTGTGTGTCCTGAGAAGCAGTTGGAGGTGCAGTGGCCATCCTGTTAATTTTTTTTTGGCTATTATGATGTTTCTTTTGATATTGGACTGTATAGTCCCCTATTAGGCAGGCTACCATCACTGGGCTTCGCTTGGAGATTTATTGCCCTGTTCTGAGGTGTTTTTTGAACCCTTCTTGCCCTGTGGAACTTGGCTTTATGACAAGTCTGTTACACATGGCTTAGTCTCTGTGAGATTCTACCCTCACTTATGATGATAGCCTGAAGAAAGCAGATTGGTGAGTGATCCTTAGAGTTCCTTGGTCCACTGTATGTCCCATTCAGAGCTTTTTCTTTATACTCTGTGTACCTATGCTATGCTCTGGCACTCATTATGGGTGTTTTAGCTCTTTCTCTGTCTCTCTCTTTCTGAGAACTTTGCAGTACCGATGACTGCTGTTCTTGCGGTTTGTTAACCCTTTCACTACTGTCATTTGCTATAAGTGTGTGTGAGTTCTTTGGGGGGCTTATTTCTGCTCCACCTCTACTAAGTGTTTCATTTTTTTCATTCCTCCAAGTCTACCCTGGGGCTTTTGTTTTTTTTCCTTTATTTTTTAATGTGGATAGCTTTTAGGGTTTCTTCTCCTTCAAGAACTGGAGCCTGCAAGCAGCCATCTTTGCTTGGTTGACATAGTAACATAGTAAATTAGTCCATCGAATTCAACCTTCTCCTCATACCCCAGTAACTGAGAATTTTATAGCTACCTGCTACCAATTAAGTTAGTCTTTATCAGACCTTCCTGATCTGCCTACTGAAACAGTATAACTCTGTTCCCTTTTGAAAGAAATGTATCTAATCTTCTCTTGAATGTATCCACTGTATCTGCCATAACCACCTCCTTGGGCAATGAATTCCACAATTTAACAGACCTTACTGTAAAAAGAAAAAACCTTCCTCTGCTGAATTCTAAACCTCCTTTCCTCTAATCTCAAGGGGTGTCCCCTGGTCACCTGATCAGGCCTTGGAATAAATAACTCACCGCAGAGGTCCTTGTATTGACCTCTCATATATTTGTACAATGTGATAAGGTCTCCTCTTAGTTGTCTTTTCTCTAGAGTAAATAAACCAAGTTTGTCTAGTCGTTCCTCATATGTCAAGTCCTCCATTCCCTTAATTAATGTTGTTGCTCTTTGCTGTACCCTCTCTAGTTCTAGTATATCCTTTTTCAGAACCGGTGCCCAAAATTGCATACTCAAGGTGAGGTCTTACCAATGATTTGTATAATGGCAAAATAATGTTATCCACTCTTGCTTCGATACCACTTTTTATGCAAGACAGGATTTTGTTTGCCTTTGCTACTGCTGTTTGATACTGGTCACTGTTTCTACGTTTGAAGATTACAAGGATACGCAGGTCTTTCTCTAGCAATGAGTCCCCTAAAATGGTTCCATTAAGTTCATAACTAGCCTTGGGATTATTTCCTCCCAAATGCATGACTTTACACCTCCCCACATTAAACTTCATATTCCATTTGTTTGCCCAATCTGACATTGTATGTAAGTCCCTCTGTAGAGAGAAAATATCCTGTTCTGAATTAATGACCTTGCATAATTTAGTATCATCTGCAAATATTGATATTTTGCTTTCTATATCTATTTCCAGGTAATTTATAAACATGTTAAAAAGCAGAGGACCTAATACTGGACCCTGAGGTACTCCACTCTCCACTTTAACTGTATTGGAGAATTGTCCATTTACAACCACACACTGTTCCCTATCCTTCAACCAGTTTTATATCCAATTGCAAAGGTTATCTCCTAGCCCCAAGTTCTGTATTTTATACACCAGCCTTCTGTGTGGCACTGTATCAAATGCCTTTGCAAAGTCTAGATATACTACATCTACTGCCTTGCCATTGTCAAGGTTGCTGCTTACGTCCTCAGAGAAGCTGAAAAGATTAGTTTGGCATGATCTATTCTTCATAAAACCATGTTGATTCGTGCTAACGATCTTATTTTTTGTGTTTTAATCTTAAATATAGTCCCTTATTATCCCTTCTAGCAGTTTTCCCACTACAGAGGTCAAACTCACAGGTCTATAATTCTCAGGTTCTGTTTTGTTCCCTTCTTAAATACAGGCACTATGTTAGCTCTTCGCCAATCCTGTGGCACTGAGCCTGTTGTGATAAAATCTTTAAAGGGTTAGTAATACTTAAAATGTAAAAAAAATATGTTGTAGGGTTTATCCCCCTGAGTAAAACAAGAGTACTCCCACTGCTGAGAGGTGTTTCATTCAAAAGTTATTAATTTTCAAAGTTGAGTTTTTTAGGTGCAATATCACAGTGGCCTGAAATTGTACAGTGGCACTGTTGCTACACCATCCTATGGAGATTTATGGTCCTATGGAGATTTATAGTACTCCCTACATGCCTTTTTTCTACACCTTCATTTACTATGAGTTCCTCCCTATTGACTAAATTTATTCCCACCCTTACTCCACCCTCCTGATCATTTGCTATCTGCTGTATCTACCCCATTTTTGCTATCTTTACCCTCCCCCACCCCTTTCCTATTTTAAAAGCTCCTCCAAGCTTCCTAGCATTCTTTCCCCTAGCACAGAGGCTCCTCTACCATCTAGGTACAATCCATCACTTCCATATAGATTGTACCCAAGAGCAAAGTCTGCCCAGTGTTCTAAAAACACAAAACCCTCCTTCCTACACTATTGCCTGAGCCATGCATTAAGCTCCCTCTGTCTACCTGCACTGGCGCATGGCGCAGGTAGTATTTCAGAAATCACTACCTTAGAGGTCCTTGCCTTGAGCTTGCAACCTAAATCCCTGAAATCATTCTTTAGGGACCTCCACCTTCCTCCTACTTTGTTATTGGTACCAATATGTGCCAAGACAGCTGGATTGCTTCCAGCCCCTCCCAATAATCTGTCAGCCCTGTCCGCAATATGCCGAACCCGAGCACCTGGGAGACAACATACTGTTCGGCATTCACGTTTTTGGCGGCAGATTACCCTATCTACCCTCCTAATAATAGAGTCCCCAATTACCACCACCTGCCTTGGTTTCTGCCTACTCTGCATCCCCTCTAGCCTGGAAGGAGGACTGTTCCCCTGGCTGCTAGAGGAATTAGCCCTCTCCAGTGTTGCCAATTCTGAGCTATCCTCATCCATATCTTCACACAATCTTGCAAATCTGTTGGACTGAGTCAACTCAGAACTGGACTTCCTCTTCTTCTGCCTACTACCTCCCCTCCTTACTGTTACCCAGCTGCCTACCTGTTACTCCTTATCTACAACTCCACCCTCTTCACCACTAACCCCATCTATGGAGAAAACTTACTTCATGCCGTATCATTCGATCAACCTTCTGAGTATCCAGGGAGTTCGCCATGGCCTGCAGTCAGAGTAATAGACATTTCTAGGCAACAAGCAAGAGAAAAGACTGCATTTCCCATAATGCCGATTTTCCGATGTCCATCTTAATTCTTTCTTGTTTATCCTATGGAAAGGCTGAATCTCCTTGCTCTCCTTCTCCAGTTTAACCCTTTGAATACCGGATAATTGCATTTTTTGGTATTTGTGGATTTTATCACTGTTCTGGAGATATTTAATCTAGTTTTACTAGATTTTTTTGACACTCTTCTAGAGACATGTATGACACTAAGGGGATATGGGTAAATCCAAGGCCAAGGATTCAGGGGCTTCCCTCTCCCATTACTCCTCATGCAATACAGGGCTTCCAAGTGAATATTAGGGGTCTGTATGCCTCTTGTGCTGTGGCCCCTACCACTCCTCCAGATCCCTCCAGCATGGGTTAAACACCATTCTCTTCATTGTCACAAATCCCTTCTTCTGTTCAGGGGGTCCTCCATTCTTGGAAATCCATACCCACCTTTAAACACATTTGCCTTCATTTAAGGGGGATACTCATGTTATTGGTGCATTCTCTGAGTACGAACTGGACCCAGAGCATGATGAGGAATATAAGGTTATGGACTCTTCCAATTCTTATAGAGATACCTATGAGACTGATCTGCTCCTGGAGAGGCTTGTCAAGGCAGTACTGGAGACGCTTCAGGTCTCTGATGCCATAGATGTGTGGTCTCCCTCTCTGGACATCTTCCAGAGGCGCCTGAAGATTTCTCCTGTTTTTCCCCCCAATAACACTCTTGATCAGGTCCTTATGGATGAGTGGACAACAATAAGAGACTTTTACTTAATAAACACTTCCTCTAAACTATATATTTTACAGCTGAGGTTCTGGTGCAGTGGGCTTCTTCCCACGCCGTTGACCCCCCTGGTGAAGAACACTGCTTTCCCCTGGTGGATGCAGCTGAGCTCAAACACCAGGCTGATACGAGACTGGACTCCTTACTCAAGGCCACAGGGGCAGCACTGAGGCCTATTTTTGCATCTCCCTTGGTGAATAGGATCTTTGCCATCTGAGAAGAACAACTGTCAGATACCATGTATGCTAATGGGCCTGAGGGGGACACTGAGAGATTGTTTGATGCAGCTAGGTTTTATGCCAAGTGCTCAGTCGTTTCTCTGTGCCGCATCTTGTGGATCAAGAGTTGGTCAGTGGACAAATCTTCGAAGAAGTTACTCTTATTCTTTCCTTTTCAGGGAAAGGCACTCTGTGGGCCCGACCTGAAACAGATAATTAGACTGTACAAGTGGTAAGAGCACTTTGTTGCTCCAGCTTTCCACAAAGTGTTCCTTTCTTGAGAGGAAGGCATGTGTATTTTGTCCCCCCACCAGTCTGAAAAATCAACCTCCACGTGTCCAGTGGGTTTTGCTGGTGGTATCAGAAGGGTACCGTATAGATTTCAGATACCCTCCTTAATATAGCTTCTTCTCCTCAAAGGCTCCAAGGAACACAGAATAGGTGAAGCTGTTCAACAAAGCTGTTGCCAATCTGCTGGAAAACCAGATTCTGGTGCCAGAATCAGTCCGCTTTTCAGGTTTCTATTCGCACTTTTTTGTGGTTCCCTAGAAGGATGGCAGCTTCCACCCTATTCTGGACCTCAAATGCCTCAACCAGTATGTGGTTGCTAAGTGCTTCAAGATGGAACCTTTGCATTCTTTCATCGCAAAGATGTGCCAAGGGGAGTACCTGGCTTCTGTGGGATCTGCATGTCCTGATCCACCCGGACAGCCAACGCTACCTGCATTTTGCTTTCAGGTTCCAGTCACTACCACTTCAAGGCTTTGTCATTTTGCCTGGATTCCATGCCCAGAATCTTCACAAAGTTCTTCGCCACATACATCCATACCTCATGGCAGCCATAGAGAACAGGAAGGTTCCAATTTTCTGTGCTTGCTCGAGGGATCTTCTGGCGTTTGTGGTGAATGCAGTGTCCATCACATGTAGCATTCATCTGTCCTACGTGTTTCCTCCAATTCCTCTCATCCCCTGGTTGATCCAGAAAATCAGAATGGACAGGGTGCTGGTCATTCTGATTGCGCCATTCTGGCGTAGGAGGACTTGGTTTGTGGACCTGGCCATCCTGTCCATTCAGAATCCAATTAGCCTGCCTCCCAGTCTGAATCTGTTGCTCCAGAGACCCTTGTGGTACAAGGATGTGGAGAGGTTGACTTTGGCAGCATGGCTTTTGAGGCCACCATTTGACTATGTTTTCATACCATATGGTTTGGTCAGTTTTTCACTGGTGGTATGCAGACAATAAGGCTCTCAGCTTGAGTTTCCTCAAAGTCCAGATCTCAGCCCCCTCTGTTCTTTTTCAGAGACAAATTGTTATCATCCTGGACGTGAAGATTTTTCTACAGTGGGTTTTGAGTATATTGTAAAGGCCTTCTTTTGAGCCTTTAGAGTCCATCTCCTTGCATCAATTGACACTGAAGATTGCTTTTCTCTTGCATGTTATCTCTTTTAGTAGGGTAACTAAGCTGCAAGCTCTGTCTTGCAAACCTCCATTTCTGTTTTTTCACCAGAATAAGGTGATACTGCATACATCTCCGGAGTTTCTTCCTAAGCGAACATAAATCAGGAGATAGTTATGCCTTGTTATGTTCAGGTCTCACCTGAACAACTGTGGAAGACTGCAACTTGGTCCTCCTTGCATAATTTCACCAAAGACTACCATGTCAATATCTTTGCCTCAGCTAAGGCCAGCTTTGGCTGGAAGGTCTTTCAGGCAGTCTTGCCTGTTTAGGGACACAATTTTTTCTTTTTGTACAGCCAGTGGTTGAGTAGTTTTTTCTGCCTGTTTGGATCTGGTTTGGTGTGCTGTGCTAGTTTGGTGTCCGTTAACACTTTTTAAGGCATTCAGATCTGGACTAGTTCTTGGGAATGTTGGTATCATGGTGACATGTGGAAGATTGTTTCTTCTTGCCCTCCCCAGGAATATCAAATTTGGTTATATCCATGGTACCTGTGTTCCATTTTGGACATTAAGAGAAAATAGGATTTTTGTGTTCTTACCTGCTGAATCATTTTCTCTGCCATCTAATACAGCTTACAGGTACCATGGGGAGGCGACAGCTCCTCCTAGTAGGCTGGAACAATTCTGCAAATAAGTTGCAGGGGTGGAGCCTCCCTCTCCTCCTTAGCAAGCTATCTAGCCCCCCACCCCCCCCAGTTAAGATTTGTTCATCGTTCTGATAGGAAGGTTGTGAACCGTTCTACTTAGTTTTAGTTATTTTATTATTTTTACTTAGATATGGGGTGTCCAAATTCCCCCATTAGGCGGATGACCATTACTGGCTTCCTCTGGTGTATTGACCGGTTTACAGGAACTGCTTGTGGACCCTTTCAGCCCTGGGAGAGAACCATGCAACCCATGTCTCCCTCTCCAGAGGGAGTTTCTCTGAGGCTTCTTCCTTACAATGGTAATCTGAAGAAAGAAGACCTACAGAAAAGGTGAGCAACACTTTGAGTGCTATGGTCCACTGTTCCCTTCTGCAAAAGGGTTCCATTGGAGTTTTCTGTAACTCCTGCACTCATGTTTGGTATTATTTCTCTACTATGGCTGCTGATCTGGGAATCCTTGGTGCATTGCTTTTTATGTGGTATTTAAACCCTTCCCTGCCAGCATTGGTTAGTTGGGGGTCTTATAATTATATTTTATTTCTTTTCTTCACGGTATCTGGTGTTTTATATGTATTTTACACTTGGCAGACACTTTTTAGTTTTGTGGGGGGTTTTTTTGTTTTTTTTTATTTTCAAAAAAGCTTTATTTGAGAAAAAGCAAAGCATTACAAATAGTAAATCACAAGTAATATGTGTCATATAACAAGAAGCATTACAAATACAAATACAGAGTGTTTTAAAGATGTGGAAATACAAGAAAACGCATATGCCAAGCAATAAGACCTAACACCTAGAACACAGACAGTTACATATTATTAGAGTTAATTAAATAATAAATCAGAGAGCTGAGTCATATAGTCACATACATAGTTAAAACGAGCTGAAACAGTTGTGGAACTAGGATATGTAACTAAAAGGCAGTAAGATCATGGCAGCTGCAAGAAGTAAGGGAACAATAGAAAGGAGACCGTAGAGAAAAAAAACAAACAAAAAAACATTATCACAGATTTCTGTGTCGCACCATGTCCAGAGGTTTTATAAAAATACTTTGACTAAACTCATTCGCTAACAGTTCAGTAACATCTTGCCACTCATCAAGACCTCCCCTCTCTCTCCAATCTCCCACGTTTGCCGCTGTGGTACTCCTTTAAAAGGGACACGATAAAAAAAAAAGGCATTCACTGCATCCGGATCTCCACATCTAGATGCAATCTGTACCCTCATTAGTGAGATGTGCAATCTCACACTACTCGCCCATTCACTGTTTGTGGGAGGGTGCACATCTCTCCAATGGCAGGGAATTAAGGACTTTGCTGTAAGGAGCATTGCAAATAGTAGGGTTTTGTTGATGGAAGATAAACGAGGGAGGTTCAAAAAGAAGAGGGATTGCCATACGTCTTTAGCTAAAGAAATGTTTAAGCTAGTTGCAATCAGATCTAGGCATTCGGACCAGAAAGGCTTGACTTTAGGACAGTACCACCAAATGTGTGAAGGGGTTCCTATATCCGACAGACCCCGCCAGCATAGGGCACTAGCTGAAGGGTAGAATGCATGGAGTCTAGAGGGAGTTAGATACCATCGACTAAGAAATTTAAAATGTGATTCCAACATAGTAGATGAAATAGAAGCCGATGAGGCCGCTTTCCAGATACCCTTCCAATTGTCAATAGATCGTACACACTTGAGCTTCTTTTCCCAGGACAGAGCATAAGTTGTTTTAGAAGGGGTTTGGGGTACTTAAAGAATGCGATACACTTTTCCTAGTTTACCAGCTGGAGGCGTGGTCGCTAACAGTAGCTTTTCGAAATCAGATGGGTCGGACGTCCTAATAGATCTCAAAGAAGGATGATCTAGGAAATGTTTAATGCGTAAAAATCTCCAAATTTCTGACCTAGATAAATTGTAAGTATCCTGTAATTCATCAAATGGTCGAACCTTACCACAAAATATAAGATCTATAATGCGTATACCAGGTTGAGTTTTCCATCCGGGAAAATCTGTAAAAAGAAGTGAGAAAGGAGTATGTCTCACGTGGAAGACTAGGGAAGCTAACGAAGGGGATTGTGCCAGTGCCTTTGAATTATTACACTTCGACCATATATCAAAAACGTGGGAAATAATAGGGTGCGAATGTAGGGACCTATGTCTCTCCTTGGCAGGTAGAAATAATTCCATAAGCGGGACAAAACGAACCAATAACTGTCTTTCGAGATGCACCCAAGTCTTTTCCGTTATAGGCCCAATCTAGAACCGAGGCAATCACCGCAGATTGGTAGTAGAGTAGCAAGTTAGGAAGACCAAGACCCCCCTGTGATTTATGCAAATAAAAGCATCGCAAGGCTAGCCTTCGAGGTCTCTGTCTCCAGAGAAAACGACAAATAGAGCGGTTGAGTAAAGAGAAGAATGTTAAGGGAATATGGATCTGCAAAGTTTGCAGTAGATAAATTATACATGGCAAAACGTTCATTTTTATAACACTTATTCTGCCATACCAGGATAGGTAAAGCTTATTCCAGTTCACTAAGTCACTCTGGATAGTACGCAATAAAAGTGGGAAATTAAGGCCGTATAGGGATTCTAAGGCTGGAGATAAATTAATTCCAAGGTATTTAATATGTGTGTCTGACCACTTAAAAGGGGTTTGTTGTTTCAAACATTGTAGCAACCTATCTGTAAGTCCTAAATTAAGCGCTTCTGACTTGGAGGAATTGATCTTGAAATTAGAGAGGGATGCCATTTCATCAAGGATTGATCATAAAGAGGATTCAGGGTTAGTAATGGCCATGAGGACATCATCCGCAACATTGCTAATTTGTATTCAGAATCGCCAATCCGAACACCCTCAATATCGCTATTAAGATGAATATGTTGTGCAAAGGGTTAGTTTTGTGTGTTTAATTTGAATTCCACACCTTTAAGGGCATGCTTTACCGCATAGCCACGATTCGCCATTGATCTCTATGGGATAGCCGTTTCTGGGACATATCTCTGCAACTGGTCTGAGTACTGAGTTGGGAAATGGCTCATTCTTCTTGTCTCCACTGCCCTAACTATGTGGTGTACGAAAGATGTGAAGTTAAGTGTCACATGTGCGCCCCTTAATGCACCCTTAGTATGTGTGCAACCATAAAGATGTATGCCATTAGTACGTGCGCGTCATAAAGATGTGCATCCATTATATGTGTGCAAACTAGTGAACATGTGAGGGTATTTTGACACAGACGACATATAGAAGGCAGCATGCTGTGCAAGGCAATATATTGAATGGCAAGGGACATTGTTAATATGTCATTTGTAAGCTGGCGAACAAAGAAAATGCAACCTTTTGACATACGCGATGCGGTGTGTGACATTTCAAAAGGATACCGAGGACTATATGGTCAAGATAGACCGAACTCACAGAGCCTTAAGGGTCAGGATGTGATATGCTGCCTGCACTGATTCTCCGAAAAGAGCTGATTCTACTCAGAAGCAGGGAGGCTGGTCTTGCTATACAATGGAGAGGAGCAGATAATTAGATATTTGTCGCTCTACACACTTCAACAACGGCAGGCTCTAAAGCTGACCAACCAGTAAATTAAATATAAATGGGGCTTTCCCTTCCACCCATAGGCACAGCATAAAGGAGTTACAGCTTTTATACTGTCTCTTGAGAAAGACTGTCTCTTTTGTCCAGTGCCCAGTTTGCCTCAGGCTAAGTCGGAAGATGTGTCAGCTCGGCCTTCAGTGGCTCTGCTAACACAGAGGAAGAAGACGTGCAAGGCACTTACCCCAGATCTGAAGAAACAGAGTTTGGCGGACACTGTACAATCGGGCTCTTTGTAACTACATCTCTGCCCGTGGAAGACATAGTAACAGTAACTTAGGTTGAAAAAAGACAGAAGTCCATCAAGTTCAACCTTTGCCTCCTAACCCAGAGACATGAGACTGATGTAGCTTTCCTGCTCCTAATTAAGTTAGTCTTTATCATACCTTCCTGTTTTGCCTATTAATACAAAGTATTACCCTGTATGGTTCCCTTTTGAAAGAAATGTATCTTATCATCTCTTAAATGTATCTGTCATAACCACATCCTTGGGCAAGGAATTCCAGAATTTAACAGACCTTACTGTAAAAACACCCTTCCTTTGCTGAAGTCAAAACCTCCTTTCCTCTAATCTCAAGGGTTGGCCCCTGATTATTTGATCAGGCCTTGGAATGAATAGCTTGCCAGAGAGATCCGTGTATTGACCTCTCATATACTTGTACATTGTGATAAGATCTCCTCTTGCTTGCCTTTTCTCTAGCGTACATAAACCAAGTTTGTCTAGTCGTTCCTCATACGTCAAGTCCTCCATTGCTTTAATTAATTTTGTTGCTCTTCAAAACTGCACTACATATTCGAGGTGAGGTCTTACCGATTTGTACAATATCAAAATTATGTTATCCACTCTTGCTTCAAAACCCCTTTTTATGCAAGACAGAACTTTGTTTGATTTTGCTACTGCTATTTGACACTAGTCACTGTTTCCAAGCTTGTAATTTACAAGGATTGCCAGGTTTGATTTGGTTTGTCCTCTTGCCCATCATTTTGGCCTATGATAATGCTAGTGTTAGTGCCCTCATGATTACATGTGTGTCCTCTGTTTAAAGGGATAGTAATACTTAAAATGTAAAAAATAATACGTTGTAGGGTTTATCCCCCTGAGTAAAATAAGGGCACTCCCACTGCTGAAAGGTGTTTCATTCAAAAGTTATTAATTTTCAAAGTTGAATTTTTTAGGTGCAATATCACAGTGGCCTGAAATTGTACGGTGGCACTGTTGCTACACTATCCTATGGAGATTTATGGTCAACTGACCAGAGCTGTCCATAGGATTGTGTAGCAACAGCGCCACTGTACAATTTCAGGCCACTGTGATATTGCACCTAAAAAATTCAACTTTGAAAATTAATAACTTTTGAATGAAACACCTTTCAGCAGTGGGAGTACTCTTGTTTTACTCAGGGGGATAAACCCTACAACACATTTTTTTTTACATTTTAAGTATTACTATCCCTTTAATTGATGCTGGTAGTAGTATTTATTTTTACATATAATATATATCTGCTGATATTCACATGTATATCACAGCTGTTCCGTCTGGCTGGGACACCTCTGTGGAGGCTGTGGAACTTAGAGGACCGGGTCACCTTGGCTTCCTTTATGGAGGCACATGTGGGTATGACCTTGGTGCGCCATGGCATGGGGACCCGAGCTAGCGGGAAAGTGGGTACTGTTATTCAGTGCTGGGGGGGGTGGAATCTTCTCTGGTTGCTTTTAATGACATGCTAAGGTGTATGGTTATCTGATGGGGTGGACAGCTCCACATGGACCCTGGTGTGTGTGCTCCCTCTCTGGTTACTTATGTAGTTTTGAGCTGTTTACTCGGTCTTCCCACCTTGGCGGGAAAAGCTGATTGTGTAATGGGTTTGCTATTGGGTTGCCTGCCACAGCAAGGCATGTGGTTGGCCTTGGAGGATTGTTAGGAGTCTCCTTCCCAAGATATACCTTGGGTGGGACTCAACCATCCAATTGGGGCAATTGAATACTTCTTGGGGGGGGGGAGAAAAACAAGAAGCCTAAAAAGAACAAGGGGAAAAGGGTGGTTCAGTGTCTGTTAATGCTTCTGATCCCTCTGATGTGTTTCAGGAGCCTAAAAAGCCCCTTACTTGCTTTGCACCTAACCCCACTCTTGACCACCTTGTGTCTGAAGAGTGGAAATCCCTGGACAGGTAACCTGTGTCCAAGAAATTTGCCAAGCTTTATCCCTTCTCTGAGGCAGTGCTTGCTCAGTGGGTTCATCCTCCCAAAGTGGATGCTTCTATCTCCAGGCTATCTAAGTCTATTGCCTTAGCGGTTTCTGATGCATCCGCTCTGAAGGGCTGGACTGACAAGAAACTTGAGGTCTCCCTCAAGTCCATTTTTGCCACTGCTGGTTCTTCCATGTGTCCAGCATTCGCTGCAGCATGGGTAAACCAGGCCATTGCGGTCTGGACTGAACAGCTCTCCCTGGCTGTCCATCAGGGTGCTCCTACTTCGGATATGTTGCCCCTGCTTGTCAACATTTCTGATGCACAGCACTATGTTTCTGCTGCCTTATTTGATGCCATCCGTTTGGTGGCAAGGGTTTCCACCATGTCTGTGGTTGCCAGACGGGCTCTTTGGCTCAAGATCTGGTCTGCTGACACTGCTTCCAAGCCTTCTTCGGCATGACTCACCGAATCCATGTCCCCACTCTGCTGTGGGTGGTGGTCTGTGTCACTACTACAGCATCTGGGAGGATTCAGTGGCGGACTCTTGAGTTTTACTGGTGGTCATGGAAGGGTACAGGATACCTTTCATCTCTCTTCCTCCCTTTCGCTTCTTTCCTTCTCATACGCCTCAGGGTGCAGAGAAACACCGGCTGTTCAACAGCACTATTCAGGCTCTTCTGGACAAGGATGTTCTAGAGCTGGTTGCAGTTCAGTACAGAGGTATGGGTTTTTACTCAAACCTCTTTGTGATCTCCAAAAAGGACAGCGGTTGTCTCTCTCCATTTTGGATTTGAAGGATCTCAATTCCTTGTGATCCGGACTTATCACCAGGAATCTTTACGGATGGTGATTGCTGCTATGTCCCCGGGGGAATTCCTTGCATCTCTGGATCTTAATGATGCGTATTTACACATCGCCATTCATCCAGAGAGTCGGCAGTATCTCAGATTTGCGACTGAGGACATTTTCAGTTCTCAGCTCTTCCATTTAGTCTGACTATAGCTCCTCAAGTTTTCAACCGTGTCCTGTGAGCATTAGTGTCGTTCTCCATCGGGATGGCATCAGTTACTCCATACATGGATGACCTGCTTCTGAAAGCCCCCTCTGCGGAACTTCTTCATCAGCAGGTTCAGCAATGCATTCATGCTCTCACCCATCACGGGTGGATCATCAACATGGACTAGTCAGATCTTGTCCCAACCCAGCGTCTGGTCTTCCTGGGCCTTCTCTTTGACACTCAGAAGAGCGTGGCATTTCTCATGGACGAGGTAGCTCACCAGATCGCCCACATGGTTTCTGCGTTTCTGGCTCAAGATCCAGTTCCAGCCAAGAAGCTATCCTCTCTAGTGGGGAAATTTATCTCCACCTTAGAAGCAGTCCCATTTGCCATAGTACACACCAGGGAACTCCAGAGGTTTGTGATCCAGGTGTGCAGGGGTCAGCTAGACCTTCTGAAGATGTAACTGTCTCTCCCTCTTCATGTGGAATGGAGTTTTTTTTTTTTTTTTTTTTTTTTTTTTTTTTTTGAGTTTGTCATGGTGGCTCGACCTCTCCAATCTGCTGAAAGGCAAGTCCTTCCTGGTATCTTTCTGGACCACGGTGACGACGGATGCCAGCCTCTCCGGCTGGGGAGCGGTCCTGGGTCGCCTGAGTGCTCAGGGTCGGTGGTCTCCGGAGGAATCTCTCCTTCCCATCAATGTGTTGGAGCTTCGGGTGATATTTCATGACCTTCGTCATTGGACATCTCAGCTGGAAGACTGTCCAGTCCTGGTACAATCCGATAACGCCATGGCTGTGGCTTACATCAACAAGCAGGGTGGAAGTCTTGCTGCTTGGTTAGAGGTCAATGCCGTTTTGTCCTGGGCAGAAGAACAGGTTCCTGCCATATCCGCAGTGCACATTCTTGGCGTAGACAACGTCATGGCGTACTTCCTCAGTCGACATAGTGGACAGCGGAGAGTGGGAGCTGCACCCAGAGGTGTTTACCCTCATTGTTCAGAAGTGGGGTCTACCTTACATTGACCTGATGGCGACAAGACACAGCAAGAAGGTTCTGAGGTTTTGCTCTCGGTGGAGGGACCCTCTATCCCTGGCGGTGGATGCCTACATCTTTCCTCCCCTCCCAATGTTGCACAGGATGTTACAGAAATTGTGACTGGAATGCTGTCCAGTCATTCTGATTGCTCCCTACTGGCCTCGCCAAGCTTGGTTTCCAGAGCTCCTGGATCTGTCAGTGCCGGAGCCATTCCGGCTCCCTTGCCGTCCAGATCTTCTTCTACAGGGTTACCTGTGGAAGGAGGATGTTCATCGGCTATCTTTGACGGCTTTGAAAGTGAATCCTCAATATTGTAGAAGGAAGGTTTTTCTTCTGGGGTGCTGGCTACTATGCTCAGTGCCCACAAACCTGTTTCTTCCAAGATCTACCATCATGTCTGGTTGACCTTTCTATCTTGATCTGCTGACAAAGACCTGTCTCAGGAATTTGATCTGCCTACGGTCCTGGCCTTTTTGCAGGATGGTGTGGATAAGGGCCTCAGTTTGAGTTCCCTTAAGGTTCAGACTTCTGCTCTCTCTGTTTTCTTTCAGAGGCTCATTGCCATTCTTCCTGATGTCAAGGTTTTCTTCCAGGGCGTTGCTCATGCTCGTCCTGCCTTCAAGACTCCCACTCCTCCGTGGGATCTTAACTCGGTTTTGGGCATTTTTCAGTGCCCTTCCTTTGAATCTTTGGCTACTATTCCTCTACTCCTGTTGACGTGGAAAATGGCTTTTATCCTGGCGATTGTGTCTGTTCGCCGAGTCGCGGAGTTACATGCTCTGTCCCATAAACCACCCTATTTGGTGTTTCTCAAGGACAAGGCGGTGCTTCACACTTCTCAGAAGTTTCTCCCGAAGGTGGTTTCGGAGTTCCACATAAATCAGGAGATTGTGGTGCCTTCTTTCTGCCCTGACTCTACCTCTGACAAGGAGGAGGATCTCCACTTGTTAGATGTGGTGCGTTGTCTCAAGTTTTATGTGCATCACACTGAGTCCATTAGACAGTCTCATGCGCTGTTCGTCATTCCTGAGGGCCCCAGGGCAGGAAGACCTGCATCCAAAGTGACTATTGCGTCCTGGATAAAATCCACCATTCTTAAGGCTTACAAACTGAGGAAGAAGCCTGTTCCCTTTCGGGTCACGGCTCATTCTACAATGAGAGCTTACAAGAATCAGGCCTCCGCTGATCAGTTGTGCAAGGCGGCCACTTGGTCATCTGTGCACACCTTTTCTAAGCACTACCGTGTTGATGTGCTGGCATCGGCTGACGCCAGCTTTGGGAGGAAAATCCTGGAGGCATTCTTGTCTGTCTAGGATTTTCTTTGGTTCTTAGTGCTTTCTTCACTTTTGAGCCCCGTTGGCTCTAGTTCAGTGTGCTGTGCAACAGTTGGGGTGTTGTGACCCCTGTTCAGTGTCCGTTGACGCTTCATTAGTTGTTGGGCTATCTTTGATCTGATGGTTCATATCTGCTCTGGTAACTTTGGGGACCTTGTGCCTGGTCCTTGCCTTACTTCCCGCCTCTGGGAAACTCCATGGTTGGACATCCCAGAGTTACCAGTAACCTGTATTGGATGACAGAGAAAACAGGATTTTAGTCTTACCTGTTAAATTTTCTCATACAGGTTACTGGTCTCCCACCCTGTCAAGGGACCATGCTTGGCTCTCCTGTGGCAGACTGTGGGGGTCCTTCGGGGTCATGCTCAAAGGAGTCTTCTTTCCCTTCTACTATCTAGTCAATAGTGTCTCAAATCTTTCTGGAGCTGGTTGGCTAGCTGCAGCCAAGGAGGGAAGGTAGGCTCCACCCTCTGCTTACAATTCTAGAATTGCTCCTGCCTACAATTAAAGGGGCGGATCACCTACCTAGAATTACCAGTAACCTGTATGAACTAAGAGAAAAGGATTTAACAGGTAAGACTGAAATCCTCTTTTCCCCCTCCTACTCTCCCCTTATACCCTTGAAGGTCCCTGGATTGTGAGCTCTGAGGAGGAGCACAGATGTAGTGTTTCCACTGAAGGGTGATTGCTGTAGCCCTGCTGTTCTCTTAATGTGGAGGGACTTAACTTGCTGGAGAAGTGGAGTATGCTACTCAGAGATACAATTGTTAAGTTAAGATCCTGTTCATTCAGGAAACATATCTTATTAGGGGCCAGCATCCACATTTTAGCAACAAATACTACCTACGACAGTGGTACTCCTCTTCCCTGGTAAAGAAGGTCATAGCTACTCTACTATATAGGTCTGCTCTGTGAGAAAATGTCAACAAATCTACTGACCCAGATGACTGCTTTCATATGGTCAAAGGCAAGATTCACAGCTTTAAGGTGGTCAGTGTCTATTTCCCTAATGATGGGCAACTGCACTTTCTTACACAACTCAGAGTAGATAGTCATTGGAGGAGGGCTTCCTCTTATTGGTGGGCAACTTTCATTTCTCCGTAGACCCCTTCCAGTAACTTAATAGATATTTGGTGCCTGGAACACCCCCCAGGACAGGGATATTGCTTTCTTCTCCCATCCCCATTCCAAATACTCTAGAAATTATAATTTTCTTTGACCAGTATACCCTGCATCTGATGGTCAACTCCAAAATCGGCAACATAATGTACTCCAATCATAGCCCAGTCTTTTTCTATCCCAAACCATGCTGCTAGCCACCGCTTTTTGAGACTTAATAACATAGTTGATGAGGCTGCGTCCATCAAGTCCAGCCCATGCCAAATCACCCCTGTTGATCTAGAGGAAGGAAAAAAAACAAAACAAAAAACATTGAGGCCATTACCAGTTGTTACCCAAGTGGGTAAAAACATTCCTTTGTGACTCCAGATTTCAGTCAGATATTTCCCTGGATCGACAACCTATCTGCTTTGAGGCTACTGTTATAATTCTCAATATTGTTCTGTGCTAGATAGGTATACTTTACATTTTTGAAAACCGTTACGGTATCTTAATGCAAAGACAAGAAAATCCATGCCTTTATTTTAGTCGAAAGAGCCTTTCCTCTAGCCTTAATGGATGACCTCTCCTTTTTAGTTCAGCTCTTTGAGTAAATAATTAATTGGAGAGTTCTTTGCGTTGACCTTGAATATATTTGTAAATAGTAATCATATCACCCCTTAGACATCTCTTCTCTAATGTAAACAGACAAAGTTTGGCTAGTCTCTCTTCATAACTCAGATCTTCCAAACCTTATATCAGTTTTGTTGCACGTCTCTGAACTTTTTCCAGTTCAACAATGCCTTTTTTAAGAACTGGTGCCCAAAACTGTAATTCATATTGTAGATGAGGCATTACCAAGGATTTATACAAAGATAGAATTATATTTGCATCTTGTGCATCTATACCTCTTTTTCAGGATAGTACCCTATTTGCTCTTGCAGCTGCTGGGTTACTCTGCACACTGCTTTGAAATCTATCCGTACTCCTAAATCTTTCTCTAAGGAGGATTCCCCAAGTTGTTTCCCATTTAGTGTACATGCAGCATGTCTATAGCCCAAATGTGTAACCTTACATTTATTTACATTAAATGTCATCTGCCACTTTTCTACCCATTCACTCAGTTTATCTAAATCCTTCTGCAGAGAAAAAAACATCCTGTTCTGTATGTATTTCCTTATACAGCTTAGTAAAGATTGAGACACTACTTTCAATTCCCACTTCTAGATCATTAATAAACAAATTAAAACGCATTGGGCCCAGGACTGAACCCTGTGGCACCCCCAGTTATAACTTTAGTTTAAAAAGGTTGCCATCGATCATTTAACCAGTTCTCAATCCATGTACAGATATCACCTTCCAAACCAAATCCTTTTAATTTATGCAGTAACCTGTTTTGCGGCACTGTATCAAAGAATTTTGCAGAATCAAAATATACTACATCAACAGCAATTCCTTTGTCCAAATTACTTCATAAAATGCAAGTAAATTAGTCTGACATGATCTATTCTTCATAAAACCATGCTGGCCCCAACTAATAATTTAATATTGTTTGTGTTCCCATAGTAGTAAACCTTCTATTATCTTACCCATGATAAAAGTCAAGCTCACAGGTCTATAATTTCCTGGTTTGTCTCTTGCTCCCTTTTGTGAAAGGGATTTTCTCTCTATCACACCTGACGGACAGGTGCATCATTATCTACATGGAATTGCAGATAAATATGAGCGTCAGAATACAGAGCGCCACTTTCATTTTTACTCCACTTACATCCCTGAAGAATTGTCCATAAAGGATATGAAATGCTTAGGATTGGGGGACCCCAATTGTGGGCATCTTTAATCAATAACCATGACATAGCCTGATTCATTAATATAGATAGGAGGTGTAGTTGTTTGGCTATAGTGATTCCGGATAAAGTTCAATGAGTGAGATAAGTGCAGGACTTTCATCTGTGTTAAGGATGGGAGAGGGGCTGTAACACTAATGGGAAGTAACTAACAGCCAAGATCAGTGGATTGCCAGACCTCTGCCCGCTACTACAAATATAACATTGTTGCATGTCCACATCAACTCTATACGGCATTACAGCCCGGAACAAGCCGCTTTGGACAGATTAACATACCTTCCCACGTTAAAACCTTTACGATATATCAGGTACTATGTATTTTGAAGGCTGCTATGGAATAGAGACAATTTTTTTTAACCTATTGCGCTAATTTTTCAGTGACATCATTGGGTATACTTGTTATATATTATAGTGATATATATCCCTACATAGGGGTGTTTTATATATTTGTGATTATAAATATTCTTATTGTATTATCATTGTTTTTGTATATATATTTAGATTTATTGGGGATTGGTCTGGTGCTCTCTTTGCTTTTTCTTTGTTTTTCATATATTTTTATATATATATATATATATATATATATATATATATATATATATATATATACACATAATATAATGTATATGTGTGTGTGTTTAAGGTGTCAGCTGTAGCCTTATCCAGACTAATCAATTCACCTGTCTCAGCCTTAAGATGTCCAATATCAACCTTATTCTTTTAGCTTTTAACACCTGCAGTGCCAGATGTGACATCCAAAAGAGTTGTAAATAGCTCTTATAGTGGGTCTATGTATACAAAATACAACAAGTAACTTAAATAGTAATTGACTTAAGTAGTAATCCCGGCTACATAATCTTTCAAGTTCCTTGGTGTATAGATTCAATAAAACGAGAAAGTGCCTACTTTCAATAAACCTACAAAACAGTATTATATATGTGTATGCGTGTATATATACACAATACACTTAGTGATTTCTTGATGTTCAAAATGTCTTTCAGAAGATCTTTCCCAGGTGGTTTTAGTGGATATATGCATATGTAGGGTCCATATATAACTCATTTTTTTCTGGGCCAATCACAATTCTCCTCTTGAATTCTTAGGGTACACTGCCCTTTCCACACTAGTGGTTCATGTGGGAATCAGATATTGTAAAACAACAAGAAAACAAGGGCGCTGAGCTTTATAAAAGTATCTATACGGATATTGTGAGATATTTAGCCCCAAGCATAAAAATGTTTACCAGATATCTATAAAAAGACCTTTCATTAGTCACCACTCCCGGTATTTCAAGAACTGCATTCAGGATCCACTCAGTGTTTTATTGTAGATGAATCTTTATTTTTGAAATTAGAGATAAAAAGTAGCCCAACACTATGCATTTCGGGCTTATCAAGCACTTTTTCAAGGGCACATAGAAAATAGTAAATACATATAGTAGAGCAATCCATTACACATCGTGTTTAAAGGGATAGTAATACTTTATTATTACTATCCCCCAAAATGTAGATATTTGCAAAATAATTTAATAGCCCCCAGGTTCGTCTATCAAACCTTTATGGTTTGAGAGATAACCAAAGGCAAAGTTCCCCCCTCCCTCCCCCTTCCCTGAATTCAACGTTGTACTGACTGCAGGGATATCTGGTCTAACTTTCATCAGGCGGCTCTGCAGCAGAGCCGCAAATGCGTTAGTGAAAAATAATTAATTCACTGAAACAGTCTTCTACGTGTGCTTGCAAACCAAGCACATGTAGAAGACTGTTTCAGTAGAATAATTCTTTTTCACTAACACGATCTCTGCTCAGCTGCAGAGCAGCAAGCCTGTCGTACGACAGACTTCCCCTGCAGTCAGTACAATGCTGACTTCAGGGAAGGGGGAGGAATGGGGGAACTTTGCCTTCGGTTTTCTCTCAAACCATAAAGGTATGAGAGATGAACCTGGGGGCTACTAAATTATTTTGCAAATATCTACAATATGGGGGATAGTAATAATAAAGTATTACTATCCCTTTAAATACCTTGTAAAAGATTGGTCCTCATGAACCGCCATTCTCCCTTCACATTAATCAAACACTTCCGTGTTCTACAGCCCTTCCTTTCCGGCTCTCATTGATCACATGATACTTTCATGTGCGTTCCACTCCTGTAGCACACAAGCGTATCAGTTCCCTGTGAGGGAGGGTGGTCAGTCAACGAGTAGTGATCAAAATCTCTATGTGATTCAAAGTATCTATATAATAACTTACATTATATTATACATAAAACCGTAGTCTTACAAGAAATTACCTATATAAAAAAGAAGCTCTACTATTAAAGAGTATTTACTCATTATGTCCACACTGAGTGGATACTGAATGCAGTCTTGAAATACCTGTGGAGTGGTGACTAATGAAAGGTCTTTTTATAACAGATATCTGGTAAGCATTTTTATGCTTAGGGCTAAATATCTCACAATATCCATATAGATACGTTTAGAAGGCTCTGCACCCTTGTTTTCTTGTTATTTTACAGTGGCAGGTGTGAGGCTGCCTGCCTCCCCCCCCCCCCATTCCACTAGCAGTCATGGGTCTCCACATACTCACCCTAGCTTGTTTCAAGTGGTAGCCATAGAATCACACATACACTGTTTGCTTCCCCATCCTTGTTCCACTGGTAGCCATGCTGCTGGTACCCAGTATGGTGTCAACCCACACCTTTGGGGTGCCATTTTTCTAAGGGTTTCCTGAGGTCCTCCTAGGAACTCCCATGGTGTTGAACCATTTTAGTGTTTTTGAAGTGACTGATGTCTAAAAAAAAATATGTTTTTTCTTTGTCGTTCAATATGGAATACATGTACCGTAGGAGGGGATCTTCCTTCCTTGGAAGGCTGGAACATTTCAAAAGACAAGGTCTTGAAGGTGGAGTCTTCCCTCTCCCGCTACAGACTATCCCTGCCCCCGCCTCTAGTTTTTATATGTTCCTGACTGAATAGAGACTGGGAACTTTGCTGCTTAATATTTACATTATTTTTTATTTTATACTTAGATATGGGGCTGTTACAATTCCCCACAGTAGGTGGGTTACCATTACTGTATTCCCCTGGAGGATTTCCCAGTGTATAGGTACTGTTATGGACCCCTGCAGCCCTGTGGAGAGTATCTTGCAACCTACGTTTTCACTCCCAGCAGGGTCTCTCTGAAGCTTTGTTCTTCACAATGGTAACCTGAAGACAGAAGATGTGAAGATTGGTGAGCAGCCCTTTGAGTGCCTTTGTCTACTTCTCCCCCTCCATACAGGGGTTGTCTCTGAGCCACTGGGCTCTTGCATTCATGTTGGGTATTCTGTTTCATGCTTTTCCCTGAGTTGCAGAGTATGGATTGCTGCAGTAGTGTTAGTTAACCCCTTACCTGCTGTTTACTTCAAACTGGGTGTTTATCCTGACCTTTTCCCATCAGGGTAGTGTTTTTATTATCCCCCTCATGTCCCCTAGGGTCTTTGGGTGTTTTGGGTCACTTTGTTAAAATTCAGTGTTTTTTTTTTTTTGTTTGTTTGTTTTTTTTGGGTGCAGGTCACATTAAGAGCACTTCCTGCGCCGCGGCCATTATTATTCCATTGACTATGGGAGAACTACTTTGGGAAATATCTCTGCAACCGTTTGTCATACAGTGTTCAGAGTGGGCTCATTCTTCTGGTCTCCTCATGCCCTTTCATCTGGTTTATGTCCTGAGTGTCTTGGGCTCCCCTGAGGGCCCACAATCAGAGCGGTAGGAATTGCTAGGCAAAGCACTAGAGAAGACTACATTTCCCAGAATGCTCGCTGGCTTTCTTCATATTGGCTGCCTGGTTTGTAGTCACCATTTTACTTCTTTCTTGCTTATGCTATGCAGAGGCTGCCTCTCCTTAATCTCCTCCTTCAGATTAACCCTTCACCTGCCAGATAAGTACCTTTCTGGGCTTTTCTAGGGTGAATTATTTCTCTGGGGAGCCATTACTGGTGTTTTATATTGGTTAGACACTACTCCTGTCAGGATGTCAGATCCAAAGGGACAAGGGGCTAGACCTAAGTCTAAAGACTATGGGGCATCTCTGACCATCCTTGCTTACTGTTCCTCATTCAAAAATGGGGCTTCCTAGAGAGCATTTTGGATCTCTATGCCCCTTGTGCTCTGGCCATTACTACCCCGCTAGGGCCCTCCAGCCTTGAACAAAAACCAGGTTGGGAGAAAGACTTTAAGTCCACTATGGCACAATTCCCTCTTTCTATACAAGGGGTTGTTTAGTCTTGGAAGCCCCCTATCATCATCAGGTTTGTGGCTCCTACGTCCCAGAGTTTGCCTGCTCCCATAGCGTCCTCTGAGGAGGGCTCTTTTGAAGATGATGAGGAGAAAGGGTAATATGAAGATCTGGATTCTTCCTACTCATATGGTGATTTCTATGAAGCTGACCCTCTTCCATCTGCTGAGGGGCTCATCAGGGCTTTTTTACAGACCCTTCAGGTCTCTGACAACCCTGATGAGGGTCATTCCTCTACAGATGTCTTTCAGAGGCGTAGTAAATACTCTGCTGTCTTTCCCCCCAATGCCACTTTTGACCAGATTCTTCTGGATGAGTGGAAAACCTCTGATTGGAGGATAACTATCTGTAAGTGATTTTCTAAGCTGTACTCCTTTTCTGAGGCAGCTTCCAGTGTGATTCTCCTCCTTCTGTAGATCCCCCTATTTCCAAGTCCACTGCTCTGCCTTTGTTGGATTTAGTGGGTCTTAAGACTGTGGCAGATAAGAAGCTTGACTCTATCCTTCGTGCCAACTTTATGGTCATTAGGGCTGCTTTGAGGCCTATCTTTGCCTCTGCCTGGGTCAGTAGAGCTGTTGCAGTCTGGGGAGAACAAATGAGGGAAGCTGTCCATGTGGATGTCCCAAAGGAGGACCTTTTGACTATCACAGCCAACATGTCTGAGGCTAATCTGTCTGTTTCTTATGCCATGTTTGAAGCTGGAAGATTGTTGGCCAAGGCCTCAGCCTTCTCTTTTCCTGCGCGGAGCACCTGTTACCTCGGATGTCCAAAAGCCCTACCATGGTAAGGAAATTGCGTCTCTTTAGCCCCCACCAAACTGAGGCGCAAAGGCCGCAAGCCTCTTGGGCCTTTACCCAGTGCCTCCCTCCCAGCTGTGGCAGTCCAAGTGAACTGCTGCAGGGCCTAAGTCTGGTAAGACCATTTACACATGATTCGAGGAATCATGGTCTACATGCCCCAGTTGGCGGATGCCTTTTTAATATTTTTATTAGTGATATTGCAAAAGGTCTTCAAGGTGAGGTATGCCTTTTTGCAGATGATACAAAGATCTGCAACAGGGTAGACATTACTGGGGGAATAAGCCAAAGGCAAATGATTTAGGTAGATTAGAAGAATGGACAAGAGTGTGGCAGCTGTAGTTTAATAGATAGATGTAAAACAATGCACTTGGGATGTAAAAATCCTAAGGAAAAAAATACTGTTAAGGGTACTGTGTTTTTAGAGACAACAGAGGAAAGGGATTTGGGAGTAATTATTTCTAATGACTTAAAGGTAGGCAGGCAATGTAATAAAGCAGCGGGGAATGCAAGCAGGGTGCTAGGTTGTATAGCTAGGGGCATTAGTGCAGAAAAAGGGAAGTGGTCATGCCACTCTACAAATATCTGGTTAGACATCATGTAGAGTATTGTGTACAGTATTGGAGACCCCATCTCCAGAAGGATATAGATATTCTGGAGAGATTTCAGAGAAGGGCTACTAAAATGGTGACTGATTTACAGGAAAAGAAATATCAGGATATACTAAAGAAGCTGAACATTTACAGCTTGGAGAGAAGAGAGGAGATGTTATAGAAACATTCAAATAAATGAAAGGATTCAACAAAGTTCAGGAGGGAAGTACATTTCAAAGGAGTTGTTAGGACAAGAGGCCATAGTCTAAAACTAGAGTGACAGAGGTTTAGATGCAAGGTAATAAAATTATACTTCACTGATAGGTTAGTAGATAAGTGCAATAGCCTACAAGCAGAAGTGGCAGAAGTTAATACAGTGACAGAATTTAAGTATGCATGGGACAGGCATAAGGCTTTCCTGTACACAAGACAAAACACCAAAGGGCCAAATAAGGTTTGATTTTTTTACAGTAGGAAAATGGGCAGACTAGGGGCTCAATTCTATTACCCTTGCTAAAACCGGCATTACAAGAAAAACAAACAATGTGTATTTTGCAAACGTGTTTCATTCTATTACACAGCAACTATTAAACAAAACCGGCGTAGACAGCACATTTCAGAGTACTAGCAAAACTGTCTCTCTCTGCTTTTATCCAATTACCCCCTAAAAAAAAAAGCACAAAAGGTCAAAGTCCAAGGAGATAGGCTTACGTTTGATGACAAAGATCAAGTTTAGTGTGTTCCCCACATTATCAAAATCTGACCTAGAGTGCCCCCCCTTCGACATATTAACCCCCCTTTGAAATTTGAATTATAGTGCTTCTTCACCATTTTAATTCGACAAGTATTGTTCACATTCAACATTTTAATACCCCCCCCTTTTAAAATTCGCCTTACAGTGCTCCCATGACTTTTCTTCGCCATTTAAAATTGACATTGTTCTTCTATGATTTTTTTCTGCGTGCCCTTGTCGTATTTGTATTTCATGATTAACCCTATGATTACCAGAGAGGTAGAAAATCATTGCAATGTGTTTGCTACCCCTCTGGTACACACAGGATTAATACCTTGCCTG
The DNA here is from genome assembly GCA_037306005.1 of Rhinophrynus dorsalis. NCBI lineage: Eukaryota > Metazoa > Chordata > Amphibia > Anura > Rhinophrynidae > Rhinophrynus > Rhinophrynus dorsalis. The sequence continues at coordinate 294,535,054 of CM074718.1, forward strand.
TATACGTGTAATGGTTTTTTTTTTTTTTGTTTTTTTTTTTTTTATTTTAATTGTATTTAAAATAAATAGTTCAGACCTCAGGGGAGGTATTGGGACCCCTCCTGACACCCCCCTCCCCCTTAGCATTGATCACCTATGCAGAAGGATAGGTGATCAATGCAGGCGACAGTTGCCAGCATTGTCACTAAAACCCATATAACATATGTGTAAGAATCCAATAATTTCAGACCTCGAGGTGGGCGACAACAAAGGCATTTTCTGCCTTGCTTCGTACTGGAGCGGCTGTATAAGCCACTCCAGTACAAGGACTTGAATGAATGAACTCTGTCACTGGGTCATTCTTAGAAAGCGCAGTGCTGCGCTTTCATCATTGACTCATCACCCGGGTCAGAAAGTCATGGGAGCACTGTAAGTTGAATTTTAAATGAGAGGTGGGGTTAAAACGTTGAAAGTGAACAATATTTGTCAATTTAAAATGGAGAAAGAAACCACTATAATTCAAATTTCAAAGGGGGGGGGGTTAATATGTCTAAGGGGGGCAATCTATGTCGGATTTCTATGCTGTATACTGTACCTGCACTGCTTTTATCTGAACAACGATTGTTTTGAAACAATCGTGGCAGGATTACAGACAGAAAATGTAACCACAAAACAGGCGGTAATACTGAGCATGGGTAATAGAATGCTACTTGCATGGGTTTTTTTTTTAGTTGTTTCCTATGGGCTCTCTTTTTTGACAGACAGTGCGTATAATTACCACTGATTCTGTTTTTGGGTAACCTGACTTAAAAGGCTTTTTTTTTTTTTAAGCAAATGGTTCTTATCTGCCTTCAAATTCTGTGTTTCAATTCAGAACCACATGGGCAAATTCTATTGTGGATCATTGGGTTCTGCGGGTTCAAGCTCCTTCGTTCTTTCAGATTTTTCCGTCCAGGCTTCCCACGGACCTGGACCAGCTGTGGATGTTCAAAGACACAGTTCAGTCTCTTCTGGATAATAAAGTTCATGTTCCAGTACCTCCTTTAGAGAGAGGTTTAGGTTTCTATTCTAACCTGGTTGTGGTGTCAAAGAAGGACGGCTGCTGCTGCCCCATTTTGTACCCTCAACTCTATTTGCGTGTGGAGACTGCTCACTTCAAGACTGTGTCTTTGTGCTCTGTCATTCCAGCTCTGTTGCCAGGAGAGTACCTAGTGTCTCTGGACCTTCAGAATGCGTACATATACACCCAAGTCATCTGGACAGTCAACAATATCTGCTTTTTGCCTTCGGCTCAGAACACTACCAGTTTACCTCTCTGCCTTTTCTGCTTCTATGGCATTTTACCAGAGTCCTGGGGGCCTTGATGTCCTTTATTCACACTATGGGTATTCAGATACTCATCTGTATGACCTTCTACTGAAGGCTCCGTTGCAGGAGCTCCTGTAGCAGCAAGTCCGGGATTCTTCTCAGATTCTGGTCCACCATAGGTGGATATTGAACCTGTTTAAGTCCTCCCCAGTTTCTTCCATGGAGCTGATATTCATGGGAATGAGGTTCAGTACCCAACTGGGCAAAGTTTTCTTGCCAGAGTACAAGATCCAGCAGGTCATGCAGGATGTGGCCCTCTGCTCCAGTCAGGGAGTACAAGAGGGTTGTGGGCCGACTAGTGTCTACCTAGAAGCGGTACCTTACTCTTGCAGGTACACCGGGGAACTCCAGAGACATATCATCCGGACATGGCACGGGTATCCAGATCTGGATCGGCAGCTGTCCCTATCTCCAGAAGCCAGACAGGATCTGCAGTGGTGGTTGCAATGGTGCTACCAGGAACAGGGGAAGCTGTTTGTGATTCCGGTATGGACCATTGTCACGACAGATGCCAGCCTGAGTGGCTGGGGTTGTGGTTCTGTTGATTCAAGGCAGATGGACTGTGAAGAAGTCTTCTGTCCAGTGTCCTGGAGCTGAAGGTGATCCTGCTTGCTTTGGTTTGCTGGACTCCTCAGTTGAAGGGTCTCCTGGTACAGGTCCAATCAGACAATGCCATGGATGTGGCTTGCATCAACAAGCAAGGGGGGCGGGGGGCACTCGAAGCCCCCAGCTTGGTTCAAGGTAAAGTACACCCTGGGTTGGGCTATCACCGCCGTTCACATTCCTGGGGTAGGAAAAGTCCTGGCGGACTTCCTCAGATGCCAAGATGTGGATCAAGGACAGTGGGAACTCCATCCGGAAGTGCTCATCCTGATTGTGCAGAAGTGGGGTCTATATCAGATGGCCCTGATGGCCGCAATTGACAACAGGAAGGTTCCAGTGTGTTGACTAGCCTTTGCCGTGGATGCGGTGGCAATTCAGTGGCACTTTTACCTCGCTTACATCTTTCCTCCAATCCCCCTCATTCCCAGGGTGCTCAGGATGATAAGGATGGACGGTCCAACGGTAATTCTGGTTGCTCCTTATTAGAGCAAGGGGGAGTGAGTGTGGACCAGGGTTGTCTCTCCACTCAGGATCCATTTCCACTGCCTCCCAGACCAGACTTCCGCCTTCAGGGCTACCTTTGGAAGGAGGATGTGGAGAAGCTGGCTTTATGGCATGGCTGTTGAAGCCACCATCCTGAGGAGAAAGGGTTTCTCTCTTGAGATAATTTCCACTATCATCCAGGCTAAGAAGCCTGTTTCTTCTAAGGCTTACCACAGGATGTGATCCATTTTTCACTCTTTGTCTTCACAGGAGTTTGACCTTCAGGTGGTTCTGTCCTTTCTTCACAATGGTGTGAACAAAGGACTAGGTTTGAGTTCCTTAAAGGTTCAGACTTCTGCTCTATCTGTGTTTTTCCAGAGGAGTATTGCTATTTTGCCAGATGTCAAGGTGTTCTTTCAAAGTGTTGCCCATGATTTCCTTGTCTATAAGGCTCCCACACCTCTGTGGGACCTTAATCTGGTTCTGGGTGTTTTGCAGAGGCCTCCCTTCTAGTCCTTTGCTACTATTCCTTTGCATCTCTTGAGGTTGAAGATTTCTTTTCTTCTGGCTGTAGTCTCTGTCCGCTTTGTCCTGAAAGCTGCCTTTCCAGGAATTCCTTCCTAAGGTGGTTTCGGAATTACACCTCAATCAGGAGATTGGTTGTGCCTTCATTTTGTCCTGATCCCCAAGTCTGACAAGGAGAGGGATCTCCACTTGTTGGATGTGGTGCACTGTCTCAAATTCTGTGTGCACCATACAGAGTCTTTTCGTAAGACCAATGCTTTGTTTTTTACTCCTGAGGGTCCTAGGACAGGTCCGACTGCTTCCAAGGTCACCATTGCCTCTTGGATAAAGCCTGCCATTTGGAGGACATACAAACTCTGGAAGAAACCTATTCCATTTCCTGTTACAGCACATTCCACCAGGTCTGTAGGGGCCTATTGGGCCTACAAGAATCAGGCCTAGCTGAGTGGTTGTGCAAGGCTGTGACCTGGTCTGTGCACACCATTGCGAAGCACTATAGGGTGGATGTTCTGGCTTTGGCTGCCTGTGCTTTACTGTTTCTCAATTGTTTGAGCCCAATTGGCTCTTGTGTGCTGTGCTTATGTTTCAGTATCTGCTGACACTTAGTTGGTTTGAACTATTCCTAGTTCTGGATAGTCCTAGGGAACTCCGGTATCATGGACACCAGCGCTAGGTCCTTTTCTATTACTTCCCACCTTTGGGAGCCTACTGTTGGTATATACCATGGTACCTGTATTCCATATTTGATGAAAGAGAAAATAGGATTTCAGTCTTACCTTGTTAAATCCTTTTTTCTTAGTCCATATGGAATACAGTTCTCACACTCAGAGAAAAGGACCTTACTTGGTCTCTCCTGTCTCGGCATGGGAGTCCTTCTTGGGTCCTTTACTCACAATAGCTTGCCACTTCTTCTATCGCTCCTATCTAGTGAGCTTGTCTCATAACAAAACTGGAGCGGGAGCAGGGAAAGTCTTTAGAGGGAGAGGGAAAGCTCCACCTTCAAGATTTGTCTTTTGAAATGTTCCCTCCTTCCAAGGAAGGAAGATCACCTCCCGTGGTACCTATACTCAATATGGACTAAGAGAAAAGGATTTAACAAGGTAAGACTAGAATCTTTTATTTTTCCTGTAGCACCACATTCTGTAAATAGTTGTGCACACTAACTTAGTTGTAGAAAGACAAGTGACCCCTCATTTGATATGGGTAATTGTCTATGTGCCAAAACTGTACAAGTTACCTAACTGCATTTCTCTCATTGATATCCATTGTAGCACAGTCATGTTTTATTTTTAAAATGTATAAAAGATGATAGATTGTAGTTGGCGTTGTTTTGTGCTTCTGGCACCCCCTACAGTATATCAGCTCCTACCAGCGGGGTGGAATTTCTCTTGAAAGAGTAGTAGCTAATAATTACAGTTATAATCCCATGTATTTTCAATGCTATCTGTATATTTAAAGAAGTAGAGATGTAAAATAGACCAATTATTTCTTATAATGCCACATTCTGGTAACAATTGTGCACGTCAGCATAGGGCATAAAAAGGCAAGTGACCCCTCATTCGAAGTAACGGGTTATCGTCTTTCCAATATGGTACGCTTTGTTTACCAATTCTTCACTTATGTAGCTGTTATAACCATTTTCATACAGGAAAGTCATGTTTGAGAAAATGTTAGAAAAATCATAGGTTGTAGCAGGTGTAGTTTTGTACTTCTAGCAACCCCTTAGGTATATCAATTCATACCAATGGGATAACATATTTCCCCTAAGAGCACTATCTAATGAATACAGTTGGAAATTCAATAGTTTTCACAGATTTCCGTGCATTTGAAGGGGTGGAAATGTAAAATATTTTTTTCCTTTAGTGCCACTTTCTGGAAACCTTTGTGCACATCAGGCTTTGGGTAAGAATGCAAGTGACCCCGCATTTGATGCATAAAATAAAAAATATATATTATAGGGTTTATCCGTTTGAGTAAAACAAAGGTATGCCCACTACTGAAAGGTGTTTTATTCAAAAGTTATTGCAGCTCACACTTGTATTTTTTTAGTGGCAGTATCACAGTGGCCTGAAATTGTACAGTGGCACTGTTGCTACACAATCATATGGACCGTGCTGGTCAGTTGACCATAAACCTTCGTAGGATGGTGTAGCAACAGCACCACTGTAACATTTCAGGCCACTGAGATACTGCACCTAAACATTTCAAGTTTGAGCTGTAATAACTTTTGAATAAAACACCTTTCAGCAGTGCTAGTACCCTTGTTTTACTCAGGAGTATAAACATTAAATTACATATATTTTTTACATATATTAAGCATTACTATCCCTTTAAAGGATGTTCAGTGGGATGTAATCTTCAAAGATAAAAATGCTCAAGAGTCAGGGAATTTGTTTAAAATGCTCTTAGCCAAATATATGCATCAATATATACAATTGGTGAATAAGCACAAGAGGCAAAAATATAAACCAATGTGACTTAATGAGATTTACAGGGAAATTAGAAATAAGAAGCAGGCTTTTAAAGTGTTTAAGTCAGACAGGTCAGATGCATCATTTAAAAAATATAAAGAATGTAATAAAATCTGCAAACAAGTAGTTAGGCTAGCTAAAATTGAAAATTTGTTAAATATTACAAATGGTGGCAATAAAAATCCTAAACCATTCTACAGAAAGATTGAGGAGTACTGATAGATGATACACTTCATAGCAGTGTGCAGAGTCTCTCTGCTGGTGCAAGAGCAAGTACGGTACTGGCCTGCATAAAAAGAGGTATAGATGCAAGGGATGCTAATATTATCCTACCTCTGTATAAATCCTTGATTAGGCCTCATCTAGAATAAGTACGATTATGGGCACCAGTTCTTAACAAAGACATTGTTGAACTGGAAAAGGTGCAGAGATGTGCAACTAAACTGATAAAGGAATTGGAGGGTCTGAGTTATAAAGAGAGACTAGCCAAACTGGGTTTGTTTACATTAGAGAAGAGATGTCTAAGGGGTGATATGATTACCATTTACAAATACATTGAAGGTCAATACAAAGAGCTATCCAATGAATTATTTATGCAAATTGCCTCTGGATGTTATAGTTGCATATAATGCATTTGTTTAAAAAAAATCAATGGATGCCTATCTATCAGATAACAACATTGACATTTATGACAGATGGCTTCACATAGTAACATAGTAGCTAAGGCTGAAAAAAGACATGTGTCCATCAAGTCCAGCCCATGCCAATAATACCCCTGTTGATCCAGAGGAAGGCAACAAAAAAGCCATCTGGAGCAATTTCCAATGTAGGTGTGTGTGTCATAACTGTCAATATTGTTCTGTGCTAGATAGGCATCCATTGCTTTTTTTTTAATGCATTTACATTATCTGCAAGCACAACATCCCGAGGCAAAGAATTCCATAGCCTTACCACCCTTACTGTAAAGAATCCCTGCTTCAATGCAGATAGAATGTTGATCCAGGAAACTATATGACTGCCATTCTGACTCAGGAAGGAATTTTTTTACTCACTTGGGCTAAATTGGAAATGGCATCAGATGGCTTTTTTTTTTTTTTTTTTTTTTTTTTTGCCTTCCTCTGGATCAACGGGTGTTTTTGGCATGGGCTGGACTTGATGGACACGTCTTTTTTCAGTCTCATCAACTATCTTACTATGTTAAAAGTATATTAAGAACAAAAATATTATGGTTGATATTGGTCAATAATAGCAAGTCCATTATACTTAATATTTATTGATTCACATTCATCAGGCATTGTGACTGTGATTGGAGGAAAGCTGATGTAGTTCCAAGGAGGCAAGATCCAAACCAGGAAATTATAGATCTGTCAGCTTGATTTCCATAGTGGGTAAGATATTAGAAGGGTTACTAACTGACAGTATTCAGAACTGTGTGAAGACAAACAATATTATTAGTAGGAGTCAGCATGGTTTTATGAAGAATAGATCATGTGAGACTAACTTACTTGGTAATTTTGACAAGGGAATTGTTGTTGATGTAGTATACTTTGATTTTGAAATCACCTTTGATACAGTGCCTCACAACAGATTACTGCATAAATTAAAAGACATCGTTTTGGGAGGTGATATCTGTACACGGATTGAGAACTGGTTAAATGATAGATGGCAGAGAGTTTTTGTAAATGTAATCTTTTCAAGTTGGTCTAAAGTTGTAAGTAGGGTGCCACAGGGTTCAGTCCTCTGCCCAATAGTTTGTAATTTATTAATGTTCTAGAAGTAACATTAAGCTGTGCAAGGAAATACATACAGAGCAGGATGTTTTTCTCTGCAGAAGGGTTTAGATAAACTGAGTGAATGAGTAGAAAAGTGGTAGATGACATTTAATGTAAGGTTATGCATTTGGACTGTAGAAACAAACATGCTACATATACTCTAAATGGGAAACAACTTGGGGAATTCTCACTAGAGGAGAAAGATTTAGGAGTACTGCTGGATGCTAGACTTCACAGCAGTGTGCAGAGTCACTCAGCTGCTTCAAGAGCAAATGGGGTACAAGCCTGCATAAAGAGGTGTAGGTGCAATTATGCTAATATTATCTTTCCTCTATATAAATCCTTGGTTAGGCCTCATGTAGAACATGTACTACAGTTTTGGGCACCAGTTCTTAAGAAATACATTATTGAACTGGGAAAAAGTGCAGAGAGGTGCAACTAAACTTTAAAAAAGCAATGGATACCTGTCTAGCACAGGACAATATTGATAATTATGACAGATGGCTTCAATGCAGATAGGTTGTTGACCTCACTGCCATTTGGAGTCAGGAAGAAATTTTTTACCCACTTCGGGCTTAATTGGAAACGGCTTCCATGTTTTTTTGTTTTTTTTCTTCTGAATCAACAGGGGCGTTTAGGCATGGGCTGGACTTCATGAACGCATGTCTTTTTTTCAGCCTCATCAACTATGTTACTATGTAATACAGGTCTTCCAACGGCAGATGCTTCAGGCCTTCCCTGTCGGAGGCAAATTTTGTAGTCATATGGGTAGCTCCGTGTCCCATTTTGCATCTACCTGGGTCAGTCTGGGGGGGACAGCTTTCTGAAGCCCTACGTATGGATGTTCCTAAGATGGAACTTTTAATCGTGCTTGCTAATATATTTGGAAGCAAATGCATACCTCTGTGAAATGGCCTTTGCTGCTGCCAGATTTTCTGGTAAGGCTTCAGCTTTATCTGTTGCTTCAAGTCACACTTTGTGGCTGAAGATTTGGTCTGTGGACCAATCTTCATAGAAATCCCTAGTTTCTCTTCCCTTTGCTGGCAAAAATATCTTTGGACCTGACCTGAGCAGGGTCCTCAGTGATGCCACTGGAGGCAGTTGCACTCCTTTGCCCAGATTTCTTCTATATGTCCTTTTTTGCAAGGAAGGTGTGGGTTTCATTCCATCAGGCCTCCCTGTACTAAAGCACAGTAAGAAGTATACTCTGAAGCCTAAGTCATCTTCTGCATGACTCGGAGTTCTGGTCCATCCTTGGTTGTAGTTGATCACCTTCACGTTTTTCAAAATACATGTGCATCTTCTGTGACAGACCATTTGGTTTTGCTGGTTGTTTTGGAAGGATACCACATATATTTCAAGTCCCTTCTGCTTCATTTTGTCAAGGGTACCTCGAGACCCAGAACAAGTACATCTCTTTATAGACTCCATCTCCTCTCTACAGGACAAGCAGGTTCTGGTTCCTGTCCCAGCCCAGGAAAGTTTTTTCAGGTTTCTACTCCAACATTTTTGTGGTTCCCAAAAAGGAAAGAGGCTGCCATCTAATCCTGTGCTTAAAATGACTCCGCAACTACATGGTTGCTATGTGCTTCAGGATGGAGTCCTTTGTGCTATGTCATCTCAGAGATGTTTCCAGAAGGAATTTGTGTTCTCTAGATCTTGATGACACTTACCTCCATGTCCCTATTCATCCACACCACTAACATTTCCTTCATTTTGCCTTGGTTTACAGTCATTACCAGTTCATCACACTTCCTTTTGGCCTGACCTCTGTTCAAAGAATCTTCATGAAGATCATGGCAGCTTTTCTCATATATATCCATCTTAAGGGAATATCCCTGAATCCATATCAGGACAGTCTTCTGATTGATGCTCCTTCAGAAGAATATGCGTCAGTCCGTGTCCAGGAGTGTGCCCACATCCTGGTGGATTATGGCTGGGTCCTTAATCTCAAGATGTCCTCTCCGATTCCATCCCAGACCCTGTTCTTCCTGGGAATTAAGTTTAGTAACCCTTCAAGGACAAGCATTTTTTGGGGAAAACGAGATCCAGATCCTGTTTCAGGATGTGTCTTGAGCTCTAGCATGTCTGGTATCAACCCTGGAAGTGGTTCATTATGCCCAGTGCCACATGAGACAACGCCTACTTGATATTCACAGAAGCTAGTTCCATCAGTCCTGTCTCACTCCATAACTCTGTCTCCCCGGACAAGGGAGGATCTACGTTGGTGGGCACATCATCTTCATCTGACTCAGGGATGTTCTTTTATGATACCAGAATGGAACCTGGTCATGATAGATAGCAGCCTGAAGGGCTGGGGAGCAATCCTAGATATCTTGACAGCTCAGGGATGCTAGACCAATAAACACCCTGGAGATTCCAGCCATCTTCCTGGTACTCTTTCAGTGGTCTCCAATACTGATGGGAACACCATTATGAATCCAGTCTGGCAACTCAAGGGCAATAGCTTACATCAACTGCCAAGGAGGACCTTGAAGAGAGCTTGGACGGAGGTGCGAGAAGTTCTTCATTGGGTGGAATCTCTTATTCCAGCTATCTCGGTAATCCACATTCCAGGAGTAGAAAGCATGTTCTTGGTCTTCCTCAGTTGTCAAAATCTGGATCCAGGCAACTAGGAACTAGGAATTGTTTGAACACACAGTCCACCATTGGGGCCTCGCATTAGTGGATCTGATTGCCTCTTGCAAGAACAGGAAAGTCCCTATGTTCTGCAAAAAGTCAAAGGATCACTTGGCCTATGTGATGGATGCCAGGCCCATTCCATGGAAATTTCTTCTGGCCTATTTCCTCTACTTTCTCTAATCCCCAGGGCGATAAGGAAGATCAAGATGGAGAAGGCTCTGGTCATCCTTATTGCTTCCCTCTGTCCTAGTTGGGCCTGGTTTGCAGATCTTCCATTGAGAAATTGTTCTGCCTTCTTCTGAGACTGTAGGCTAGATCTACTAAGGTGCCATCTGGTACCAGCAGGTGGCATGGTTAGCCTTGACTGCATGACTCTTGAGGCCAAAATCCTGAGATGAAAGGGTTTATCAGAGGATGTAATATCCACCATGAGCCATGTCAGGAAGCCTGTTTCTTGCAAAGTGTATCATAGGATCTGGTCCATCTTTAATCAGTGGTGCATACCTCCCAAGTGTCCCTCTTTAGGAGGGACAGTCCCTCTTTGAGACCTAAATCCCTCTGTCCCTCTTTTCCGCCCTGATATCCCTCTTTTTAGGAGATCAGACTGTGAGTGGTATATACAAGTGTATCAGATTGCTGCACAGCAATAAAACTCACATTTATGTTTGTATAAACCACAGTATATGTGTTTATGAATTAGTCTGTGTAAATAAAATACTCTATCCTTGCTCTATATCATTTATTCAGTCATGCCACGAGGTATCAGAAGATCAAAAAATGGCCTAAATATTATTGGTAATGCCCCACCCACAAGCCAAGCCCCCAACAACACCACCTAAAACAAAAGTGTCCCTCTTTGGCAATTTGAAATGTTGGGAGGTATGGTGGTGTGTAGATAAGGCTGTGTCTGCTCAGACCCTTGATTTTCCTATTATCTTGGCTTTTTTTGCAGGCTGGTGTGAGCAAAGTTCTTTCTGAACTCTATATAGGTACAGATCTCAGCCCTTTCAGCCCTCTTCCAGAAGTGTATTGCTATTTTTCCCTATGTTAAAACTTATGTTCAAGAGATGGCCCATGCCGCCTTCTCCCCCTTTAGGTATTCCCCCCAGGAACATTAACATGATCTTGGGGTTTATTTGAACCTCTATCATGTGTGTCTTTGTGCTTTTTGACTTGCAAATGGCTTTCTTTAAGCTGCAGTTAATAATAATAATAATCTTTATTTATATAGCGCCAACTTATTCCGCAGCGCTTTACAATAGGGGATAGACATACAGGGATATTAAATAGTACAAATCATATGTGGAGAACAGAAGGATCAGAGGGCCCTGCTCGTGAGAGCTTACAGTCTAGAGGAAGGTGGGTAGGACACAGAAGGTGTAAGTGCTATTGGGTGTAAGTGCCTCCTGCCACATGAGCTGCCAGTCAGTGGGTGGGAGTGAGAAGTGCTGGTGAGTGCAGTGGTCCAGGCAAGGGGTGGTACTTGGTGATAATGTTTATGGAGGTAGTTGATAGGCTTCCCTGAAGAGGTGAGTTTTCAGGGAGCGTCTGAAGATCTGAAGGCTAGGGGAGAGTCTGATGGGGCGGGGGAGGGAATTCCAGAGCTTAGGTGCAGCACGGGAGAAATCCTGTAGGCGGGAGTGGGAGGTTGTAATGAGAGATGTGGAGAGGAGAAGGTCCTGTGCAGAACGAAGATGGCGAGTGGGGGTGTATTTGGAAATGAGAGATGAGATATAGGGGGGTGAGGTGTTAGTAAGGGCTCTGTAGGTGAGCACCAGGATTTTGAATTTAATTCTGTGTGCTAATGGGAGCCAGTGTAGGGATTGGCAGAGGGGACTGGTGTTGGAGAAGCGGCTGGTTAGGTAGATTAGTCGTGCTGCTGAGTTCATTATGGACTGTAGTGGGGTTAGGCGGGCAAGAGGAAGGCCAGTTAGTAGTGAGTTACAGTAGTCAAGATGGGACATGATGAGTGTTTGGATTAGAATTTTAGTGGTATCTTCATTAAGGAAGGGTCGGATTCTAGAGATGTTGCGGAGGTGGAGGCGGCATGATTTGGAGATTGACTGGATGTGAGGAATAAATGATAGGGCGGAGTCGAATGTGACCCCCAGGCAACATGCTGTAGGGGTTGGTTTGATGATAGTGTTGTTGACAGTGAGGGTAATATCTGGAGTAGGACTGTTAGGAGAGGGAGGGAAGAGTTGCAGAGCTACAAGCCTGGTCTTATAAGCCCCCTTCCCAAGGCTGTACTTTGTAATTCTCAACTAAAATCATATATGACTTTCACATTAACCAGGAAACTGTTGTTCCTTCCTTTTGTCTTGACCCTTCCTCCAAACAGGAGAAGACCTTTCACCTGTTAGATATGGTTCGATGCATGGAAAATTGTGTGCGTCACACATGGCCTTTTAGAAAGGCATATTCCCTTTTTTGTAGTTCCTGAGAGTCCTAGAGTGGGTCAGGCAACATCAAAAATCACTATTGCTTCTCGGATCAAGGCTACTTGCCAGGTGTATATAATAAAGTAGAAACCTGGTCCTTTCAGAGTCGCAGCGTATTCCACCAGGTCGATGGGCGCCTCCTGGGCCTCTTCTGAACAGCTTGCAAAATGGTCCTCCTTGAACACTTTCACCAAACAGTACTGTGTAAAATGTTTTGGCCTTGGCTGAGTCCATTTGTGTCCTTCAGGTGGTTGTGCCTACTAACTCATCTTGTACACTAGCTTGAGCCCTGTTGTCTCATTTGTTTTTTTTTGTGATAGTTTAGTGTCTGACACCTGAGGTTACATGACACCAGTTTAGTCCTGTGGAATAGATTCTGAACAAAAATAGGAAAAAAGAAGAGCGCAAAGACCCTTATGAGAGTAGCATCTGGATATGAATTTATATAAGATTAGCCCCAATCGGTTGTGCTTGTACTCAAAAAATGACAATTGGAAATGTGCCTTCAGAAATATGAAATCATAGATTCTTCCACTCTGGCTTTGGATTCCTTGATTACTGCTGAATATTGAATCAATGCAGTCCTTCCATTCCTCTCCCTTATATATCAATCTGATCGCTCCTCTGGTGGATGGACTAGGGGTATAAGCAGAAATAGAAATGCAGGACAAAGAGCCCTCTAAGGGTAACACTGTAAGGTGTTTAAAGTGTTAGTAATGTCTAAAAAAAAGTTTTTTGCATTTAGAAGAGCTTGAAAAGCTGAGCTAAATTAAAAAAAACGTATCTCTCAAACCGCTATGGTTTAAGAGATACAGACGTTTAAAGTTTGATTTCTCCTACTGACAGCTGTAAAGCTGTCAGCAGGAGATTCGTTTCGGTCGACACGGAGGCACTTGAGAAGTGCCGAGATCTCGTTACTTACAAGGAATCCCTTCACTGGAATGGTCTAAAACGTGTGCCTGAACAATAGGCACACGTTTTAGACCATTCGAATGAAGGGATTACTTGTAAGTAACGAGATCTCGGCACTTCTCAAGCGCCTCAGTGTCGACGGACACGGATCTCCTGCTGACAGCTTTACAGCTGTCAGTAGGAGAAATCAAGCTTTAAACGTCTGTATCTCTTAAACCATAGCGGTTTGAGAGATACGTTTTTTTGCATTTAGCTCAGCTTTTTAAGCTCTTCTAAATTTAAAAAAACTTTTTTTTAGACATTACGAACACTTTAAGCTTTCCCTACTTACCAGATAAAGCTGATTTTAGAGCCTATAGGAGTGTCAGACAACGGGGTGTGTATAACAAACGCCAGGAGTTGCTTGGAGTTGTGAAGAACAGGAGTATTTAATACAAAGTAACAAATATTAAATGTGAAAAGTATTTAAAATCAGTAGGGATAAATCCCATATGATATAACCTCTGACACGTTTTGTGAGAGAGCCTCTCACTTCATCAGGGATGAAACTAATTGAAGCATCTTATGTTTTGGTTATACATTTGTCTGAGAGAGCTACTGCCTCCCATTCTGCAAAATGCAGACCTCCAGCAAATTGCAAATCTGGCCAGAGGCATATTTCTCAATTTTTTTTCACTTGCAAGATATACATTGAGTTACATAAGCACATACACAGTGAACCAAAATAATGAATATGAATCCACCATTGTCTTTATTGTATTCTGTAATTATTAATTTATAGAATGAATACTCATTATGCAGCTTACCTCATACACAGTAGAAATGCTTAAAGTGAACCTGTTGTCTTGATTTTTTTTTTTAATACATATTTGAAAACTTCCTAAGTTAACCAGCAGATGTATAGTTTAGGAATGAACACTTTTTTATTTCTGGGAAAAGTGAAAGTCTCCTAGTGCAGGACAATGCTTAATTAGCATAAGACATTATTGAAAAGGCTTCATTAGCATATGATGTCACTGATAAGATTATTATCTTACCACATGGGTACTGCAGTTATCATATGCTATGAATATCTCCTTAACAATCGCTAGTCTTTTAGCTAACATGACACATAGGCAGTTTTCAATTAAGTTTTCAAATATTCCAACTTGAATCTAGGTGACAGGTCCACTTTAACACTTTTTTCTTTTGTAATACAAGTGATTGTTTTAATGTAGTTATGTATTTCATAAAGTCAATTATGGTAGTTCGCTACTATGATGAAAAAAAAATGGATTTTTCTCAAGCTCACACCTTCTGTCAGTGTAGTAGAAGAGAAGTGTGTCCTCAGGAAATAAATTGCATACTGACAGAAATCAATTGCACAGCTCATGCAGCATATAGAGAACAGGCCCTGTCCATGGGACCACCGTAAAGAGAGAAGACTGCTTTATTCCTATCTGCTTATAAGGAAACTGACACCTTCATCAGATTTATGAAACCATTAATAAAACCTATAGCTCAAAAAATATATAAATGTTATTAAACATTTTAGAACCAGAGATTGCACGCACTGTTTGTCCTCAAAAAGCTAAAAAAAAAAATATTAAAGGGTTTGTTTTCTTCTATATTAAATTGGATTTTAAAATATTACATTTTAAGTGCTTCTCTTGTCTACATGCAGTGCTGTTGCACAACTCTTCTCTGGAATACATTGTTTTTTACACTGTTCATCCTTCAGGTATACATTCAGAAGCAGCGGGGAGAAGTGCTTGGTGTGGCCGTGGTCGAGTCAGGTTGGGGATCCTTGCTTCCTACTGTGGTCATTGCCAACCTGATGCATGGAGGACCTGCAGAGCGCAGTGGGGATATAAGCATTGGAGATCACGTGACTAATGTGAATGGTACCAGCCTGGTGGGACTTCCTCTTTCTACATGCCAGGGTTTGATCCGGGTGAGGATGGAAAATACAGGGGATTAAGGGAAGAAAGCATGGAGTGGAAAAATGAAATGGGGGCGAGCAAAGACAGAACAAAGAGGATAAGAGACAGTTGGTTGTTGCTGTCATTATAGAGAAAGGGTAAAGATAATAGGAGGACAGAGAGAGAGAAAAATGACAATTAATGAGTAGAAACTGATTTAAAGGTGTCATTAACAGAGGAGTTAGATGTTAAGAAAGTTGCAGTGAAAGTTGAGGGAAAAATGTTGGGTAGATTAGAAGCTGGGTGAGGTAGAACAAGAAGAAAATAATTTAGGTAATGCCAGTCAAAGGTGATAAAAAGGTGGTGTTTGATCAGACTGGGCTCCACACTTAAGTTTTTATTTTTTCTCCTCAGGAGCTAAAAGGTCAGTCAGAGGTGATTCTGAATATTGTGCGCTGCCCCCCTGTTATCACTGCCATTATTCAGAGACCTAGTATAAACCACCAGTTGGGCTTCTGTGTTGAGAATGGAGTGGTAAGTGTGATTGTGAAAGTATATCATGATCTGGGCAAAGTACAAGTATGCACATACCATAACTGCAAGAGGGAGGAGAGTTGCATAGATACCGAATGATTAATATGCTGTTAATTATTCTTGCTCCTTTGTCTCCTCTGGCACCATTATTCTTTCTTTATACCCAATATTGTAATGTCTATTGAAGAAAACTGATCCTAGAACTACAGTCAAATCTTTCTTTGAAATACAGCATCTTTACATTTGTAACCAGTTACATTCTGTTACATGTGGTCAGTCATGACTTACAGGGCCTTATGGGAATGTTTATTGGTTACCTTTGGTACATTTGTTTTGCACACAAACTGCTCTACTTGTGTCTTTATGGTCACTGAAAGTTGGATTTCTCTGTCATCCAATACAGGTTACTGGTAACTCTGGGAGGCGATCCGCCCCTTTAAGTAGGCAGGAACATTTCTCTAAATGTATGCAGGGGGTAAAGCCTCCCTTCCCTCCTAGGCTGCAGCTTAGCCAACCAGCTCCAGAATGATTTGTTCTTCGGTGCGACAACACCAGGTGGAGAACATTCTTCTATAGTTTTAGTTTCTTTTTTATTTTCTGTCATATATGGAATACCACCATTAGGCAGATTACCATGACTGACAAATGCCCTCCAGTGTGGCTAGCTCAGTATCCAGGTACTTTTTGGTGGACCTTAAGCCCTGATGGGGAAAATCTTGGGTACAAGTGCTTCCCCAGGGATTAACCTCTGAGGTAATTCTTGCTGCATAGTAATCTGAAGACAGAAGATCTGCAGGAAGGTGAGCTACCCTTTGAGTGCTGCAGGTCCACTTGTCCCACAGTGCCCCTTTGCTAGGCTTGTGTTTGGGTGTTCTCATTGTGCACTCCTGCACTCATTGGGTATATTTGTATGTCTGCTGGGTATTTGGAGCAGGTTTATGTGGTAACTTAACACTTTGTCTGCTGGTTTGGTAGGCTTTTGGGGGGTTTGTGGCACTTTCCCTACAGGGTTAGTGTTTTCTAAGTATGCACATGTTTCATGTATGTTTTAAATGTTTTTAACTTTTCTTAAAATTGAGTACTGCACCTTTAAGGCGCTCTTTACCGCATAGATGCTATTGCTCCATTTACTTTCTGTGGCACAACACTGTTTGGGACGTATCTCTGCAACCGCTTCACGTGGCAACTGCAGAGTGGGCTCATTTTAATTGTCTACCCTTGATCTATCATCTGGTTTATAGTTCAAGTGTGTTGGGGGGATTCGAGCACTGTTTTGGGAAAAACTACATTTCCCATGAGCGCTTGATTTGCGCCTATTTTCTGATTGGCTCCCGTTGCGGCAGCCATTTTGTGGGCTTTTATCAGCGAGTATCCTATGCAGGGCTTGGACTCTCCTTCTCTCCTCTTCAGATTAACCCTTCGTCTACCAGATAAGTCTATATTTAGCATTTCTGGGGTGAAATATTAATCTTTCACACTGTAATTGGGTGATTTACTGTACAGTTGGTTATTTTGACACTGAGAATGTCTATAATGCTGGAGCTTGGGGCTAGACCTAAGACTAAGGAGGCTGGGGTCTCCGTATCCCCCACTGCCCGTTGCTCTTCCTGTCATGCAGGGCTACCTAGAGAGTTCTCTGGTCATTTATGCCCAGCATGTTCTGAGGTTCCTGACAGCAACCCAGGGACTTCCAGCGATGCTATTGAGCCAGTTTGGGTGCAAGAGTTTAAGGCTGCGACTAGGGACCTTAGGTCCACATTACAACTCTTTCCATCCCAGATACAGGGGGCACTTCAAATGTGGCAGACCCCCTCTACTATCAGATCCTCCCTGCCTAAACCACAGGGGGCACCTGATGTGTCAGATTCTTCTGAGGAAGAATTGTTGCTAGATTCAGATGTTGAGGATGGTACTGTTTGGAGTCTTCTAGGTCCCAGGGATCCCTTTGAAGCTGATCCTGAACCCTCCGCTGAGGGCCTGATCAGGGCTGTGTTAACCACACTCAACATTCCCTTGGTCCAGGAGGTTCCTTCTGATGTTTTTCAGGAGTCCGCTAAGCCCCTTATTTTCCTCCTAACCCCACTCTTGACTGTTTGGTTTCTGAGGCGTGGAAATCTCTGGACAAGTCTGCTTCTCTGTCCAGAAAATTTGCTAAGCTTTATACCTTTTCTGAAGCTGAGCTGGCTAAATGGGTTCATCCCCCTAAAGTGGACGCTTCCCTATCTAAACTATCTAAATATACTGCTTTACCTGTCTCTGACGCTTCTGCGCTGCATGACTGGATTGACAAGTAACTTGAGGTTTCCCTCAAGTCCATCTTTGCTTCTATTGGTATCGCTATGTGTCCAGCGTTTGCTGTTGCATGGGTTACCGGGCTATTGTAGTCTGGACTGAACAACTCACTATGGCTGTCCGTCAGGATGCGCCTACTTTGGAGAAACTGCATCTTCTTGCTAATATCTCTGAAGCGCAACACTATGTATCTGCTGCTGCTTTTGACGCCGTCTGCATGATGGCGAGGGCCTCTACTACTTCTGTGGTAGCCAGATGTGCTCTGGTCTGCTGACACTGCTTCCAAGAAAGACTTTCTTTGCCTTTTCAGGGTACCTCCTTGTTTGGGCCTGATTTTAAGGAACTGATTTGCGTGGCCACGGGGGGTAAGAGTACTCTCCTGCCCTTGGTCTTTAAGAGAACATGCCGTTTAAACGGAACCGGACCTTTCATTCCTTTCAAACTGAGACACGTTCGGTGAACCAGGAGGTTCCGTCAGCTCCATGTTCCTCCTCCAAGCCCAAACATCAATGGAAGCCCAAGGCTGCCAAGACTTTGGGAAGATTCTGTGTCGTACCCATGAGTATTACAAGTGGTGACAGAGGGATAGAAGATCCCTTTCTATTCTCTTCCTCCTTTACGCTTTCGTCTTTCTTGTACTCTGCAAGACGCTGAGAAACACCGTCTATTCGATGGCGCTGTTCAGGCTCTTCTGGACAAGGATGTCCTGGGGCCAGTGCTTCTTTCAGACAGGAGTTTAGGGGTTTTACTCGAACCTCTTTGTGGTAGCCAAAAAGGATGGCGGATGTCGCCCTATTTTGGATTTGAAGGATCTAAACTTCTTCGTGATCAGGACTCTCTATCGTTGGGAGTCTCTGCTCACAGTGATCGCTGCCATGACTCCGGGGGAGTTCCTTGCTTCTATGGACCTTCAGGATGCATATTTACACATCCCAATTCATCAGGAGAGCAGGCGGTACCTGCGCTTTGCCTGCGACAGAGGACATTTTCAGTTCTCAGCTCTTCCACTTGGTCTGACAACGGCTCCTCAGGTCTTCCAAAGAGTTCTGGGGGCCTTGATAACCGTTCTCCATCGAGACGGCATCAGAGTTACTCCTTACATGGACGACTTGCTATTGAAAGCCACATCGGTGGACCTTCTTCTTCAGCAAGTTCAGACCTGCATCCACGTCCTCACCCATCACGGATGGATTGTCAACTTGGACAAGTCGGATCTTGTCCCATCCCAGCAACTGATTTTCCTGGGTCTTCTATTTGATACTCAGAGGAGCATGGTGTTTCTACTGGACGACGTGGCCCATCAAATTGCCCACAGGGTACCAGCAATTCTGTCTCAGGATCTGGTCCCAGTTTAGAGGTTGTCTTCTCTGGTGGGGAAGTTCATCTTCACGATAGAAGCGGTTCCATTCGCCATGGCGCACACCAGGGAACTTCAGAGGTTTGTGATACAGGTGTGCAGGTATCAAACAGATCATCAGAGGTTATCGATGTCCCTTCCCCCTCATGTGGAATTGAGCTTGGAGTGGTGGCTGGACCTTTCCAATCTGCTCAAAGGGAGATCCTTTCTGATTCCCTACTGGACCACGGTCACAATGGATGCCAGCCTCTCGGGCTGGGGAGCTGGTCTGGGTCACTTCAGCGCTCAGGGGAAGTGGTCCATGGAGGAGTCCCTTCTCCCAATCAACATCCTGGAACTTCGAGCGATATTTCATGCTCTCCGTCATTGGGTGTCTCAACTGGAGGACTGTCAAGTCCGAGTGGAGTCCGACAAAGCCACGGCAGTGGCCTACATCAACAGACACGCCGGAAAAAGAAGTCTCGCTGCTTGGTTAGAGGTCAAGGCCATTCTGTCCTGGGCAGAGGTTCATGTTCCTGTCATTTCCACAGTGCACATTCCAGGCGTGGACAACATCATGGCAGACTTCCTCAGTCGTCACACAGTGGACAGCGGAGAGTGGGAGTTACACCCCGAGGTGTTTCAACTCCTTGTTCAGAGATGGGGGATGCCTCATGTTGTTCTGATGGCGACGCGACACAACAGGAAGGTTCCAGTGTTCTGCTCTCGGTGAAGAGACTCTCTGGCTCTAGCTGTCAATGCCATGTCCATTCCTTGGACATTCCCTCTGGCCTACATCTTTCCTCCCCTTCCAATGTTGATAAGGGTGTTACGGAAACTAAAGATGGACCGTTGCCCGGTCATCCTGATTGCTCCAGATTGGCCTCGTCAGTCTTGGTATCCGTAGCTTCTGACTCTATCAGTGACTGAGCCCTTTCCGCTCCCATCCCATCTGGATCTTCTTCTGCAGGGTTACCTGTGGAAGGGAGATGTTCATCGGCTCAGTTTGATGGCCTGGAGGTTGAATCTTTGATTTTAAGGAAGAAAGGTTTTTCTTCTGCTGTTGTGACTACTATGCTTAGTGCCCATAAGCCTGTTTCTTCCAAGATCTATCACCGTGTCTGGTCGACCTTTGTGTCTTGGTGTGCTGACAGGGATCTGTCTCTTGATTTTGATCTACCTACTGTCCTGGCCTTTCTGCAGGATGGTGTGGATAAGGGACTCAGTTTGAGTTCTCTTACGGTTCAGACTTCTGCGCTTTCTGTCTTCTTTCAAAAGCGCATTGCTATCCTTCCTGATGTCAAGTTTTTCTTCCAGGGCGTTGCTCATGTTCGTCCTGCCTTCCGGAGTCCCGCTCCTCAGTGGGATCTTTGGTTTTGGGCGTTCAACATCCTCCCTTTGAGTCTTTGGCTACTATTCCTCTACGTCTCTTGATGTGGAAAATGGCCTTTCTCCTGGTGATCGTGTCCGTTCGCCAGGTTGCGGAGTTGCAAACTCTTTCCTGTAAACCACCATATCTGGTGGTTCACAAGGATAAGGCCGTGCTTTGCACCTCCAAGGAGTTTTTACCTAAGGTGGTCTCCGAGTTTCACATCAATCAGAGCCCTAACCCCTCTTCTGACAAGGAGAGAGATCGCCACTTGTTGGATGTGGTGCATTGTCTCAAGTTTTATGTCCCTCGCACTGAATCTGTCAGCAAATTGGACGCTCTGTTCATCATTCCACTATTCGTAGGGCCTATGAGTTGATGAATAAGCATGTTGCATTTTGGGTTTACGGCTCATTCCACCAGGTCTATTAGGGCCTCTTGGGCCTATAAGAATCAGGCTTCTGCTGATCAGCTGTGCAGGGCGGCCACTTGGTCCTCTGTGCACACCTTTTCAAGGCACTACCGTGTGGATGTGCTAACTTAGGCTGATGCCAGCTTTGAACGGGATGTCCTGGAGGCAGTCTTGCCTGTCTAGGATCTTCTTCTCAAGTTCTTAGTGCTTCCTTTGCTGTTGAGCCCTGTTGGCTCTAGTTCAGTGTGCTGTGTAACAGTTCCTGGGGTGTTTTCCCCCTGTTCAGTGTCCATTGACACTTTAGTTTTGTTGTGCTTCTTTGACCAGTTGGTTTATAGAGATTCTGGTGACTTTGGGGGCCTTGCGCCTGGTCCTTGCCTTCTTCCCGCCTCTGGGGAACTCAATGGTTGGACATTACAGAGTTACCAGTAACCTGTATTGGACGACAGAGAAAAGAGGATTTTAGTCTTATCTGTTAAATCCTTTTCTCTTAGTCCATAAAGGTCACTGGTCTCCCACCCTTTCAAGGGACCATGCTTGGCTCTCCTGTGGCAGTATGTGGGAGTCCTTTGGGGCATGCTCACAGGAGTGTTCTTCTCTCCTATTTCTGGTCACTTATTAGTGTGTCATCATTCTGGAGCTAGCTGGCTGGGATGCAACTGAGGAGGGAGGGGAGGCTTCACCCCCTGCATACATTTAGAGAAATGTTCCTGCCTACTTTAAAGGGGCGGATCGCCTCCCAGAGTTACCAGTAACGTGTATGGACTAAGAGAAAAGCATTTAACAGGTAAGACTAAAATCCTCTTATTCTTGAGTGTAGTCCAGACAAAATTCCAGTACTCTTGGACCTTTTTGCAGTCTGGCTTTCACAAATATCAGTTACAGGATATTACTCTTACGAAAGTAAATAACTGCCTTCTTGTTACTAAAACACTTAAGTATATTCTCCTACTTTATCATTCTGCAGCCTATAATATTCATGTAGACATTCATATAATGTTTCCCATAACTCACTTTTTCGGTTAACTCTCATCTTTTCGTCATATGAGCTTATGGCTAATTCAGGATTGTATTCAAAAGCAACAGACACACAATTATGTGGCAAGCTCCTGCTTTAGAGCACAAACATTTTTTTTTTTTCATTCAAAATTACCTTTGATTTAAGTAGAGCATTTAACTCATTGAATTCAATAGAGAACTCAAACTCATTGTGTTGGAAACCTCTCTTGCATTCAAGAAGATAAAACACCATTTATATTTTTAAGAATTTTAAATTGACATACTTTATTTGAAAAGATAAAGATTGGTTAGCCCATATGTACATTTTGTATTCTTAGATCTTACACCAAAATTAGCAGTGCATCAGAGTCAGTTGCATAAATACACAGAAAAACAAGAGAAAAGATGACTGAACAGTTACTCCTGGGTTTAGTGCATTGACTGGTAAGCACTGTATTGAATGAGCATCAAATGTGGAACACCATGACTCCATATACAAAATAGAAACCTCTATTAAATCTTTGATGCTCTAAAAATATAAGACCACATAAACCCAATAAATACATATATATCTATCTATCTATATATATAAAAGAATAAGCCTCATTGCATAATTTATGGTACCTCACACACACAATATAATTTATGTCTCCTCAGAAAACAAACACACATTGAACAGAATAATGCAGAGATAATGTAACTGCATTCAAAAAAGCAATGGATCCCTATCTAGCACAGAACAATATTGACAGTTATGACAGATGGCTTCAAAGGAAATAGGATATTGATCCAGGGAAGTATTTGAGACACACACACACACACACACACACACACACACACACACACACACACACACACACACACACACACACACACACACACACACACACACACCCCTCTACCTACATTGGAAATTGCTCCAGAGGGCTTTTTTGTTGCCTTCCTCTGGATCAACAGGGGTGTTATTGGCATGGGCTGGACTTGATGGACGCATGTCTTTTTTCAGCCTTATCTGTGTGTGTGGCCCACCCCCTCTAGCCCGCCCACCACTATCCAACTGACAAAAAAAAAATAAAGCTGCCACTCACTCCTGAAGTAGGGGATATCAATAACTTCTCCTGGTCCACACACACTCTCACTCAGGATCATGTCCCCACAAACACACTGTTTCACCTCCCATAGATAACTGTAACCCTCCATACACTCTGTTTCAGTACGGGGGTGTAATGTTTCCATAAAATACAAACTCAGGGATGGACTTAATAGCAATTTGTTTATTTAACTCTTTTCATCTCTTCAGTCAACCTCACTAACTGTCTGTTTTCATCTGTCACTCCTCCACTTCCTGATTCCAGCCCTTTCTCCTTAAAGGGAGAGAGATGCTTTGCTGTATGTCAGAGGGCAAGCCACAAACACCACTATCTATTTGTTCCCTCAGCATATTGCTACGCTGCCTCAGCTGAAGAGCCACCGTGTGTTATATTGCTATGTTACCATAACTTAACCCTTTGAGTGCCGGAGAGGTACGCAATGCATTGCAAAGCAATGCGTTGCGTATCCCTCTGGCACTCAAAGGGTTAAGTAAGGAGGAGTTACTGTTCCCACTGGGTGATTCAATGGGGGGAGTGATTTACATCATACAGGGAGTTGGCCTGCCCCCACTATCCAGCCCGCCCAACACTATCCAAGTAACTGAAAAAACACAATGGCTGCCACTCTCTCCTATACCACAGACACAAACACATCAGCCAAAAAACACATGCACACTCAATCACGCACACTCAATCATACACAATCATACACACTCACACACACATTCACTCGCACTCAATCACATGCACTCACACACACTCAATCACACACACACTCACTCTCCCATTCACACACTCACACACTCAATCACACACACTCACTCAATCACACACACACTCTCACTCATACACTCTCACTCATATTATACATAGGCACTCTTCTTTTCCCCTAAAATCTGAGGCATAATATACACCTGCGTATAATACACAGGTGCGTATTATACCTGAAATTTTATGGTATATTATATATAATAAATGTGTGTGCATTTATGTCGTCCAGTGTAGGTTACTGGTAACTTTGGGAAGGCGACCGCCCCTTTAATAGGAAGGGTGGAGCCTTCCTCCTCTCCTAGGTGGTCCCCAACCAATCACATCCAGTAAGATTTGTTCCTTGTCCAAGAAAGGCATGTGAACAGATCTGCTATAGTTTTAGTTATATTTATTGTTTTCTGTTAGATATGGAATACCAACCATTAGGCGGATTACCATTACGGACATTCCCAAGTTTGATAGCTCAGCTTCCAGGTGCTGCTGTGGATCTGTCAGCCCTAAAGGGGAAAATCTTGTGTAGCTTGTTTTTTCCCTAGGAGTTTCCCACTGAGGCTTCTTCTTTCACAGTGGTAATCTGAAGACAGAAGACCTGCTGAAAAAGTGAGCAACCCTTTGAGTGCTGAGATCCACATGTCCCACGCTTCCCCTCCGGACAGGGGTCTCCTTTGGAGTTTCTTTTACATACTCCTGCACTCATTGGGTTTATCTGTGTCTGCTGGGGTTTGGAGCAATTGGGTTTCTCTGGTAAATTTACCCTTTTGTTTGCCGTTTTGGGCACTGTTGAGGGGCTTGTTACACTTCCCCTACTGGGTTTAGTGTTTATTCTTCTATTCTAGTATTCTCTGATATGTTTTTGTACTGTTCAGACACATTTAGATTTTTTTAATTTGAGTTCCATGCCTTTAAGACACGCTTTACCGCATGGATGCCATGCTCCATTCACCTCTATAGGAGTTTATAGTTTGGGACATATCTCTGCAACCGTTCAACGTAGCAACTTCAGAGACGGCTCATTCTGTTTGTCTACCCTTGCTCTATCATTCGGTTAATGTTCTAAGTGTGTTGGGGAGCTTAGGGGGCTTTAAGCACTGTTTTTGTGGTACTTGAAGGGAAACTACATTTACCATGAGAGTACGTTTTGCACGCTCATATCGGATTGGCTGCCGTCATGGACGCCATTTTTTTCTTTCCCTTCATGAGTATCCTATGCAGGGCTTGGAATCTCCTTCACCCCTCAGCAGATTAAGCCTTTGCCTGCCAGTTAAGTGCATTTTCGCTATTTCTGGGGTGAAATACTTAATCTTACACACTGTATTTGGATTTACCTTATACTTTCAGTTGTTTATACCCTGTGAGGATGTCAACTTTGTTGGAGCTTGGGGCTAGACTAAGGATACTGGAGTGTCTGTGACCGCCATTGCACATTGCTCCTCATGTCAATCAGGGCTTCCTAGAGAATACTCAGGTCATTTTTGCCCTTCATGCTCTGCTGCCCCTGCATCTCCCCCAGGGACCTCCAGCCGTGCACTAGCGCCACTGTGGATGCAAGAGTTTAAGGTCGGATTTGATACCATCTCAGTGACTGGTCTTTCTGGGTCTTCTCTTCAACACCATTGAAGGGCATGGTGTTTGTCACGGACGAGGTGGCTCGCCAAATCACCAACAAGGTGTCCTGACTTCTGATGCAGTTCCTGCCAAGAAGTTGACCTCTCTAGTGGGGGAGTTCATCTCCACCACAGAGGCAGTTCCGTTTGCCATGGCTCACATGTGGGAGCTTCAGAGGTTCGTGA
Source organism: Rhinophrynus dorsalis (assembly GCA_037306005.1). NCBI lineage: Eukaryota > Metazoa > Chordata > Amphibia > Anura > Rhinophrynidae > Rhinophrynus > Rhinophrynus dorsalis. The sequence goes on from CM074718.1 coordinate 294,560,746, forward strand.
TCCAGATCTGCAAGGGCAAGACGGATCTCCCGAAGATGTCAGTTTCTCTAACTCTTCATGTGGACCTGAGTTTGTCATGGTGGGTCAACCTCTCCAATCTCCTGAAGGGCAGGCCCTTCCTGGTATCCTCCTGGACAACAGTGATGACAGATGCCAGCCTTTCTGGGTGGGGAGCGTTCCTCGGTCACCTGAACGTGTAGGGTCGGTGGTCTACGGAGGAGTCTCTCCTTCCCATCAACGTGCTGGAGCTTCGAGTGATATTTCATGCTCTCAGGTACTGGACGTTCAAGCTGGAGGGATGTCCAGTCCGGTAAATGCTACGGCTGTGGCTTACATCAACAAGCAAGGCGGAACAAGAAGTCTCGCAGCTTGGTTAGAGGTCAAAGCTATTTTATCTTGGGCAGAAGAACATGTTCCTGCCTTGTCAGTGGTTCATATTCCTGGCGTAGACAATATTCTAGCAGACTTCCTAAGTCGACACACAGTGGACAGTGGCGAGTGGGAACTGCAGCAAGACATGTTCGACCTCATTGTCCAGAAATGGAGACTTCCTTGCATCGATCTGATGGCAACAAGGCACAACAGGAAAGTCCTGTTGTCCTGCTCCCACTGAAGGGATCTTCTAGCTCTGGCAGTGGATGCCATGTCGATCCCATGGTGCTTTCCTCTGGCGTACATCTTTCCTCCCTTTCCTATGCTACACAGGGTGATGAGGGAACTGCATCTGGAGGGTTCTCCAGTCATTCTAATTGCTCTGTACTGGCCTCATCAGGCTTGGTTTCTGGAGCTCCTGGATCTCTCTGTGTCGGAGCCCTTCTGGCTTTCCCGCCATCTGGATCTTCTTCTACAGCGGTACCTATGGAAGGAGGATGTAGACTGTCTGGGTTTGACGTCATGGAAATTGAATCCTCAATATTGAGGAAGAAGAATTTTTCTTTGGGTGTGATGGCCACCATGCTTAGTGCCTGAAAGCCTGTTTACTCTGAAGTGTACCACAAATTCTGGACCACCTTTCTCTCTTGGTGTGCTGATAGGGATCTTTCCCATGATTTTGACCTTCTCACGGTCCTGTCTTTTTTGCAGGACGGGATGGATAAGGGGCTCAGCTTAAGTTTTCTGAAGGTTCAGACTTCTGCTCTCTGTTTTCTTTCAGAGACGCATTGCCATCTTTCCGGATGTCAAGGTTTCCCATGCTTGTCCTGCCTTTAAGAACCCTGCTCCTCAGTGGGATCTGAACTTGCCCCACATTTGAGTCCTTGGCTACTCTTCCTCTACGTCTGCTGACTTGGAAGATGGCTTTTCTCCTGGCAATAGTGTCTGTTTGCCGTGTCGCTGAGTTGCATGCCTTGTCCTGTAAACCACCCTTTTTGGTGTTTCCCAAGGACAAGGAGGTTCTTTGCACTTCTCAGGAATTTCTTCTGAAGGTAGTTTCTGAATTACAAATAAATCAGGAAATAGTGGTGCCCTCTTTCTGTCCAGACCCTGCATCTGACAAGAAAAGGGATCTTCAGTTGTTGGATGTGGTGCATTGCCTAAAGTTCTATGTGCATCGTACCGAGTCCATTTGTCAGTCTGATGCACTATTCGTCATTCCTGAGGGTCCCGGGGCAGGTAGACCGGCGTCCAAGGTTACCATAGCCTCCTGGATTAAGTCAATTATTCTTTGCACTTCTCAGGAATTTCTTCTGAAGGTAGTTTCTGAATTACAAATAAATCAGGAAATAGTGGTGCCCTCTTTCTGTCCAGACCCTGCATCTGACAAGAAAAGGGATCTTCAGTTGTTGGATGTGGTGCATTGCCTAAAGTTCTATGTGCATCGTACCGAGTCCATTCGTCAGTCTGATGCACTATTCGTCATTCCTGAGGGTCCCGGGGCAGGTAGACCGGCGTCCAAGGTTACCATAGCCTCCTGGATTAAGTCAATTATTCGTAAGGCATATGAATGGAGGAAGAAGCCTGCTCCATTTCTTGCCACTGCTCATTCCACTAGGTCCATCGGGGCCTCTTGGGCCTATAAGAATCAGGCCTCAGCTGATCAGTTGTGCAAGGCGACCACCAGGTCCTCTGTGCACACCTTCTCTAAACACTACCGTGTTGATGTTCTGACAGCTCCTGGAGGCAGTCTTGCCTGGCTAGAGTCTTCCTCATTCCTTTAGTACTCCTTAACTGTTGAGCCCGGTTGGCTCTAGTTCTGTGTGCTGTGTTACAGTTCCTGCTGCGTTATACTTCAGTTTTGTGTCCGTCGACACTTTGTTCATTATAGGGCTGTTTTATGATCTGTTTAGCTGATATATGCTCTGGTGACTTTGGGGACCTACGCCTGATTTTTGCCTGCATTTCCATCTCTGGGACACTCCATGTTTGGACATCCCAAAGGTACCAGTAACCTATATTGGACAACAGAGAAAAGAGGATTTTAGTTTTAACTGTTAAATCCTTTTCTATTATTCCATATTGGTTACTGGTCTCCCACCCTGTCAAGGGACCATGCTTGGTTCTCCTGTGACCGAAAGTGGGAGTCCTTTCAGGTTCATGCTCACAGGAGTCTTATTTTCCCTTCTTGCTACCTAGTCAATAGTTAGCACTAAGAATTAGCACCATCCCTATATAATGTAGAGATAGATATGCTTCTATAACTACATATATTGTTGCTCAAAGGATTTTATCTTTTTGTATCCATCCTTGCTGTCTAGAGATTATTAAGGACTTATTGGAAGGATTATATGCACCTGTATATTTTTAGTTTTAATTAGGCATTTGTTTTGTCTTATGTTTTTTAGTGTACAACAGATTTAATAAATGTTTCTGTTCTTTATATGAAGTATAGCAAAAAAGAATTTTACTTGTTAAATCCTTTTGGCTTTAGTCCATATGGAATACAGGTACCATGGGGTTGAGTCCCTCTTCCTGGAGGGCAGGCCACATCACAAAAGACAGGGTCTTTGGGGTGGAGACTCCCTCCTTTTACTCCAGCTCAACACCCCTGCCTACTCCCAGAATTCATGTGACAAAAAGCAACACCAAAGGAATATAAGCAGGTAAGAAGAAAAAACTCTCCCAGGACTAAGCCCTGTGTTCCATATGGACTAAAGAGAAATGGATTTAACAGGTAAGAACACTAAAATCCTATCTTCTGTTAAGTTCAGTGTGGAACACAGGTGCCATGGGGATATACCAAAGCACAGATTGGGAAAGGGAAAAAAAATCTCCCACACATCCCAATGATACCAGAATTCTGTAGGACTATTCAAGATCTGAGTAATCCCCAAAAAAGTGTCAACGGACATTGAACTAGCACAGACACCAAACGAGCCGATAGGGCTATTCTGACCAAAACTTGCCCCAGCCAAGACCAAGACATTGACACTGTAGTATTTGGTAAAAGAATGCAAGGAAGACCAAGCCTTGCACAGCTGTTTAGCCTCTAGTGGGCCCAGGACACACAGTTCTGGTAGAATGCACGGTGATCTTAAAGGGAACCAACTTCTTCCTAACCTCATATACTTGGCTTATGTTAGCCTTAATCGTAGAGGCAGTTGTTACCTTGGAATCGGCCAGACTTCTGCACAGAAAAGGTGAAACTTGTCAGTCATTACATAAAAGGGTTTAATCAGCGCCAATCCAGTGTTAACAACAAAAAGACAGACACCAGTGGGAGAATATTTTTGCCAAAATGGACACATTGTCAGGGACATTAAATTGACTGTACTGATGGAACTGTTTCAAATATGATATGATAGAAAAATATGTGAGGTTAAATTAATGTTCCAGATTAATGATTTACATAATGGTTTGAATAGAGACAGAGCATTCCTATCTCATTATCACATTGTGGATTAACTTTTACAACAGTCCCACTGGGATCGTAAATACCTTTAACTCAGAGGAAGACTGCAATTTACCATTGACTGATCAAAGAACCTGGATCTGCACTGAGCTTTCTTATCTTATTTCTATTCTAAATAATGCAATATGTACTTGTGTACAAGAGAGTTGTTTTCATATTTATCTGTATAACATGCCTGAGGAAGAGACCTAAGAGGTCTTGAAAGCTTGCATCCTAAATCGGCTTAGTTAGCCAATAAAGGTATCAACTTGAGTATATTTGCCTCCAGAAATAACTTAAGACAGATACCACATTGAACAGATGGGTCAGGACAAAAGGAAGGCTCCAAAATCTCATAATTAATGAGAAACACTGAGACAACCTTGGGAAGAAACTCATGTGAGGAAGGAAGTACCACCTTATCTTGGTAAAAAGTCAGGATTGGAGGCTTGCAAGACAGAGCTTACATGTTGGCTACCCTCCAAACAGAGACAACTGCCAAGAGAAGAGCCATCTTCAAAGCCAGCTGATACACAGAAATGGAAGATAGAGGCTCAATAGGGGGCCTCTGAAGAACATTCAAAACTAGATTGAGGTCCCAAGGGGATTGCAGGATCCCTAAAAGAGGGAAAAGCATGAGCCACCCTCTGAAGAAAAACCTTCATGTCTGCAATGATAGCAATTCTTCTTGGAGAGTGCTGAAATCTGAACCTTCAGGGAACTCAAGCTATACCCTGTCCTGAAGAAAAGACCGCACCAAAGGGAGGTCAAAGACCTGTGAGGACATGTTCTTGCCCACATGCCATCGATGGAAAATGGACCAGACCTTATGGTGTGCCTTAGAAGAGACCGTCTTCTGCAACTGTATCATGGAGATGACATTAAACCCAGGGGATCCCTTGTGCGAGAACATCTGAACTTTCCTGTTCTCTCAGGTCTTTTGCTGGGGCCCCCCCTCCCCCAGTGTTTAACTAGCAGGTAAAATGCCTTTGGATGGAGTTTACAGTTTCCTGGAACTACATCTTGGTGACTTGGAAAGTCTGTCAGTACGTTTTCTACTCCTGGAATGTGAGCGCCTGAGATAGACGGAACATAAACTTCTGCCCAGCTAAGGATATCCTTCACCTTTCTCCACGCTATGTCCCTGCGGGTGATTGAAGAAAAGTCATGGCCCTGGTGTTGTTAGACTGCATCACAGGAATCCCAGTGAGAACCAGGGACCAATGAATTTAGAACCAGTCAAATAGCTCTGAGCTTCATAATGTTCATGGACAGCAGACTCTCCTCCCCTGGGCACCCAAGTGCCCCAGGACTGCGCCTAGCCCCTCAAACTGGCATTAGTAGTTCTGAGAGCCCACTCTGGAAACACAAACCATCAGGTTTGACCAATGGAGTCACCACTGAAGGTCCTCCTTGGCCTCCAGTGACATGGTCATCTGATGATAGAGATGCTTTGGATTCCTGGAATAAGACCTGAGGCTATCCCACTGAAGTTCTTTTGTGTGGAACTGCGAGTAAGGGACCACTTCCAGAGTGGACACCAAGCAACCCATGACATGCACATAGTTCCTTATTGTGGCAGACTGTCACTCCAATGCCTGAGACTTGTCCTGCAACAAAGTCTGAATCTTCTCCTTTGTAAGAGACTCTCTCTCCTGAAGGATGTTGAACTTCTTGCCCAGGAACACCAGGACCTGGGATGGATTTGGAGTTTGGAGAAGACTTCTTGAGATGAGAATCCAGCCATGATGTACCAAGTTGCAGGCACACTCTTGGATATGGTGAGCCAAGAACTCTTAGGAAGGAGCCTTGATGAGGAAATCTTCCAAATATGGAGTCAGAGAAGTGCCCCGAGTATGACTGTACATGGCCAAGGCTCCCATCTTTATGAAAATGCTTGATGCTGAAGCCATGATTGGAGCCAAAAACACAGGTAACATTGGCAGTCCAGGTGAACAGAGACATTTTAGATACATGTCATGATAATCCAGAGAGGCCAGGTATTCCCCTGTGATGACAGAGCACAAAGATTCCATCTTGAAGTGCATAGAGACCATGTACTCGTTGAGACATTTGAGGTCCACAATAGGGAGGCAGTCAACATCCTTCTTGGGGACCACCAAAAGGTAGGAATAGAAATCTGAAAAGTGCTCTTGAACTGGGACTGGCAGTACCTGCTTTTTTAGTAGATTGGCTACTTCCTCGTAGAACAACTTTGTTCCATCTGGGTTCCTTGGAACCTTTGAGGTGAAGTGATGTGTAGGAAGAGATTTGAAATCTGTGGTACTCTTCTGATACTATCCACAAAACCCACTGGTCCATTACAGATGATGCCCAGACATCTCAAAAAAGGCAGAGATGGCCACCTTACAGGCCATGGTCCGTGTCCAGGATTCCGTCATGCAGAGGTTGGTATGACAGATTTGGAATTTTGCAGCCGTAAAAGGGTATAGCTTAGAGACGTGTTTGCTAAAGGAGCAGTAAACCCTTTTTTATGGAAAAAATATATATTGTAAGGCTTTTCCCATTGAGTAAAGTAAGGGTACTCCCACTATCGAGCGATGCATATTTCCAGAGTTATGTTTTTTTTATATTAACTGTGCTCTTTAGTGGTCAAATTCTAATTCGTTATTCTGTTATCTTCTAATGAAGAAGAATGTCAGTGACACAGTTCTCCATAGACTGTGATAGAAACTGACGAGTCACTTCCTGGCAATTAGAGCTTCTAGGGAGTAAATTCACTTCCTGTTTATTTGAACTCTTATATGTAAATATAAATACAGGCAAAGTCTTCCTGTGCCTCTGGAAAATGTCCAGAGAGAGAGAGAGAGATCAGAGACCTAAAGGATCCTCCAGTACTGCCTTGAAGAGACCCTCCGCTGAGGGGACTGGATCCACCTCATAGGAATCTCCATTTCCTCATTGTCCGCTGATGACAGTTCTTCCACAGAGGATGCCCCAATAAGCTGAATACGCCCCTTGAATACAGGGTCAATCCATTTGAAGGTGGGCTTAGGTTTCTAAGAATGGAGAACCCCCCCTGAACTGTAGAAGGGATTTGTGCCACTGAAGAGAATAGTGTCTTAACCTATGCAGGCTCTTGCTCACTGCTAGAGGGGCCCAGTGGTACAGTAGGGGCCACATCACATGAGGGGCATAGGGACCCTAAATATTCCCTTTGTAGCCCTGTATAGCATGAGGAACAGTGAGTGCGTGTGTGTGTGTGTGGTGGTTAAGGGAAGCCACTGAATCTTTTGCCATGGATTTCCCCATATGCCCCTGAGAAAATGTCCACAACCTAGAAAAACTAGATTAAATGTCCCCAGAACAGAGAGAGAACCCAGAAATTGCACTTACCTGGAATGTGAAGGGTTAATCTGGAAAAGGAGAGTCCGCCTCAGTGTAAGATAAGCAAGAGAGGAGTAAAATGGCCACCAGAAACATGGTGGGCAATTGAAAGAGAGCCTGGGAAATGGGAATTATGGGAACTGTAGTCTTCTCTATTTCTTTTAACCTAGCAGCGCCTACAACTCCAGACATGGTATGCTTCCTGGAAACTCAGAAAGTGGACTGGATGGGAGGGCATGAGCAGACAAAAAGATAGAGCCCTATATGACCGTTGCAAAGGTGGCCACGGACAGGCTCCAGTTCTTAAAAGGGCCACCGCACCAAAAAAATCAGTCTAAATAAAAGATATAGCGAATCACATGTGGCAAAAGCAAATGACAATATCAGTGTTTACAAACACTGCCCTATCACTTCACTCTGTCTCCCTCCTCCTCATACACATCTGAGAAGAAGAGTGACAGAGAAGATATATTGCGTTGCAGATTGTGTTCCAGCACAAATCCTGTTAAAAAAAAAAAAAAAAAAATAAAAAATTTGATTTTAACCCCTTGAACACTGTCCGTAAAGTGATCAGTTCATTCCCCCCTTTGATCACTTAAATTAGTGATCAATTGCTGCAGGTTAGAATTTGCTGATCGGGGGGGGGGGGGGCTTTTTTTGCCCCCCACGCATTTTTTTTTTTTTTTTAATTTAAAAATTGATTTTGATTTTTTTTTTTTTTTTTGACTGTTATTTAAGAAGTTTAGATAAGTAGCTGGGTCGTTAGCTAGGTTCAGGGTATATGTTGGTTAGGGTAAGATTAAGTGTTAGATTTAGGCTCAGAGTAGTATACAAAAACCAACAAACCAAAACACATTTGTTATAGGAAGAGAGACCGTTTGGGGTTTGTGTTTGTTTATTTTTCCGTAATTTTATTTGGGTCCTGTTTTTGTTTTTTTTCAAAAATTTTTATTACATTAATTTATTTAATCATTTAATTAATTAGATAGTTTGGGTGGGTAGTTACTGTGAATTTAGGTAGGATTAGTGTGTATATGTGTTAGGGTAAGGTTAAAGTTAGGCACAGAAAAAACACAAATATAGTATTTACATAGTAATATAAGTAGGTTAGTAAGTGTGGGTGGCTAGTTATTTAGAAGAAATTAGACATTCATTTAGTTAGGGTAGGTAGCTAAGTAGGTAATGCAGCAAAGGTATACTGCAGAAAAGGTGTATGCCTTTTTGGAATCTGATTCAGAAGCCACTGATACCATCAGACTTTGACATCATACAGTTTTCTTAGTGTGATAGCTCTAGTGATGACGCTGCACCTTTTGTTATGAAGAGATGTACTGCCCCAAGTACTACCCCTCATTCTAATCATAGGGAATGGGTACCACCAGTGGAATTATGTCCAGAAATACCTGAATTCATAGGTAACCCAGGAACTCAAGTAGATGTGGCAGGATTTAACCATGAGCAGTTTTTCCATTTATTTTTGAGGGAAGACATTTTGTAAGAGATGGTCTCACAAACAAATCTGTATGCAGCCTAAGACCTGCATCAAAAGCTGCCCCAAGTACTGTCCCTCATCCTGACCCTAATGAATGGTTACACCAGTTGATTTATGCCCAGAAATTGCAGAATTTATAGGCAACCCAGGAATTCAAGTGGGGCAAGAAATTTTGGGGGGAATTGTATTACAATCCAATCTGTATGTAGCCCAATATATTGCTTCCAATCCATCATGGTTCGTTGCTAAGCAGGGACTATGGCAACCCGCAGACCTAATAGAATTCAAACAATTCTGGGCCCTAACAATGACAATGGGGATAATTAAAAAAAAAAAAAAATCTGGAGCAAAAATCTTGTATATGATACCCCTATTTTCTCAAAAACAATGTCCAGGGCCAGATATGAAATGCATTTCAGTGATAATATCCTGTGCCTCCTAAAAGAACACATTCAGTATAACAGGCTGTACAAAATTCACCGTCTAATAAAACATTTACAGGAGAGGTTGTATATTCACCCCCCAAAACACATAAGCATAGATGAAGCTCTAATGAAGTATAAGGTACTGTAAGGTTGTGATTTAAAAAGTATATCCCCTCTAAGCGAAAGTGCTATACTCATGGCAAGTACAGCCAACTTGATTCGCCTGATTTCCAGGACTGTCTGGGAATCAATGGGAAAATTGTTTGGCTCTCACTTACCCCTTATTAAAGGCTGTAATTTATATGTAGACAAATTTTTTACACTAACACCCTTTTGCTTTTTTGTTTTGACACAGTGGCCTGTTGCACCGCTAGGCGCAACTGCAGGTATTTGCCAAAATAGCTTTTAAGCACCAAACTAACAAAGGGGACACAGCTTTGTGTCAACAGGAGCTGCTGGCATTTATGGACAAACAAGGACGTCTACATGCTGACCACTATGCATGATGACAGAACTGTGCCAGTCTCTACTGGTGGCAGAAGTGAGGTACTCAGCTAGTTTGCATCAGAGATTCTAATGATCACATAGATCCACCCCCCCCATGTGTTTAACTCATGTAGCCGTACCTCACTATGAGAAAATGTAGGGCCTGGTAGGAAAAGGTTGCATTTACATGATGCAGACTGCGTATATAATTCTTATTTAATTTTCAAATTGGCAAACCCCACTCCAAAATTAACTTTTTTACAATTTCAACTTCATGTCATTTCCAGTTTTTTTGTTCAAGGGGCACCCAAAGGAAGTCCACAAAGACCTGGTGTAGTACTATCTTTTTTTAAACCCCCCCCCCCCATTCACCCAAAAAAAAAGAAACCCACAGAAATGCTTTGCTAGACAGTTTGCTAGACAGACACCACCACTTACTGTCCTGATTACCTTTCAAAATCTGGGCTCTGCATTGGTGACTGTTTCAAGCCGTATCACGTAGATGCAATGCAGTAGTTCTGTAAGAGGTATTTTATTATTTGCACACTTTCCCCATGAAATATGCTGGGGTTTTTTTTCTTTTTTTTTTTTTTTTTTTTTTTCCAAAAGAAAAAAAAAAAAAAAAAAAAAAAACATTTTCAAAACACATCCATTCTTAGATATAACACTATCAAAATATAATTGGAAGCAATGCATCCCAAGTTTTTTACATGTCTGAAAATGGAAATGTGCTTGTTCCCAAATGAGCCCAGTAGCTACCACAAACCTATGCATATGGGGCATTGCCGTACTCAGGAGATGTAGCACTAATCGATGCATTTTTTTTAAATCTCCAAATATCTTGTGCTTGAAATTCACAGCACCACTGTCTCATTTGTGGTGGTTTGGCAATGCTGCAATTAAAAATTACCCCCAAAAGTATGTTTTAGAAAAGTAGACAACTCTGGGTTTCATTCTAGGTGCATTTTGACAATGTTTTCATTATTACTTTATCTGCAATCCCTCCCAAAACCTGCAGTAAGAAAAATACTTTTTTCACACCTATAGTACTGTGCAAAAGTTTTAGGCAGGTGTGAAAAAATGCTGTAAAGTAAGAGTGCTTTCAAAAATAGACATGTTAATAGTTTATAGTCATCAATTAACAAAATATATAGTGAGTAAACAGAAAAAAAATCTATTTGGTGTGACCAACCTTTGCCTTCAAAACAGCATCAATATTTCAAGGTACACTTCCACAAATTCAGGGATTTTGTAGGCATATAGTAAGGAGTATTATTAAATACTTATACCAAACAGGTGGTAATGATCATTAATTTAATATGTAGGCTGAAACGCAATCATTAACTGAAACAGAAACAGCTGGGTAGGAGGAATAAAACTGGGTGAGGAACAGCCCAACTCGGCTAACAAGGGAAGGTTGCAGAAGACCGTTTAATGTCAAAAGTCATACACCGTGGCAAGACTAAGCACAGCAACAAGCCACAAGGTAGTTATATTGCATCAGCTAGGTCTCTCCCAGTTAGAAATTTCAAGTCAAATGGGTTTCCACATGTGCTGTGCAAGCTCTTTTGAAGAAGCCCAAAAAGAAAGGGGCAGTGTTGAGGACTGTAGACGCAGTGGTCAGCTAAGGAAACTTAGTGCAGCAGATGATAGACACATCATGCTTACTTCCCTTTACAACTGGAAGATGCCCAGAAGTGCAATCAGCTCAGAATTGGCAGAAAACAGTGGGACCTTGTTACAGCCATCTACTGTCTGGAGAAATCTGGTCATAAGTGTTCTTCATGGAAGACTTGCGGTCAAAAAGCCATACCTCCAGCGTGGAAACAAGGTTAAGCGACTCAACTATGCACAAAAATATAGGAACTGGGTGCAGAAAAATGGCAACAGGTGCTCTGGACTGATGAGTCAAAATGTAAAATATTTGGCTGTAGCAGAAGGCAGTTTGTTCACAAAGGGCTGGAGAGTGTCTGCAGGCAACAGTGATGCATGGTGGAAGTTCTTTGCGAGTTTGGGGCTGCATTTCTGCAAGTGGAGTTGGGGATTTGGTCAGAATTAATGGTCTTCTCAATGCTGAGAAGTACAGGAAGATACTTCTCCATCATGCAGTACCAGCAGGGAGGCATCTGATAGGCCCCAAATTTATTCTGCAGTATGACAACGACCCCAAACATACAGCCAAAGTCATTAAGAACTATCTTCAGTGTAAAGAAGAACACACAGTCCTGGAAGTGATGGTATGGCCCCCACAGAGCCCCGATCTCAACATCTTGAGTCTGTCTGGGATTACAGGAAGAGAGAGAAGCAACTGAGGCTGCCTAAATCCGCAGAACTGTGGTTGATTCTCCAGGATGTTTGGAACAACCTACGTGCTATGTTCCTTACAAAAAACTGTGTGCAAGTGTACCTAGAAGAATTGATGCTGTTTTGAAGGCAAAGGGTTGTCATACCAAATATTGATTTAATTTAGACTTTTATTCTGTTCAGTCACTTTGCACTTTGATAAAAAACAAACTATTAACATGTCTAGTTTTTGAAAGCATTCTTACTTTACAGCATTTTTTCACACCTGCCTAAAACTTTTGCACAGTACTGCAGGTTTTGGGAGGGATTGCTGATAAAGTGGTTGCGAAAAAATTGTCAAAATGCACCTAGAATGAAACCCAGAGTTGTCTACTTTTCTAAAACATATACTTTGGGGGGTAATTTTTAATTGCAGCATTGCCAAACAGCCACAAATGAGACAAGCTGTTAAGCAAAGCTGTAAAAATGGCATGTCTGAAAATGGAAGCACACTTTCCCACCCAAGTGGCTCCCCCAAATTCTGACATCCATGCATATGGGCCATTGCGTTAGTCAGAAGATATAGCTAAACACTAATCTGATGCAATTTTAAAAAACTCCAAATATCCTGTGCTTGAAATCCACAGCAACACTGAAATATAGGTGTGAAAAACATTTTTTTCCTACTGCAGGTTGAGAGAGGGACTGGTAATAAAGTGGCCCTGTAATGAAACCCTGGGTTGTCTACCTCTCAAAACTATACATATTTGAAGATTTTTTTTTTATATAAAGTGGAGCACTGCTAAGCAGCCCGAGATGAGTCATGGCACCAGTAAAGCAGGCAGTGAAAATTCAATGTCTGTTCAAAAATTGGCCCTGTAGCTCCCCCAGACCTTGACAAACTATGCATATGGGGTATTGCCATATTCAGAAGAAGTAGCTGAACACTAATCAATGCATTTGTTTTAAAATCTGTAACAATCCTTTGCTTGAAATCCACAGAAACTATGAAATCAAAGTGTGAAAAACTGAATTTTTTTTCTAACAATTTTTGAGAGGGATTTGTGGTAAAATGGTTGCCTGAAAAATATGAAAAGCCTAAAATGAAAGCCTGAGTTGTCTACTTTTCAAAAATATACACTTTTGGGGGGGACATTTTAAAGTGGGCCACTGGTACAGAGCCCCAAAGTAAACATGGCATCATTAAAGCAAGTTGTGAAAATTCCATGTGTGAAACTGGAAACACGCATGTTCCAGTTTGGGACTTGTAGCTCCCCCAAACCCTGACAAACCTATGCATATTGGGTATTACTGTACTCAGAAGTAGCTGAAAACTAATCAATTTTTTTTTTAATCTGCAACTATCTTGTGCTTGAAATCCACAGCAACATTGAAATATGTGTTAAAAATACTGACATTTTTCTTACATCAAGGTTTGAGAGGGATTGGTGGTAAAATGGCTGCTGTCTGAAAAATTTGAAAATGCATGTGAAATGAAAGCTTGGGTTGTCTACTTTTCAAAAATATACTTTTTTAGGGGGAAATTATAAAGTGGAGCACTGGAACACAGCCCAAATGAGACATGGCACCAGTTAAGCAATCTGTGAAAATTGCATGTGTGAAACTGGAAACACTTATGTTTCAAATTTGGGCTCCATAGCTCCCCCAAACCCTGAGACACCTATGCGTATGGAGTATTGCCATACTTGGAATATTTAACTGAACACTAATCAATGCATTTTTTTTAAATCTGAAACTACCGTATGCTGTGCTTGAAATGTGTGAAAACTGCAAACATATATATATATATATAATATTATCACAATTTTGGTACAGCTTTCTGGAAAAATAGCAGATTATGTACCCTATGTTTTCTACTTTTCAGAAATATATAGTTTTCTGGTGAATTTTTAGGTTCTGACACCGTCAACTGAGCTATGATCCTCACATGCCAAATCTTGAAAAATTACAGATTGTAAATAATGGTGTGAAAAAGGGATTCAAATACTAGTCATATGGGGGTACTCCCAAAGTCAGCAGAAGCAAATGAATATATTTGAGGGTATTTTTTTTCTAATGAACTAATAATGTACAAATCCTGACAGGAAAATGTATGCAAAATGTTGGGGGGGGTTTCCTTCGGTTTTTTTTCCCTTTTTTGTACGTTAATCAAATAATAGACAAGCTATCTATATAAATGTGGTATTAAAGAAATCCCTACTTGTGCTTACTATATAATTTGTGTGGGTGTACTAAAGGAATTAGATGGGAAATATGATTGAACAAAGACATAAACACAAAAGTCAAAATTGCTCCAGTCCTTAAATGCAAACCACCTCAGATATCCTTGGTCCTTAACCCCTTAAGGACCAATGATGTGCCAGGACTGTCATTGGCTGTCCTGCACTTAAGGACCAGTGACGGTCCTGGCAAGTCATGGAATTCAGGGGTGGCATACAGACAAACAGATGCCCCGTGGTCCTTAACTGCTGTCTGTGTGGCTGGTCCCTAAGGGGTTAAAAGCCATATGATCGAGGCAGTTTTGTAAACACTGCCTCTGTCACTTCTCTCTCCTCCTCACACATACATCTGTGGAGATGATAGACGGAGATGCACAGTTACAGATTTACACATCTTGCTACTTAAATGTATTTTTTTTTTTCTTCTCCTTGATCAATGTTGGGACAGTGGTCGATTGATTTTCCCCTCCCTTTGATCACTAAATTTAGTGATCAATTGTTGCAGATCAGTATTTGCTGTTCTGTGGTATTTTTGTGCCCCCTGCAAATTTTTTTTTTTTTTTTTTTAATAAATATTGATTTGAGTTTTTAGGTAGTTTAATTGGGTTAGGTAGGTTTAGGGTATATGTGGGTTATGGTAAGGTTAAGTGTTAGATTTAGGTTTAGACATAGGCTTTTGTACAAAATGTTAAAAAATAAATATATTTATATAGTTTTATTTTATACCGTTTGGGATTATTTTTTTTTATATAAATTAATTTGGGTACTCGTTTCCTATTTTTTGTTTTCAATTTTTTTAATGCACTAGTTTATTTAATAATTTAATTGCTTGAATAGTGTGTGTTAATTTAGGTAGGATGAGAGTTTAGGGTTAGAGTTAAGCAAAGAACCCCCCCTCCTAGGAAATGGGTACCACCAGTGGAATTATGTCCAGAAAAAAATGAATTCGTAGGCAACCCAGGAATTCAAGTGGATGTGGCAGGATTTAACCATGAGTAGTTTTTTTTTCCATTTATTTTTTGATGGAAGACATTTTGGGGGAGATTCTCACAAACAAATTTGTATGCAGCCCAATACATTGCATCCAATCCCTTGTACTTCATTGCAAAGCAGTAATTATGGCAACCCACATATGTTACTGAATTCCAAGAATTCTGGGCACTAATGCTGAATATGTGGATAATCAAAAAAAACAAATAACAGATCATACTGGAGCAAAAATTCTATATGTGATACCTCTTTTCACAAAAACAATTACTTTGAGAAGAAAGGAAATGCTTTTGCACTTCGTGCATTTCAATGACCATACCCTGTGCTTCCCAAAAGAACGCCCCCCAGGGCCGGATTTACATTCCAGGCTCCCCTAGGCAAGGCACTCTGGACACCCTTATCTCCGCCTATGGCCACACCCCACTCCTCACATGACCACGCCACCAGTCTCATCCAATGTTTTCTTGTGCAGAATATACCTTTTGCCTACAACAAGCAAGGACATAAAAGCTTTTAACCCCTTGGATGCTAGTGAGCTCTCCAAAGCATTGCGGAGCAATGTGTCGGCGAGCTCCCTAGCATCCAAGGGGTGTATAAGCTACTGCATGGATACAAAGATTGCTCTGGCCCCACCCACAATTCAGAATGTGGGTGTGGCCAGCACAGTTGAGGTGCACCTCAAAATTTGGAGCTCTAGGCAGGTGCCTAGTCTGCCTATTGGGAAATCTGGCCCTGACACCCCCAGTATGACAGGCTGTATATAAATTATTTATATAACATTTTCAGAAATATATATGCCCCAGAAACACACATACATTGATGAATCCCTAATGAAATATAAGGGAGGGTTGGGTTTCAAGCAATATATCCCCTCCAGGCTTGGAGTAAAATTTGTATAAACTGTGCCATGGGGTAAATGTTGGCTTTTAGACTTTGAGGGCAGGGACAGCCAACTGGTTCCTTCTGGTTGCCCATTTCCATCTGGGAACCGATGGAAAAATCAACTCTCATTTACCCCTTATTAAATAAATTTTATCAATTATATGTTGACAATTATTACACTAGCCCCTTTTATTTAAATAACTTTTTTGTTTTGACACAATGGTCTGTGGCATTGTTAGACGTAATTGCAGATCAATGCCCAAAGAACTCTTAAAGTCCAGGTGAAAAAGGGGAAACGTCCTCAGCTTTGTGCCAACAGGGGCTGCTGGCAGTCAAGTTTAGGGATAAAAAAAAAAAAAAAAGACATTTACATGCTGACCACCATGAATGACGAGGGAACAGTGCCAGTCTCTGTCCGTGGCAAAAGTTAGATACTCATAAAGCCAGTCTGTATCTGAGATTCTAACAAACACATGCGGGGGAGTGGATCTATGTGATTAACTCATGTTGACATTTACCTGATCTCTTCGTAACTTTGGGAAAGTGACCGCCCCTTTAATTAGGCAGGAAACAATTCTGGAAAGAATTTGCAGGGTGGAGCCTTCCTTCCCTCCTTAGCTGGTCACCAGCAAATTCCCTCCTAATTAGATTGAGTCATTAACTGTTGACCAGGTAGCAAGAAGGAAAACGAATACTCCTGTGAGCATGAACCTGAAAGGACTCTCATGTTCGGTCACAGGAGTACCAAGCATGGTCCCTTGACAGGGTGGGAGACCAGTAACCTATATGGACTAAGAGAAAAAAGGATTTAACAGGTAAGACTAAAATCCTCTCTTCTCTGTTGTCGAATACAGGTTATTGGTAACTTTGAGATGTTCAAACATTGAGTTTCCCAGAGGTGTGATGGTAAGGCAAGGACCAGGCGCAGGTCCCCAAAGTCACCAAAGCATATATGATCCATCAGATCATTACATAGCACTAAAATAGCAATAAAGTGTCAACGGACACAAAATTGGGGTAAAACACATGAGGAACTACAGCCAACAGCATACAGAACTATAGCCAACAGGCTCAACTGCTAAGGAGTACTGAAGAGACAAGGAAGACCCAAGACAGGCAAGACTGCCTCCAGGATCTTCCTACCAAAGCTGGCATCAGCCGATGCCAGGATATCAACATGGTAGTGTTTAGAGAAGGTGTGCACAGACGACCAAGTGGCAGCCTTGCACAGCTGATCAGTAGAGATCTGAGTCTTATAGGCCCAAGAAGCCTCAAAAGACCTAGTGGAGTGAGCCGTGACACTAAATGGAACAGGCTTCTTCCTCAGTTTGTAAGCCCTACAAATAGTAGACTTAATCCAGGAAGCTATGGTAACCACGGATGCCGGTCTGCCTACCCTTGGACCCTCAGGAATGACGAAAAGTGCTCCAGACTGGCGGAAAGACTCCACGCACCACATCCAACAAGTGAAGATCCCTTTCCTTGTCACATATAGGGTGAGAACAGAAAGAGGGTACCACGATGTTCTGATTAATGTGGAAGTCAGAGACCACCTTCGGAAGGAACTCCTGAGAAGTGCAAAGAACCGCCTTGTCTTTGTGAAATACCAAAAAGGGCGGTTTACAAGACAAGGCGTGTAACTCAGCAACACGGCGAACAGACACAATCGCCATGAGAAAATACCATCTTCCAAGTCAGACACAGAGGAAATAGTAGCCAAGGACTCAAATGAGGGAAGCTAAGGGACACCCAAGACCAAGTTAAGATCCCACTGAGGACTGGGGTTCTTAAAGGCAATGTGCCTCTGAAAGAAAACAGAGACGCGGAAGTCTGAACCTTCAAGGAACTCAAGCTGAGCACCTTGTCCACCCCATCCTGCAAAAAGGACAGGACAGTGGAATGGTCAAAATCGTGGGAAAGATCCCCATCAGCACACAAAGAAAGAAAGGTGGACCAGACTCTATGGTATGCTTTAGAGTAAACAGGGTTGTGGGCACTAAGCATAGTGGCCACCACACCCCAAGAGAAACCCTTCCTCTTCAATATTGAGGATTCAATTTCCATGCATCAAACCCAGATGGTCTACATCCTCCTTCCACAGGTACCCCTGTAGAAGCAGATCCAGACGAAGGGGAAGCCAGAAGGGCTCTGCCATGGAGAGATCCAGAAGCTCCGGAAACCAAGCCCGACAAGGCCAGTACAGAGCAATCAGAATGACTGGAGAACCTTCCAGACGCAGTTTCTGCAATACCCTGTGTGGCATGGGAATGGGAGGAAAGATGTACGCCAGAGGGAAGCACTATGGCATCCACTGCCAGAGCCAGAGGATCACTCCAGTGGGAGCAGAATGGAACCTTCTGATTATGCCTCGTCGCCATCAGATCGATGCAAGGAAGTCGCCACTTCCAAACAATGAGTCTGAACACCTCTTGATACAGTTCCCACTCTCCGCTGTCCACTGTGTGTCGACTTAGGAAGTATGCCAGAAAGTTGTCTACACCGGGAATATGAACTGCGTATATGGCAGGAACATGTTCTTCTGCCCAAGACAAAATATCATTGACTTCTAACCAAGCTGTGAGACTTCTTGTTCCTCCTTGCTTGTTGATGTAAGCCACGGCCGTGGCATTGTCGGACTGTACTTGAACCGGACAGTCCTCCAGTTTGAACGTCTAGTACCTAAGAGCATAAAATATTGCTTGAAGTTCCAGGACGTTGATGGGAAGGAGAGATTCTTCCGGAGACCACCAACCCTGGCCGTTCATGTGGCCCAGGACTGCTCCCCAGCCGGATAGGCTGGTATCCATCGTCACTGTTGTCCAAAAAGATATCAGGAAGGGTCTGCCCTTCAGGAGATTGGACAGGTTGAGCCACCATGACAGGCTCAGCTCTACATGCAGGGGTAGAGAGACTGACATTTGCAAGAGATACACCTTGCCCTTGCAAACCTGGATCACAAACCGTTGCAGTTCCCTTGTGTGAGCCATGGCCAAATGGACCGCTTCTATGGTGGATATGAACTTCCCCACTAGCAAGGTCATCTTCTTGGCAGGCACTGTATCGGAGGCCAGGAGCGCGGACACCTTGTTGGTGATCTGGTGAGCCACCTCGTCCGTGAGAAACACCATGCCTTGCCTGGTGCCAAAGAGAAGACCCAGAAACACCAGTCTCTGGGTTGGCGTCAAACCCGACTTGTCCATCTTGTGGATCCATCCATGATGAGTGTGGGGATCAATGCAATCCTCGACCTGCTGGTGAAGGAGTTCCGGAGAGGGGGCCTTCAGGAGCATGGTGTCCATGTATGGTGTGACCCTGATCCCATCCCTGTGTAGAACAGACACTAAGGCACCCAGGACATGATTGAATACCTGGGGGCTGCAGTCAGACCAAAGGGAAGAGCAGAAAACTGAAAAAGCCCTTGGTTGCAAGCAAACAGGAGGTATTGCCAGCTGTCTGGATGTATGGCGATATGCAGGCATGCATCCTGAAGGTCCAGAGAGGCGAACAATTCTCCAGGAGACATGGCCATGATCACAAGTCTGGACCACAAAGGAGTTGAGATTCTTGAGGTCCAAAATCAGATGACAACCGCCATCCTTCTTGGAAACCACAAACAGATTCGAGTAGAAACTTAAACTTTCTCCCGGTCGGGAACCAGTTCCAGAACCTCCTTGTCTATAAGGGTCTGGATGATGCCGTGGAAGAGCTGGAGCTTCTCCACTCCCTGAGGAGTGTGAGAATGAAAGAACCTGAATGGAGGAAGAGAAGTGAAAGGGATCTTGTACCCCTCTGAAACTACTTGCAAAACCCATGGATCCACCACTGTGTCTGTCCAGACATTGTGGAAGTGGCATAGATGATCACCCACCAGCACGTGGGGACCGGGGTTCGGCGAGTCATGCCGAAGGAGGTTTGGAGTCCTTGGGCTTGGTGGACGACTGCTTGGACCTCCACTGCTGCTTGGGATTGGAGGAGGAGCACAGGGCCTGGGGAACCACCTGGTTCGTGGGACGTGCTTCAGCATGAAAGGGACGAAAAAGTTGATTCCTTGTAACCAGAGGCTTCTTCTTGAGAACCAAGGGTAACAGAATACTCTTACCACCAGTGGCCTCACTGATGAGGTCCTTAAGCTCCGGCCCAAACAAAGACATGCCCTGAAAGGGTAACGAAAGTAAGGCCTTCTTAGAGGTAGTGTCAGCAGACCAGATCTTGAGCCAAGGAGCCCGTCTGGCGACAACAGACATGGTAGAAACCCTAGCCACCAACCGGATGGTATAACAGATGGAAGCAGAAACATAATGCTGAGCTTCAGAGATGTTGGCCAGAAGCCGCAGCAAGTCAGCAGTGGGAGCACACTGACAGACAGCAACAGTGAGCTGTTCAGTCCAAACTGCGATGGCCCTGTTCACCCAAGCAGCAGCAAATGAGGGACGCAATGAAGTGCCTGCAGCTGAAAAAAAATAGTCTTCAGCAAGGTCTGAAGCTTCCTGTCAGTCCAGTCTTTAAGGACAGAAGCGTCCGCAACAGGCAGAGCAGTGGACTTAGCCTAGAAACTGGGGCATCCACCTTTGCAGGATGAGTCCACTGCACCAGCGCTGCTTCAGAGAGAGGATACAGCTTAGCAAACTTTCTAGACACAGTAGAATTCTAGTCAGGAGACTTCCACTTGTTTAACACAAGAGTGGGATTAGGTGGGAAGAAGGTACACTGCTTCTTAGGTTCATGAAACACGTCAGAAGGGTCCTTGGGGGTCTCAGGGACTGGGGAAATGATCAGCGTAGCGAGCACTGCACTGATAAAGCCCTTGGCTAAGGGATCAGGGTCAGCTTCAAAGGGGTCCCCAAAAAATTGGGAGGATACCACCGCAGAACCCCCCCGCCCCCAATCTGTGTACACCAGCAGCTCCTCCTCAGAGGAGTTTGATACATCAGGTATGCCCTGCGGTTTTGGTAAGGAAGACCTGATAGAAGTAGGGGGCTGCCAGGAATGGAAGACCCCCTGTAATTGAGATGGAAGAAGTTGTAAGGTAGACCTTAGGTCTCTAGTGTTGGCCTTAAAGGGATAGTAATACTTAAAATGTAAAAAAAAAATATGTCGTAGGGTTTATTCCCCTGAGTAAAACAAGAGTACTCCCACTTCTGAAAGTTGTTTCATTCAAAAGTTATTCATTTTCAAAGTTGAATTTTTTAGGTGCAATATCACAGTGGCCTGAAATTGTACAGTGGCGCTGTTGCTACACGATCCTATGGAGATTTATGGTCCTGGGACCAGAGCTGTCCATAGGATCGTGTAGCAACAGCGCCACTGTACAATTTCAGGCCACTATGATATTGCACCTAAAAATTCAACTTTGAAAATTTATATCTTTTGAATGAAACCCCTTTCAGCAATGGGAATATTCTTGTTTTACTCAGGGGGATAAACCCTACAACATATTTTTTTTTACATTTTAAGTATTACTATCCCTTTAAACTCATGCATCCACAGTGGTTCTAGTGCATGGCTGTAGGTCCCTGGGGGAGATGCAGGGGCAGCAGCGCATGAGGGGCATAAATGACCTGAGTATTGGCCCTGATTGACATGAGGAGCAATGCACAATGGGGGTCACAGACACCCCAGAATCCTTAGTCTTAGGCCTAGCCCCAAGTTCCAGTGGAGTTGACATCCTCACAGGGTCAAAATGTCTTAAAGTATAAGCTCTACCCAAATACAGTGTCTAAGATTAAGTATTTCACCCCAGAAATCTCTAAAATGCACTTATCTGGCAGGTGAAGGGTTAAGCTGCTGAGGAGAGGAGGAGTGTCCAAGCCCTGCGTAGGATACTCGTGAAGGGAAGGCAGAAAATGGTGTCTGACGGGAGCCAATCAAACGAGCGCCTGAAGTAAGCGCTCATGGGAAATGTAGTTTCCCCTAAAAAGTATGCTAAACAGTGCCCAAAGTCACCTGAGCCCCCCAAAACACTCAGAACATTAACTGGATGATAGAACAAGGGTAGACAAACAAAATGAAGTCGCTACGTTGAGAGGTTGCAGATTTATGTCCCAAACTGTAAAATGTCATAGAGGTGAATGGAGCATGGCGTCTATGCGGTAAAGCACACCTAAAGGTGCAGAACTAAAAAGAAAAAAAAAAAAAACATTTGCAAAGCGTGTAAAAACAGTGCAAAAAAAATATCGGCAAATGGTAGAAAGATGAAATAAACACTGGACCCAGTAGGGAAAGTGCCAAAAACCCCTAAAAAGTGCCCAAACCAGCAGTTAAAGGGTAAATTTACCACAGAAACCCATTGCTCCCAAACCCCACAGACATAGAGATAAACCCAATGAGTGCAGGAGTATGCAGTAGGAACTCCAAAGGAGACCCCTGTGTGGAGGGAAAGCATGGGGCATGTGGACCTCAGCACTCAAAGGGTTGCTCACCTTTTTAGCAGGTCATCTGTCTTCAGATTACCAATACTAAAGAAGCAGCCTCAGTGGGCAACTCCTAGGGAAAAAAACATGCAACACAAGCTTTTCCCTCTCAGGTCTGATAGGTACACAACAGCCCTGGAAAACTGAGCTATCCACTTGGGAATTGTCAGTAATGGTAATCCATAGTGACCATAACATGGTATCGTTTGAGATAAATTCAAAAAAGCAATTTAGTACGGGTCCCACCAAAACACTGAATTTTAAAAAGGCCAGCTTTAGCAGATTTAATTCATCCCTTGGTCTCCTTAACTGGGATAAAATATTTTCAGGAAAAAACACAGAAGGTAAGTGGAATGCATTCAAAATAACATTGCAAAAATACACATATAAATTTAAAATTTATCTAATGGTGGTATTCCATATCTAACAGAAAACAATAAAAAAGCTAAAACTATAGCAGAACTGTTTATCTTGCCTTTCCTGTTCAAGAAAACAATCTAACTGGGAGGGAATTGGCTGGTGACCAGCTAAGGAAGGCTCCACCCTGCAAATTCTTTCCAGAATTGTTTCCTGCCTAATTAAAGGGGCGGTCACCTTCCCAAAGTTACCAGTAACCTATATTGGATGACAGAGAAATATCATGTGCTTGAAATCCACAGTACCATTGAATATTTGTGAAAAACACTTTTTTGCTTACTGCAAGTTGTGAGAGGGATTGCTAATAAAGTGGCCCTGTAAAAAGTGTGAAAATACACCTAGAATGAAACCCAGGGTTGTCTTCTTTTCTAAAATATACACTATTGGGGAAAAAAAATAAAATGGAGCACTGCTAAACAGCCCCAAATGAGTCAAAGCAAGCTGTGAAAATTCAATGTCTGCTCAAAAATTGGCCCTGTAGCTTCTCCCAAACCCTGAGAAACCTATGCATATGAGGTATTTCCGTACTTAGAAGTAGTAGCTGAGGACTGATCTGTGCAATTTTTTTATATTTGCAACTATTCTTTGCAAATCCACAGCAACATTGAAATATGTGTGAAAAATGCAGAATTTTTTTCTTACTGCAGGTTTTGAGAGAGATTGGCAGTAAAATGACTGCATGAAAGATGTGAAAACACACCTAAAACAAAAGCCTGGGTTGTGTGCTTTTCAAAATTATACACTTTTGGGGGTAAATTTTTTAAAGTTAAGCACTGGTACACAGCTCCAAAGGAGACAAAGCACCAGTTAAGCAAGCTGTGAAAATCCCATGTGTGAAACTGGAAACTCACATGTTCCAGTTTGAGCCCCCAAACCCTGAGAAACCTATGCATATGGGGTATTCCCATACCCAGTAGTAGCTGAACACTAATGAATGCATTTTTTTTTTAATCCGCAACTATCTTTTGTTTCAAATCCAAACCAACATTGCAGTGTAAGTGTGAGAAAAACAAAAAATCTAAATAAACCACAAGATTTCTGGAAAAATAGCTGCATTAAAAACTCCAAAATTCTACTGATGAATTACCCTATGTTGTCTACTTTTCAGAAACATACTTTTTTGGGACAGTTTTGGGTTCTGACACTGTCAGCTAAGCTATAATCCTCAGATGATAGATATTGAAAAAGTACAGCTTGGAAATAGTGGTGTTCATCTTGTAATAGTTACCCTGTAAATGTTAAAAAGGGATTGAAATACTAGACATATGGAGTACTCCTATATTCAGAAGAAGCAAATTAATATATTTGTGGGTATTTTTTTTTTTCTCAAATTGACTAATAGTGTATAAATCCTGACAGGAAAATGTATGCAAAATGTTGTTTTTTCCCTCTTTTAATTAAAAGATGGGGGTATACATATAAATGTGGTATCAAACGAAAGCCCTACTTGTGTTTAAAAAAAGTTTATAATTTGTGTGGGTGTACTAAAGGAATTAGAGGGAAAATATTGTTTAACCAAGACGCACTCAAAAAGGTCAGATTGGCTCTGGTCCTTAAGTGCCAACCACCCCTGATTTGCCTACTCCTTAACCCCTTAAGGACCGGCGCGCGCATGCGCTGCCGGCACTCGAGGACCACGGGGCTTTTTTTTTTTTGGTTCAGGGCTTCCGGAGCGGCGTGCAGCCGCACCGGGAGCCCTGAACTCCATGACGTGCCAGGACCGTCACTGGTCCTTAATTGCCGGACGTCCATGACTGTCCTGGCACATCAGTGGTCATTAAGGGGTTAAAAGGTTAAACTGTAAGCACCATGGAACTTCCTCTTGTGTTGTACTTGTTAATACACTGGTATGTATTTATAGCATTTACTCTGTATAGTAACTACAATCTTGCTGTCGTGTAAAGCACCAATTACTCAGTAGAGCTATTAAATAAAAAATATACACACACACACACATGCTTTTAGTATGTGCATGCTGTGTATTTAAGAATATACCATTTATCCTATGTAGATCTGCAGCTTGGTTCGAGGAGGCATTGCTGAGCGGGGAGGAATCAGAGTGGGACATCGAATCATTGAAATAAATGGACAAAGTGTGGTAGCAACAGCTCATGAGAAGATCATCCAGACCTTGTTGGATGCTACAGGGGAGGTGAGAGAATGGAGAGGAGAGTCAGGGGATTGTTGGCAGAGGTTATAGAGGTAATGAGAGGAAATGCACAAGAAAAAGTGAGCATTTGTACATTTTTTGAAAGGTTAAACTTGATGGACTTAAACGTGTCTTTTTTTTCCCCCTAAGCTAATTTACTGTGTAAATTGTGTTGTATAAAATGTCCCTAGATCTAATGCTAATTCTAGCCCTCTCGTCGTAGGTCCAGATCAAAACTATGCCAGCCTCTACATACAGACTGCTGACTGGTCAAGAGACTCCAGTCTACCTCTGAGAAGACTCCATCATTTGTTTCCTTTATAGTGTGCTCCACAAGCAGATGTGATACTCAGGAAGACCTTTCTTTTTCTTTTTTTTAACAGACAATGCATATTTTAATACACTTACACAAAGACATCATGGTATTCCTTGGTATATTAGCAGCCATTTTGTGCCTTTGTTATTTTGAGAATAGGAGTAGGTATGTAGGATTCCTTATTCCCTTAATTCCTGCAACTGATTTTGCTGCAAGATGTGGGTATTGAGATATCCGGAAGCAGAAACCCTGTATGCATTTCTATGAGCATATTTATTGGGAGGCCTGAATGCTGAATAATGGAGCTATCTTCCATAGTCACTCTGCGAGTGTAGTACGTGTCTGCTTAGAGCCATCTTTGGCTATATCCCCTAACTCATTCTGTGCAAGAGCCAAGGATTGGGTATAGGGTGCAATAAGAGGCCATGTGTTCCTGCACTACATGACACCTGACAAGGGTGCCAGAGGGAAAAATGCATATGTGGGAGAGGTTGCAGTGTAGTTTTGTGAAGCGTCTATCCTTCGTTTGATGACCTGAATGAAGGGAGACTCCTGTTTCAGCAAAATATTATTTCTAACTTATGCTAGTCCTGTTTGGTTTATGTGAACTCAAGGCACGCACACACTCCAAGCATGTTTAAATGTATTTTTTTTTAATGATTGAATAAAAACAGATGTTTGACAAAGCAAAACAAACCCTGAATTAATACACTGATGATTCCATTATCAACATTTGTTCTGTGGCATCTGCATTTCTTATCTATGTTCAGTGTTGTGAAGAAGATTATTTTCGGGAGGGAAGATTAAGTTCTGCAGTTGTCTTTCCAGGGTAAAACCAAATTAGAGGTCAGTTGCTGGCCCCTGCCAACCAAACTCCTCATCCTCTGAACTGGAACTTCTTGCCTTGTTAAACTTTCTGCGTAGAGCATCATGTTCATATTCACGGCTGAGGGTGGAAAATGAACACATCAATGTGGCATCTGCATAGATTTAAACTGTATATGTGTATAATATAACATACATATAAACACACAAACAATCTAACACAAAACCACTAACAGAAGGGTAATAAGAAATCAAAAGGCAACTTAAGAAAAACAAATTGTGCTTTGCAAAAGCACAGCTTCAGTTCTACCTATTCCTCCATGTAATGACTTCCAGTTTGGTTAACTAAGTATCTTAATTAAGCTAAACAAATCCAAGTTACAATTGTTTGAACTGAAAAGGGAAGGTTTCTAATCTTAGAAAAACAAAAACATAATTGTTAGTACAAGCTTGGCAGCAAATACAGCCTCCCTTAATATTAAGTTATCACTGATTTTAGAACTCTTGTGGGTTTTTTTTTTTGGTTTTTTTTTTCAGGAAATGCAAGCCAAATGTACATGATATTTAAATGGATACGAGTTACCACTTTTCAATGATGTCACTATAGCATTAAAAAGTGTTGCCTTGAAAGTTAAATACACACGTTTGCCGCCCCCCCGCACCTAGAATGTTTTATAGGGTTTATAACCTCTTCTTTATTTTAGCTTGAAGTCAAGCTGATTTTTCAGGTACAGTGGCATGGAAGCAATGGTAGTATGTTCCCTACTTATTGGAGCACAAAACAAACTTTGTATTGCATAATATATGTTTTAATATGTTTTAAAAATTTTGCTTGATAAAGCACCGCTATAGGTGTGAAACGCATTGCAAAGATTGTGGTTCTAATTGCACCATTTCCCGGCCTGGTGTATGTTTTTAACTATTCCTTGCAATATCGGCTACCAATGTGAGTGTTTGGATCGATTCAGTGTATATTGCCTGTCTTTGTTCTATGTTGTGTTTAATGTTTAATTAGCTTCAGGCTGGTCTGGTTTTCAGACGTGCGGAGAGATACTTTGTAGCCTCCGCTAGTTTGCAACATTAACAGCCTAACGCTCCTTAATCTTTGAGGCTATACGAGATTTTTTATTTATTACTGTGTTTAAGGGTTATATAAGAGCCGAGTGTTGAACACAGTTGGTATTCACATGCTACAGGCTTTTCTCTCTGAGATTTGGATTATTATTATTGTCCTGAGCATGTGATCCTATCTGTGGCCGTTTAGAATCGGCTATTTAACCCTTTGATTATTGAGTTATTTTTATTTATTTTTATTGCTTATTTTTAGGTTATTGCTCGCCATTATATATATTTTTACAACTTCATTACGTCTATTAGACGGATCTCTCTATCTTTGAAAATTGGATTTGTTATGTCTATATATGGTTTCTGAATTTAAAATTAAAAAGGGAATATTTTAAGATTGAGATACTGTGTGTTGATTTGATTTTTTTATAGGGCTATTGAGAGTTCGCAAGCGCCAGACTCAAATCTTCAAGTGTTAATATTTATCCCGGTCTGTGGGGCGAGAACATCGCAGTGGTTGCAACGCCCTGAGAGTTAAAAGGCGCCAGTGAGTCCTCCGAAAGAAAGATATTTGTTACTTGGATCCTTGTTGTTTTTAGTCTTTATTACATAAGACAACAGATAATACCTAGCGCCTTCTCCGGAAAGGATATTTGTTTAATTAGTATGATCGAGGTGCCCGAGACTGGGTCTTCCAGATTGACCAAAAGGTGTTAGTCTTGAAGCCAACCTGGCAAGATAAACTCCACGCTGCATGGCAGGGTTCCTACCGGGTAGTGGAACAAATCAGTGACACTACCTACGTGGTGGCCCAGTGCTCAGATGAAAGGGTCAAGCGGACTTTTCATGTGAATATGCTTAAGCAGTTCAGGGAGAGACCAGAGGAAGTGGCGGGCATATGTGCGCCAGCCACTGAGGACAGTGAGAATATTCCCCTCCCAGACTTATTGAGTAGTACCCCCAGCACACTACAGCAAGTGGTTTTAGGGGATAAACTCACAGAACCCCAGAAAACTCAGGTGACCCAGTTGCTACAGGAAAGAAGCGATACGCTGTCTTCCACACCGGGATATACAACCTTAGCGGTCCACAAGGTGGAAACACCTGGTCAGGAATCCCTACGGCAAAGATCCTATCGTATTCCTGAGGCAGTTAGGGAACAACTGAAGACAGAGCTAAGGGAAATGTTGGCCTTAGGGGTGATAGAACCGTCACAGAGTCCGTGGGCTTCACCGGTGGTCCTGGTGCCGAAACGAGACCGCACCACACACTTCTGTGTGGATTATCGTAAGCTCAACGACGGGACTACCACAGACGCTTACCCTATGCCCCGGGTAGACGAACTCTTAGATAAGATCGCAGGAGGGAGCTATCTGTCCACACTAGACCTGTGCAAGGGGTATTGGCAGATCCCCCTGGACCAGGAGGCCATCCCAAAATCGGCTTTTGTCACCCCATTCGGCTTGTACCAGTTTAAGGTCATGCCGTTTGGGATGAAAAATGCCCCCGCCACATTTCAGCGGATGGCTGACCGACTCCTGGAGGGTCTGCAGGACTTTGCACGTGCGTATCTGGATGACATAGCCATATTCAGTCGCACATGGGAAGATCACCTCGGGCACTGGTCTGCAGTGTTGGACCGGATTAGGGAAGCGGGACTGACCTTACGGGCTGACAAGTGTAACCTCGGCATGGCCGAGGTGCAGTACTTAGGACACCGGGTGGGTTCAGGTAAACAACGACCCGAGCCCGCCAAGGTAGAGGCCATAGCCAAGTGGCCCCAACCCCGAACCAAGACTCAAGTTCTAGCATTTTTAAGGACGGCAGGGTACTATCGGAGGTTTGTACCAGACTATAGTGCCATCGCCAAACCACTAACCGACTTAACCAAGAAGCACCTCCCCAGACAAGTACGGTGGTCCCCAGACTGTGAGAAGGCTTTCGAGCAACTAAAGCAAGCGCTAAGCGCCGCTCCCATATTGGCTGCACCTGACTCATCTAAACATTTCTTTGTACACACAGATGCCTCAATGTTCGGGCTGGGAGCTGTTCTAAGCCAAGTGGGAGATGACGGACACGAACACCCGGTGGCCTACCTAAGCCGGAAACTGTTGCCTAGGGAGGTCAGCTACGCCACCATTGAAAAGGAGTGCTTGGCATTGGTATGGGTGCTGAAAAAACTCCAACCCTACTTGTACGGTAGACAGTTTACATTAATCACGGATCATAACCCGCTGGTTTGGCTAAACCGGGTAGCTGGAGACAATCCGCGACTTCTACACTGGAGCTTAGCCCTCCAGCCCTACAATTTTTCCCTGCAATATCGTCCAGGGAAACAAAACCACAACGCCGATGGCTTATCCAGACAAACGGATATGGAACCACAGGCAGAAAACCCAGGACATCCCTAAATTACACCCGACTGGGTCTAATCGGGTATGCCGGACATGGATACAAGGGGGAGATATGTGACGGAACTGTGGCGACTATGGGAGATATTGGTGTGTTAGAGACTATTTCTACCCAAAAGACAAACACCCATAGACTGAGCTTAGCCATAGTTGCTTACAATACATTTCTGGAGTGCAGAGATGGTGGGGGTTGGGCTTTGCTTCCACTCTACTCCAGGTCTGTGCTAAGGAATGTTAATTGATTCCTGCTGTGCTTCCTTCACCAATCAGAGGAGGTTATTGATGAGGCAGTTAAGAATGTATGATTTCAAGTCTTAATCTGCATTCTTATCCTGATAAGGATGCTGGTCACTGATTGGTCTAGCATAAAAACACTGTCCCAAGTATTTGTTTGCATGCTGATCTAGATAAGAGTCTCTGTAGTGTATATAAGCTGTGTGTTTGAGTCAATAAAAGAGAGTTCTTCCCTTCATCGGCTGATGTTTGGGAACAGGAGGGTCAGTTTACTATTGGAGTGTTATTCTGAGGGAGAAAGGAACTATAAAAGAGGTATCCAGCTTATGATACAAGGCGTCACGTTACAAATCTCCTCCCACCCCGATCATTCTAGCTGATTGCATACTTGCACATATCCGTACTAGTATTACTTCACCATCGGGAGAGGAGATTCTATCTGCTCAGGTATCCGCACGGGTGGAGAAACCTACTGGGAGGTGTTTCGTGCCAGTTCAGCTCTGTACCAAACTCTTGGAGACCTATCATACCTCCAGAGCTGCTGGCCATAATGGGCGAGATCAGTTGATATGGTCTATCTCTCGTTTATTCTGGAGGCCGAGTTTAAGAAAGGATTGTGCGGCCTTCATGGCTGCTTGCCAGATCTGTGCTCAAAAGAAGTCTTCACGTAGCTTGCCTGTGGGTCTCCTCCAACCCATCCCTAATGGGGAGCGTCCGTGGTTCCATTTGTCCATAGACTTTTTGGTGGAACTTCCGGCATCTTCGGGTTATATGGTTATTCTGATGGTTGTGGACAGATTTTCCAAAATGGCACACTTTATACCTCTTAAGAAGTTGTCCTCTGCTAAGGAGTTGGCTGAGATATTTGCCAGGGAGGTATTCTGCCTACATGGGTTACCAAAAGTGATTGTCTCGGATAGATGAAGTCAGTTCGTGTCCAGATTCTGGAGATGTTTCTGTGCGCAATTGGGGATACAGCTGGCCATCTCTTATGTGTACCACCTGCAATCCAATGGTGCAGCCGAAAGGTCAAACCAAGCCCTTGAACAATTTGTCTCGATGCTACATAAATAACCACCACAACAACTGGGCTGCGTGGTTACCCTGGGCGGAGTTTGACAGAAATTGTGCCATCAATTCCTCATCTCAGTAGTCACCGTTTCTGATAAATTATGGGTTCCAGCCCTCTGCTCTACCTGAGACTTTTGAGGCACAAGCGATTCCGGATCTGGAGGAGCATTTGCAGGCTCTCCATTCCTCATGGGTGCAGGTACAAAATACCTTATGTGGTTCTATGCTAAGGCACAAGCGGCAGGCTGACCGAAGGCGACTACCTGCACCTACATTTCAAGTTGGAGACAAGGTATGGCTGTCATCCCAGAATCTCGATCTCCAGGTGCCATGTAGGAAACTGGCTCCTCACTTCATTGGTCCTTTCCAGGTCATTCGGAGAATTAATCCTGTGGCATACGCTCTTGAACTCCCGGCTAATATGCACATTCACAACTTGTTTCATGTGTCATTGCTTAAACCACTAATTTGTAACTGGTATACCTCCGCCTCTGCTCCTCCAGCCCCCATTCGGGTGGGAGACCATGAGGAATATGAAGTACAAAGCATCCTGGATTCCAGGAGGGTTAGGGGGAGACTACAGTACTTAGTGCACTGGAGAGGTTATGGTCCGGAGGAATGCTCCTGGGTCTCATCGGAAGATTTGCATGCTCCCACCCTGATTAGTAGATTTCACTCTCATTTCCTTGACC
The DNA here is from genome assembly GCA_037306005.1 of Rhinophrynus dorsalis. NCBI lineage: Eukaryota > Metazoa > Chordata > Amphibia > Anura > Rhinophrynidae > Rhinophrynus > Rhinophrynus dorsalis. The sequence continues at coordinate 294,592,308 of CM074718.1, forward strand.
GCCCACTCCCCGAACCGCGGGGGGGGGTACTGTCATGGTACCTTCAGGCTGCTGCTTGAGCCGATCGCGGCGTCCTCCTGCGGCTTCAGCCGTGTTGTTATCTGGCGGCCTCAGCCGCAGCGTCACCCGGCGGCTCCAGCTGCATCCTCTCTAGCTGTTTCAGCCCCATCTAGTTGGTGGTGAAGCCGCATGTGTTGGCAGCTTGCTCAGGGCTGCCTCTGTGTCAGGTTCCATACGGGCGCACGTCCAAGGCTTGGAGGTGCGTTCCATTTAAAAGTACCTTTTGAGACTCCTCCTCTTCCTGGCCCTTTTTCTTTTAAACTGCCTGGACACTAGGTTCAGTCGCCCTTGCGTGGTGTCCAGTGCAGTTGGTTTGGTTTTCTGGTGCTCTCCTAGTTTGTCTGACTACCCGTCCTGGTGCCAACCTTTGGTTTTGTCTGACTACCCGCTCTGTGTATGACCCTGGCTAGGCTGACATTCCCTCTGGTGTGGATCTGCAGCTCTGGTAGACTAACTCCTCCGTGTATGACCTTTGGCCTGGCTGACTACCCGTTCTGGTGCTGACCTGTGGCTCTGTCCGACTACCTGCTCTGTGTATGACCCTGGCTAGTCCGATAACCAATCTGATGCAGACCTGCGGCTCTGGTTTACGGTTGTGCTATCTCATTCTGGCATCTGATTACCCACTTGGGGTTTACCTGGGGCTGTCCACTGCGCATCCAGCATACCAACGCTTCAGTGGACAACTGACTGGTGCCCATGGTGGCTCTGGCAGACTTCTCCTGATTCCAGTTACTATAACTGTGCTTCACAGGTGCAGACCTGTAGCCGTTACCTTCTCGAGTGCCTAGTCTCTGCAGGTGCAGACCTGTAGCACTGTTCCTCCTCTGGTGCACTTCGTATACAGGTGCAGACCTGTGGCGGTCTCTCTACTGGCCTTCTGAAATCCAACTGTACCATTACAGCTGCACTTTCCCTCCTGCCTTGTCCATATTGTACTTGCTGTATTGTTCTTATTTGCATTGTGTATTAAAAAAGATTGTGTTACCTTTAGTACTGGTCCAGTTCCTGTTATTGAACCCGTGACAATGACACTATATATGAGCTATATGATCAATAAACCATAATGGAATTTAACAGGGTATTTCTATAGTTTCATTTAACCCCCAATGGAACAAGTGTCGACAATCTGAAAATCCAATACGATTCCCTATTGTTTAGCTGTTGGATTCTATCATAAGCCAGCGAAAAAGTTATAAATTCAGTAGGCATTACCCTAAGATTTTGTGGATTTTTATTATGAAAATTAAAAAAAATGCCTTGAGATGCTGGATAAAACCATTTGTTATATTTCTTTTGTGCTGGCCAATTCTAGCTCTCAATTTCTGAGTGGTCCTTCCAACATATTGTAAATTGCAGGTACAAGTCAGTAAAAAAAATCACAAGAGTTTTATGAATTGCAGGTCAAGTTTTGTAATTTATTTACCAACTTGTACCTACGATTTACAATACGTTGGAAGGACCACTCAGAAATTGAGAACTAGAATTGGCCGGCACAAAAGAAATATAACAAATTGTTTATTTAATGTGATATATGTGTTAGATACTTTAGTCGCTATTAGGGACTATGTTTAAGTTGTAGTTATATAGTGTATTATCAGAGAATTATGGTGTAGATTTAAATAAGGTATAGGTCCTTTTATTAGTTAAGATTATCAGAAAGTAGGTTTGAGTTTCTTTTTGTAGTATACTATTGGGGCAATATGTTTTAGGTCCCTAGTAGGTTTCGATTCGTTGAAACCTTATGGACCAAGTGCTGACAATCTTTAAGGGATTTTCATTGTTTATACGGACATGAGATGGGCAATGTCGGTATTCGCACTAAGTCCAGTATGAGTCCCGGGCAACGTGAGGATGGGATTTTCTGTCTGGTGTTGTGGATGTCCATCACTGGCCATCAAGAATGAAGCCGGGTAATGTATTTTGTTTTTAAGTGTAAGGCTGTTCTAGCTTTGATAAAGTGGCAGGTGCTGTGAAACGCCTTATTATTATAATATTACCACATGACAGGAGGCTTCATAATTTGCATAATCTTTCTTTACTGGATCTCCATAGCAACACAGTAACCAATCACAAAACAGAACAGAAAGCATAAATAGCCTGGTGCATCTAGACTACTTCCTCTTTTTTGCTGCTCCAACAAGCTGCACAGGTCAGAGTGTTTTATGATTTCATTGTTTTGTGCTATGACCATACATTGCTGTGTTCTATATCTCTTTATGTGCCTTTTTACTTTATATTCATAATGATTGGTGTAGTTGTTTTGTCTTTTCAAAACTTCGTTTATTAAAATATTGTGGTTCGAATGATTTGCTGTCCCTTAGACAGATTTCGGCTAAACTTACCATTCTTCTTTGTCTAGTTTCTTTTCGCAGAGTTTCGGATGTTCGGGCTTTTGATGTGGACGGTTTTTCCTTGCTGCCGGATGGGGTGTCTTTCTCCATTTCTCATCGGACTCGGTTTTGGTTTTTTACCCTTTTTTCCAGGAGGTTCCTCAGCTCTGCGTGGTTGAGGTTTTACTTCGTTATGTTCAAATTATGGCCTCTTTACGTTCTGTTCCTTCGGGACAACTCCTCATTTCCTATGTTAAACCTCATAAACCTGTTTCTACTACTACTTTGGCTAGGTGGATTCGATGGGTTTTATCTTTGGCGGACGTGGATTCTAGTTTTGGTGCCCATTCAGTTAGAGGGGCTGCTGCGCCTGGTGCAGCATCGGCTGGGGCATCTATTGCTGACATTTTACGTTTGGCCGATTGGTCTAGAGAACACACTTTTCGTCTTTTTATTTTCGACCAACGGCTCATGCGTCTCAATTTTTGGTGTCCTAGCGTTAAAAATGCAAAATACGAAGCCTCCTGTCATGTGATAAAATTGTAATTATGTTAGCGTTAGTGTAGTCATAATCTTAATTTTAGTAATGACAGGAGGTGAGTATTTTCCCTCCCTTCCCTTCCCTTTTTTTCCTTACTTCCTGTTTGAGGGGTATGTACTTTCTAGTTCTGGGGTTTGATTTTTAAAGGTCTTCAAATGTTCTAAAATGTTTGTTTTTAAAGGTTTTAAACTGTTCTCAAATGTTTCTTCATGCCTTGCTATGCAGTTGCTTCTGGTTTTAATATTGTTTTCTTTGTGTGCACTGCTTGTGTTCCGTTCAGTGATCTTTCACAAGTTTCTCTCCATGTTTTTCATTACGAAATGCTTTCGGAGACGGCTGGGCATACCGGTTGTTAGAAGATCATCTTAAAGAGTTTGATGTTCGTTGTAAATTGGGTGTTTTTTCATTTTCTTCCTTTCCTATGTCAGCTTGTTGTTTATGCTGCGAAAGAGGAAGTAGTCTAGATGTACCAGGCTATTTATGCTTTCTGTTCTGTTTTGTGATTGGTTACTGTGCTGCTATGGAGATTCAGTAAAGAAAGATTATGCAAAATACTCGCCTCCTGTCATTACTAAAATTAAGATTATGACTACACTAATGCTAACATAATCTACAATTATTTTAAGACATTTATAAAACCAAGTAGTTTTTTGAAATATAAGCCTCCGGCTGATCCTTTGAGAAGCTATTTCCAAGAATTACTGAACGGAGATGGTGTGAATTTCTCCATGAGTATTATTGTCAGATCAGTTGATACCAACTCTCTGTCCACATGCTAATGTGAGTATATTTGTATACATTTATTCACAAACGTGTATATAGTATCACACTGTATTGAAGCTTTCATGTGCTTGTGTGTTAGTTACTACTGGATCTCTATGCTCTTCATGTGCTGTTGCCCCTACCACTCCAACAGGGCACTCCAGCACTGAAAAAGAGCCAGCTTATGTGAAAACACTGCTATCCTCAGTAAAGGGGATTCTCCATTCCTGGAAACCTTTACCAACTTTTAAACAGGTTAAATCTGTGTTCAAGGGTCACACTCAGAGGTTATTGAGTTGCTGCTGAAGAGGAATTATACCCAGAGGATGATGAAGATATGGACTTTTCCTTCTCCTATGTGGAGTCCTATAAGGTTGACCCTGTCCTTGCTGTTGAGGGGCTCATCAAAGCAGTGCTGTAGAACCTTCAGTTCTCTGAGACTGTGGATGGGGGGGATACCTCTTTGAACATTTTCCAGAGGTGCAAGATGCCTTTCGTTCTTACAGTAACACAGATTCTTATGGATAAATAGAAAACTCCAGGAAGGAGACTCTTACTTAATAAATGCTTCTCTAAACCATACCTGTTTTGCAGCGGAGGCACTGGGCTACTCCCCTCGCTGTTGACCCCCTTATCTCACAGTTAGCAAAGATCACTGCCCTTCCCCTTACGGATGCTGCAGGACTGAATGATTAGGCTGATAAGCAGCTTTATTCCCTACTCAAGGCCAATTTTGTGGCCACGGGGGCAGCACTGAGGCCTGTTTTGCCTCTGCCTGGGTCAATAGGGCTAATACCATCTGGGGAGAATAGCTATCTTAAACTATGTTCTCTGATATCCCTACGGACCAATATCCTAAGAAGTCAGTCCAGGTCAGCTTCTCTGGGTTTCTGCTCTTTCACAGGGTACTGGTGAAAGTTCTGACTGGTTGAGTTAACTCCTCTGTTGACAGTTGGGGGCAGTCTTAGGTCGGAGCTCTTTTGGCACAGAACAGGAAGCATCAGGCAGAGGGGTTATTGAGGGAGCACTAACCCAGTGATCATCCGCCTCTGTGCAACTGCTGGGACCCCCAATTTGGTCAGCAATCCTCTTGAGCTGGTATTGGTGGTGTTTGACCATGACAGCTGGGTAAGGTTTCAGGAGATTGAGATTTGTGTGTAGTTGCCTACCAAATATCAATAGAGCTGGGGTCACCTCTTTTGTGGAATGAGGAGAGGTACGGTAAGCCAGCATGAATTTGCTGAGGTCAAGTTGGTGGCCAGGGTCTTCTATGGCTGTGGTCAATGAGGCCTTCAGGGTTTGCACAAAACCTCCACCTGTCCATTCATAGCAGGGTGATAAGGAGCTTTCCGTTTATGATGCACCCAGATGTCCATCAGAAAGGACAGAAACTAATGAGCTGAGAACTGAAGTCCATTATCTGTGACAAGAAAGTAGCAAAAATCCCTTTCAGAGTTCGAATCGTCGCTTCAGTGGTTGTTGAAGACATTGGCTACACTTCAGGCAATTTAGAATGGATGTCAATGAGCACTAATTGTGCAACACCCCAAATGGGTCCAGTAAAACCAAGTGCACCCTCTCCCATTGACATACAGGAGCTTAAGGGGAAAGGTCGGTGAGTCTGGGCACAACCTGCTGACTAATTCAACCAGGTAGCAATGTGATTATCCAATGATGGACACCAAAAAAAACTGAATGGGCTCTTTTGTTTCATCCTAACAATGCCTGGATGCCCTTCATGTAAGATATGGAGCATCTTGTGTTGTTGGGATACTGGCATTATTAAACAATTACCCCAGAAGAGACAGGCTCCCAACAGGGACAGTTCCAGGCTGCTTCAGTCAAAGTTGGAGTAGGGGTGGAACTTCTCGGGCAACCCATCCTAAACATACTGGTATACTTGAGAAAGCAGGGTGTCTTGTGATGTGGCCTTAGCTGTCACATCCAAGCAATAATGAGCAGGGTTCTCAATGAGTGGCAATCACATCATAGCATCTGCATTTCCACGTTGTGAGGGCGATACTTGATGCAGCAGTTGAAAGCGCCCAGATACGGTACATACAGTTGTAGGTGGGCCGCAGTGGTGGTAGCAATACCCTTGCTAGGGTGAAAGATGGTCAGCAACAGCTTATGGTCAGTAATAAGCGTCAACTGGTGGCCATATAAGTAGAGGGTACATTTTTGAAGACCCAGAATATGCCCAGGGTATTTGTGAGTAATTCCACTCAGCTGGTGTCAGAGACTTTGAAGCAAAAGCCACTGGCTGCTCCAATCCATCTAGTATTATGTGTGAAAAACCTGCCCCCAGGCCATACAGTCAAACATCACAATCAACAGTCAGTGGTTTGTGGAGGTTATAGTGGACCAGGACTGTAGAGTTTAAGATAAGATCAAAGGTTGCTTGAAAAGCTCACTATCATTCTTTGGTCCATTTCCACTGTGTTTTTGCTTCTACCAAGTGGTGCAGTGTGTACAGTGTGCTAGTTTTGGTAGGTAATAGTTCAGAGCAGAGATGCATCAGGTCTCTGAGTGGGAGCTTGGACTAAAACCCATACCTTGTCGGCTGATGTGTGCAGTCCATGGTCGTCAAAGACGTGTCTACGGAATGTCAGAAATAGCTTGAAAACTCTCACTTCTCCAGGTTGACCTTGAAACTGTACTCTTGCAACCATTGTAACACTAGCAAACATTCTGTTTGTGCTTCTCTTCCGTTTCCCCTGTGATCAACATATAGTGTTGTGGAATATCTTCAAGAATGATATCCATAATTTGTTGCCAAATTGTGGGCGCAGGCGCCACCATGAAAATAATACATTTATATTGATACAGGCCTGTGGATGTTTATTGTCAGCAGATGCATCTCCAGTTGCAAACATGATTGCTTGAGGTCAGTTTTTGGGAATGCACTTCCAAGGGGTATTGGTCTATTTCCAACTGGCTATTCAATGCAATCCAAACATCCCCACACATCCGTATGTCTCCAGACTTCTTCAACACTGGCAGACAGGAGATGCCCAGTCACTATGAACAACTTCCCTGCTCTTCTAGCCGCTGAAAATCCATTTCATCATTTGCACAAATGGCAAAAGGAATAGACCTTGCTTTGTAAAATTTCAGGACTGCATTCTAAGGTGTCCTTGAATGCCTTTCACCTTTCCCAGCTTTGCAGAGAAAATATCTGCAAATTGGTGGCTTGGCTTCGATTCAAGAAGATGTGTTGGTATCATCAGTGGAGGCAACTGCACATACATTGTAGACCACCTTCGACATCCTTATTTGCTGGATCCATACTCTGCCAAACAAGGGCGGACCCTAAATGAAACAATGTAAAACATAGCTCTCTATGTCTATTGGTTGTGGTTGATTGTCACCCAGGCTCATCCCAGTGGAAACATGGTGTGTCTGCTGTATGTCTTCAACTTAACAGTAGTTGGCAGCAATTTTTTGAGACAGAGCCCCTGTTTTTGTGCTTGCTTCTGTGTCATGACAGACACAGCAAAGCCATGTCATGTCCACGGTGACATGTTTTCCATCAATGGTTAGTGCCACTTGCATTCTATCAGATGTAGTTCTCAAATGGTGATGTTCTCAAGGGGTTCTTCACTGTCTGAATGCTGGCAGGTGTACTCCTTGTAGTAATTACACAGTTACTCACTGGTTTGGTTGTCCTGACATTCTGGATAAGGCCCTTCTTCACACGCCGATGGCAGACGTAGTCTTTAAATTGACATTCATCATGATTTGTGGCTCCAAATCTGTAATGACGATGCTTAGGTAACCCTCTTTCTGGCTGGCCTTCACTAGTACATCCACCTTGAAAACGTCTAGATTTTCTGTAGCACTGGAATCGTTCGCTATTTTATGGGCTTGGAGATGGGAGGCATCCTTGTCCACCATTTCCATCGCCAGAGTAATATCCACTCCAGATTTATCAGAGAGTTCTATGTAACGGGAACCAGGGTGACCATATCATTCTTGGCCGCAACTGCCAGGTTACTCTGCTCTTCTCCTGGCTACAAGAGGGTAGCCTATCCTGGTCCCCTGGGTGATTTAGTTCTTTTGGGGGGATAGGAGAGAGAGGATATAAAACAGTTACACAGCTTTGTATTACAAATAAAACAAAAGCACAATGAAATCTGAAACTTGGACCAGCAGCTATTCACACGAAAGGATAGGGAATAGGATCTACCAGCCAGAATGTGAGCTACCTTAAGGGGTGGGAACTAATGCCTTTGTAGGCCTGAGCAACCAATAAGAAAGCTGCCTACTTTTCCTGCTGACTGGATTAGTCATTATTACTTTATTAACAAGGCAGCTGGGGGAGAAGGAGTAACTGGTCAGGGACAGGGAACAAACCTATAACAAACAAAAGCTGTACCGCTTTAACACATTTTAAAGTGATACAAACACAAACCCCTCCCCCCCCAACAGATGGGGAGGATAGCGAACTAGAAACATTTAGAATTTAACATAGATGTCGCAAAATGAGCACAGTGTTTCCCACGCAAAAAGAGTCAGGGGAAGTGATTTCACTGTCCCACCAGTAGTGACAGAATGATACATATACTGTCTGCGTGTGGTTCTGTAAGTATTAGTGATTCAAATCTGGGATGTCAAATTGTCTATCACCTCAAGCTTGTGGCACCACAGTTTTGTTCCACTGTCCACTGGTAGTTAGAGAACTAGTAAGGCATAAGGTTTGATAGTGAGCAATCACAGAGGAGCAGAGAAAGGTCATGGGTTGAGGGAGAGAGCATGTAGAGGGCCTGTGATGCAGAAAGGTTTGACTCAAAGTGTAAGGTGCAAGATTATATATATTACATATTACTTTAGCGTTTTATAGCCTGTAATTTCCTTTACTGTCAGTGTGCTTCTGCAAGTGTGTCTTCTTCATATCATTTGCAGTCTCCAACTCTGTTTTTGCCCTCAGCCATCCCATTTGCCACAGAATGGAAAGTTTTATGTAACACCTCCGTTTTGTAACCCCAGGGCATGACTGACCGCAAACCAGACAACTGCCTAGAAAAACAATATAGATAGAAGTATAGGCAATTTAACCATGTAAAGACAAAAAGGTTAATGACACTTTAAAATTCTGTCCAGATGGACATTTAAACTGTAGTATAAATATTGAGGGTGTCTGTGCAGGAGAGAAAACGCCAACTTTTATTCACCTTTCTCCATTACAAACTGATGAATGCAGGAACTTCCCTAGACTCATCTCGTAACTACCATTCTATGTCTGCAGGAGGACAGTGTTCCATCTCTGTGCCTTATGCATCAAGCTTAAGAGAGGGGTGTGGGAGGAAATTCCAATTTTTTTTCACCTCTTAAGTGAAATGCATACCACTCTAGCATTCAAGGGGTTAAAATCCCCAACTGAAATCAGTGGGAGATTTGTGAATGTTCATTTGTCCCCTAGGATGCAGTTGGTTCACCTCTTTAACCTTCTGTGTGTAGTGGGGTACAGAATGCATTGCAAAGCAATGTGTTGCATACAACTCTGTCACTCAAAGGGTTAACTTGATGAATAAGTCCCAATATATGAGGCCAAGTTCTCTAAAACCTCACACAATGAGCACTGTAGACCAAAGCTCTGCTTGCCCACAGCGAGTGCCCCATTCTCTTCTACTATGCCTAATCCAAAAATACAGAATATTAATGCACATCTATATTTACTCAATATTAACCCTTTACAATGGTACAGTGCAGCATACTGCTTGCGTATAATCACTGTATTAAAGCGGATATTTTATTCTCATAATACAGCCATATAATGCTAAACATGCCACCACATCAAGGTACACCATTATAGACAAATGCTAATTTTAATTTACTTTGACTTGTGACTAACATTTCTGTCGTTCAATGTGAAACACAGGAACCACGGAGTAAAGTCTCCTCCTACAGTAATCAGGCCACTTCAAAAAAGGTTTCCTCCCTTCCACTTTACCCCCACGTACTAAGCCCAGTTTTAAGTGGCCTTGTGATCAGGATGTAGCATGGGAACAGCTCTCTTAGGGTTTGGTTCAATCAAGCACATTAATATAAAAACTGGCGATGGTGGTTTTGAAAGCACAGTTTGGTATTCTATTAACTGTGCTGTCAAAAACCACTGCTATGTAAAAATGTCCAACAGGTGCAACATTTTCTTCCATTGGACACCACGTAAAACTAGTTGAATTTGGTATTCTATTACACTCAGTGGCTTCAACTAAGGTTAAGGAACGCACTTTTTAGCGCTAAACAACTGTGCCATGAGAAGGCTATGCAGAGTCCCTAACATGAGGTGAAAAACACCGGTGTGTTAGAAAAGTGGTTTCCAACACACACTTCTGCTTAAAAAAATACAAAAGAAGATTAACGCTATGAGTGCCAGTGGGGTATGCAAAGCATTGTATGCATTCTTTCAAAATCTGCTTAGTTACAAAAAAATCCAGAGAAGGCTATATTCTCAAAAACAAATGCTCCCAAGATATGCCAGAGTTAACCTTTTGTGTTCCCAAGAACGTTCAAAGGGTTAAATGCAGTGTGGCATATTGTTTAAAAGTAATATTTAGCCATTCCATTTTAAAATAAAGAAGTAATTCCCTTTGTGCCAGTAATAAAAGTGCTTCCATTGTGGAAATATATGTCTGTTGGCGGTGGCAGGCATGCATGCTGGCACAGACCCCCCCTGATACCTTTCGGGACGTTGCCCAAATCCGAATGAGGAAATTTTATATGCCAGTCTTTGTTCAAATGGATGCCAGCCTCCAACTGGCTGGGATGTGTGCTTATGCAGCTCCCAGCCAATCAGCTTCTATTGGATTTCATCCTCCCCTCAGCACTGCCATCTATTTTGAACAGAGACTGGCATATAAAAAGTCTGTCTCTGTTCAAAATTCTGCATTTGGATTCGGGCACAATGGAAGCACTATTATTACTGGCACAAAGGAATGACTTCTTTATTTTAATGCAGAATGACTGAATATTACTTTTAAAAGATATGCCACACTGCATTTAACCCTTTTAGCACCAGAGGGATACCCCTCCGGCACTCAAAAGGTTAACTCTGGCATATCTTGGGAACATATTTTTGGAAGAATACAGCCTTCATTTGATTTTTTTTTTGTAACTAAACAGATTTTGAAAGAAGAAGAAGAGAAGAAAGAAACAAAAAAGACAAGATTCAAGACGACAACGAAGAGTGAATGATCGATAAGTGTTACATTTCTGGGTGTTAGGATGGTGTTAAGTGTAGTATTGTTTAAGTGTCATGTTAGGAATAGTGTAGGGTTAGTGTTTGGAAGGGTGACTGTTTTGAGCTCACTTCATTGTTTGATTATGTCAAACAATGAAAGTTGGCGTTTTTCCTTTGATATTTCCACAAATCACTATTTAGTGTGAGTTTTGGGAACAAAAATCTACATGAGAGTTTGGCCACAATGTGGATTTTGGCCACACTTGTTGGTCCGTGTGCTGGTCCAGTTATAGAACAGCTGTGGTACACAACCGGGTTTCTCGCTCTGTGGGTTTTTTTTCCCCTTACCGGCTGTTTTACTGGAGGGAACAGAATTGAGCCCTTAGTCTTCTTTTTATATATATTTTTAGTGGGGCTGTATAATCCCCCATTAGGATGGCTTCTGTTCCTGGGTTGTCTTTACAGCCTTTACCTTACTATAGCTTCTTAGATGCTCTTTTCATTCATTCAGATGAGATCCTGAAGCTGAATATTACATATAAGTTAACCTATTGAGTGCTTTGGTCCTGTGTGTGCGACCGCCTGAGTCAAGTTCCAGAAGATTCTCTTGAGGCCGGAGGCTCATATGCCACTCCTTTCCACAGTTCACATGCCAGCTCCTGGATCCCAGAAACTGGGACCTCAATCGAAGCATGTTCAACCCGACTGTGGATCTTTTGAACTGCAAGGTTGCTCGCTTCTGTGCCAGATTCCAGGATCCTTTGGCTCTCATGGTGGATGCAACGGCCATCCTGTGGAATTGTCCTCTGGTGTATGTGTTTCCTCCAACTCCCCTGATTCCCAGGATGTTGAGAATAGTGAGGATGGAGTGGACTCATGTCAGCCTGATTGCTCCATTCTGCCCTGGTTTTCAGATATTCTCAATCTGTCTGTACAGGAAACTTTTAGTCTTCCCTTGTGTCCGGGCATTCTGACTAAGGGCTCCTTATGCCACCCTCAGGTTAGAACGTAGTTTGAAAGACTGGACCTTGAGGCCAGCATCCTGAAGGAAAAAGTTTCTTTTTCTGATGTTATTTCTACTATTCTTAAAGGGATAGTAATGTTTCATAATAAAAGCAGCTCCAATCAATCTTCATAGTATTTGGGCCATGGGGGATGTTATTCCAATACTGTCAGAGTTGTAGTTCAAGAGTACTTGAATGATAAAGTATTCCCCTCCTGTCCCTTTTACTTATGTAACACTGCTCAGATCAGCAGGGTGGTGTCCAGGTGGATTGCAGAGAGGGACAATCTTCAATTAGCTTAAGGAAAAAACCTGAAAACCTGTCAAGGGGGGCAGGACTTTCATTGTTCTCACAGTAAGAAGATTGTCCCTTGCTGTGAGCAGTCTGGTCTGTGGACCAGATGGCTTACACTAGTTAAAAGCGGCGGGAGAGGGAAACTTTATCATTCAATTACTCTTGAACTACAACTCTGACAGTATTGGAATAACATCCCCCATGGCCCAAATACTATGAACAGTAACTGGAGCTGCTGTTTTTGTGAAACATTGCTATCACTTTAAAGGGATAGTAATACTTCTTTTATCTTTATTTTATTTTGTAGGCATTAAAAAAAACATGAAGAACAATATAAGTCTTATCTCTCAAACCTTTATGGTTTTTACCTAGTGTAAGCCATCTCTTCTCAGATGTGGAATCCAGTCCATTGACTAGACAGATAACAGAAGGGGACAATCTTCCTCCTATGAGAACAATGAAAGCCCTGCCCCCCTTGACAAGTTTTTCAGATATTTCCCTTATCTTAATTGAAGATTGTCCCTCTCTGCAGTCTACCTGGGCACCTCCCTTCTGATCTGGTTGAACAGTGTTACATCAGTAAAAGGGGCGGGAGGGGGATACTTTGTCATTGAAAAGCTGGTGAGATAGCTCAGTGGTAAAGTCCCTGACTATGGAGCCTGTTCAAACCGCAAGGTTGCAGGATCGAATCCCAGCAGGGTCAACTCAGCCCTTCATCCTTCTGAGGTCCATAAAGGAGTACCAGTGATTGGTTAATAATACCATCTATTATTTCAGCTGCCGATTCGGATAATTCCGAGAGCGTGCGCTGAAAGCGCTTTGAGTCTCACTGAGAGGCTCTATGTAAATACTAGTTATTATTATTACTCTTGAACTACAACTCTGACATAATTGAAATAACACTCTCCAAAGTCCAAATACTATGATGATTAATTAGAGCTGCTTTTATTATGAAACATTACTATCCCTTTAAGGCTAGAAAGTTGTTTCTTTCAAGGTATGGTTCCTCTTCTGCAATTGGTGTACCGGTCAAGGCTTGTGCATGCGGCCTTTTCGGCTTCTGGTAGTGTTGGCCTATCTTCAGGATGTTGACAGCAAGGGCTTACTCTTATTTCTATCAGGTACAGATTTTTTATATCTTTCTGTTCTTTCCAGCTGTGCATTTCCTTGCTTTCTGATATGAAAGCTTTTGTTGAAGGGGAGGCTCATGCATACGCTGTGTTTTTGGATCCCTCCCTTCCTGGGATTTGAACAGGGTATTGGGAGTGCTCCAGAAGCCTCCTTTTGAATCTCTATCTTCATTTTCTCTGTGTCTTGTGATGCTCAAGACAGTGTTTCTATTGTGCTTGTTTGGTGGGTATCCAAACTTCAGGCTTTGTCTTGTAAGCTTTCATTTCTGGTTTATCACAAGGACTGGGTAGATTTGTGAATGCCTATGGGTTTTTTGCCCATGGTTGTTTTGGATTTTCTCATCAACCAGGAAATTGTTCCTGGCCAGACCGTTATATTTGATTTTCAGGGATTCTTTTATTTCAGGTATGGTCCCCATGGATTGGCGTAAAGCAGATGTGGTGCCCATATTTAAAAAGGGATCAAAATCACAGCCAGGAAACTACAGACCTATAAGCCTGACATCTGTGGTAGGGAAGCTGTTTGAAGGGTTGCTAAGGGAATATATTCAAGAATTCAGCTTGAACAGGAATATCATTAGCAGGAGCCAACATGGCTTTGTGAAAGACAGGTCTTGTCAAACTAACTTGATCGCATTTTATGAAAAAGTGACTAAAAATATAGATGTGGGAGAGGCGGTTGATGTGATCTATTTAGACTTTACCAAGGCATTTGATACAGTTCCACACAGGAGGTTACTGTACAAATTGAATGAAATAGGCCTAGGGGAAAACGTTTGTGTGTGGATTGGATATTGGCTGAAAGATAGAATGCAAAGAGTGGTAGTAAATGGCAAGTTCTCCAGTTGGATAAATGTGATAAGTGGAGTACCTCAGGGATCTGTCCTGGGTCCTCTTCTTTTTAATTTGTTTATTAATGACTTCCCAGAGGGCATAGGGAGCCATGTATCAGTGTTTGCCAATGACACAAAATTAAGTAAGGTAATAAAGTCTGAACTGAATGTGTCTTCATTACAAGAGGATTTGGACAAATTGAGTAACTGGGCCGGCAAATGAGATTCAATATAGAAAAGTGTAAAGTTATGCATTTTGTGTATAATAATAAAAATGCAACATATAGTTTAAATGGTGTTTCTCTGGGGAAATCTACTAATGAAAAGGATTTGGGAGTAATGGTAGATAATAGACTTAGCAGTAGCATGCAGTGCCAGCTGGCAGCTGCAAAGGCCAATAAGATATTGGCATGTATTAAAAGGGGCTTTGACTCAAAGGAGGAAGATATTATTATGCCTCTTTACAGGTCCATGGTAAGACCCCACCTAAAATATGCTGTTCAATTATGGATGCCCTTTCTGAAAAAGGACATTATGGAGCTAGAGAGAGTGCAGAGGAGGGCTACAAAACTAGTAAGGGGAATGGAAAGTTTAAGTTATGAAGAAAGGCTAGAAAAGTTAAACTTGTACACACTAGAAAAACAGCGTTTTAGAGGGGATATGATAACACTATATAAAAATGTTCAGGTCCCATACAAAGGGCTCTCCAAAGACCTGTTCATTAACAGAACAGTACAAAGGACAAGGGGCCACCCACTTAGACTTGAGGAACGGAGATTTCATCTACAGCAGCAGAAGGGTTTCTTTACAGTGAGGACAATAAAGGTATGGAATTCACTGCCTGAAGAGGTGGTGCTATCAAATACATTAGATGCCTTTAAAAAGGGCCTGGATACTTATTTAAAAGAGCAGAACATAGAGGGCTATATACATTCGTATTGAGATTAATATTTAGTTAGTGCTTGTTGATCCAAGGAGAAATCTGATTGCTATTTGGAAGTAAGAAGATATTTTTCACCCTGTTCAATGCAGAATTTGAAATTGCTGTATTGAGGGTTTTTTTGCCGTCTTTTGGAATAGGAAAAGGGTTGAACTAGATGGACGCAAGTCTTTTTTCAAACTAAATTACTATGTTACTATGACCTTGGCTCCGTTTCATCAGCTATTCTTCTGCCCGATCCCTGCATACTGCCTTTGCCCAAATGGTTTTGACTCCGGCTTGTTCGACTTCTCTTTGTCTCATCTCAGGTACCATCTCTGATTGTTTGTTACCATTGCGGCTTGTCAACTCTTTCTCCAACTCCAGGGGTTTCCCCTGCAGCCTTCTGTTGAATTTGACCCTATAGTGTCCGACTACATCGACCACCTATCAAGTTTGACTACATCGACCTGTATTGTGAGATAGAGAAGTGCGAACTGGCGAAAAAGTCTTTGGCCTTTTTGGGCTATATTATAGCTACCCATGGTCTCGCCATGGATCCAGGGAAGTTGTCTGTTGTGACTGAGTGGGCCTTATCTCATGGCCTGAAAGCCGTTCAACAGTCCATTGGCTTTGCCAACTACTACCGCAGGTTCATCAGAGGCTTTTCGGCTCTAATTGCACCTATCACAGCCGTGACCCGTAAGAGGGCTAACCCCCACCATTGGAAACCTGAGGCCTTGCAGACATTTGAGACTCTGAAAAATGCCTTCTCTTCAGCTCCTATTTTCCGGTATCCTCCTCCATAAAAAGACCAGCAGCACCAGAATCAACAAAGGCTGTCAGGTATTCTGACACTCTAGTTCCATTCATTCTTGAGATGGACGCTTCTGAGGTTGTGTCCAGAGCACTCATCTCCCATCAATCCGCTGATTCTGGAGTTCTCCATCCCTTCGTTTTTCCTCAGCCGAGAAGAATTACGGTACTGGAAATAGGAAGTTATTGGTGGTGAAGCTGGCCTTGGATGAGTGGAGGTATCTGTTGGAGGGATCTCCTCATGTGGTCACCATTTTTTTTAATTTTTTTCATTACAGAGTGATAAAGCTGTAGCAGAACATACGGACATCAACATATACTGATACAAATGTAAGAAATGATAATACAATGCATTACAAAGCAGTGAAAATGGGAAATCCATATGCTATAGGACATGAAATAGGTGAACAGAACAGATACATACTCAAGAATCTTTAACAGCAAATGTCCATAATAAAGAGTCCTCAGGGACAAGGAATAGCAGTACAGGTATGACAATGTTCAAGATGGTTGGGTGGGAAAGTGTTACGGTCTAAGGCTGGGGGGAGGAGTGGGTTAAGCAGAAAAAAAATATAGGAGGGTATTACTAGTATCTCTACCTTGAAGCACCTCTAGAAGTCTCTGTCTGCAAATAAACTAGCCGTCTTGCCCACTTTATTGAAAAGGATCTACTACCCATGATAGAGGTGTGATAATGCTCAATGTCAGAGGTCTCACAAAGTCTAACTTTCCATTCGCCCACAGTGGGAGTGAGATTAGAGTTCCAGTGGTATTGAATGCAAGCCTTAGCAACTGCAATCACTAAGATCCACAGCAGCCAGGGGCAGTATATTTAGTAAAACACGTTTTGGAGAGGAAGAAGGGCAGCATGTAAATAATCACGCCAACTCTAGAAATACCTCATCCCAAAATTGACAAATATTAGGGCAGAACCACCAGATGTGGCTCATCGTCCCGTGTGTGACCAACATCTCCAACATACCCTCGAGGCAGAAGGAAAAAGTCTAGCTAATTTATGAGGGGTCAAGTATCAAAACCTTATAATTGAGGGACGTGTTAGTAAGGGATGAGGTTGCTAAGGAAAGAGAAGATTTCCATTCCAGGTCAGAGATCACACAGTTTAATTCTTTCCCAGGCAACCTGAAATGCCCAAGCTGTCCGTTTATTGGCAGCCAAGAGGTGCAACAGTTATCAATAGAAGCTCTAATGAATTGTTTCCCCAGGAAATGTCGAACCTGAGTATAGCGCCACCATTCCGTGGAAGGAAGGGAGTATCTAATTAGAAGATCCTGGAAAGATAATATGCCAGAAGCGGTGAGTAGAGGCTGAAAATTATGCAAGCCATTAGTGGACCACACAGTGAACACGCCAGGATTCAAACCAGGAGGGAAACTAGGGTTACCTGAAAAGGACATAAGAGGGGAGGGGAAGGGTGCTAGAGCGTGTCAGAGATTAATGGCATGCCAAGAAGACAGAATATGCCCAAGAACAGGATGCATTAGACACCTACGGGGCACATCCATCCTTCTACACCAAATAAGTTATGCTGAGTTAACTAGAGTAAAAGATTCCTGTAATACCGACGCCCACCACATCTGCATGGTCGAGAGATGAGCAAATAAAACCGCTAGGTGATGCGCTTCATAGTATAACAGAACATTAGGGACACCAAGACTACCTCGAGTAGGTGGTTGACACAACAATGAGTGTGGTAGACGAGGTCTTTTGAAGTACCAGACAAAAGAAAAAATTAATGACTGAAGCTCCGTAAGCAGGGAGGTCAGCAATTTCAACTGGATGGTCTGGAAAAAATTTGGGGGAGGGCAACCATTTTAACTAATTGGATCCGTCCTATCCAGAATACATAAAGGGAATTACACCTAGAGAAGTCTAGCTTCAGGGAGGGAAGAGTTCAAATGGATTATATCCCAGATATGGGGCCAGGAAAATACCCAAGTAGTTGATCGATCGTAATGCCTAACGGAAGGGGAAAGAGCCTTCGTTGGATGCTTTGTCTGTGGCGACACATGGAGGCTAAGCATTTCTGACTTTGAGGTATTAATTTTGAAACCAGAGTGGGCAGAAAACTGAGCCAATAGGGGTATTAGCGCAGCAAAGGAGTCTACTGGGTGGGAGACAAAAAGCAGTATATCGTCTGCAGATGCGGCCAAGTGAAACACACCATTCCCCAGAGGAATACCCCGTATCTCAGAATTGGCTCTAATGAGGGCCAGCAAGGGTTCCAAGGTGAGGACAAAAATAAGTGGGGAAAACGGGCACCCCTGCCAGGTCCCATTAGTGATAGGGAAAATCAATGATAGCTCTCCGTTGGCCTTGACTTTAGCAGTTGGAGTGGAATACAGGGAGAGAATCAAAGTGCGAAATTTGGAACTTAGGCCAATCTAGTCCAAAACCGCTGACATGAAAGATCAATTCACCCAATACAAAGCCTTTTCAGCATCCAGTGATAAGAACAGAGAGGGTTATTTAGATGATTTGGCATGATGAAGCTGCAAGATTGCATTAACCATGTTGTCTCTCACCAGGCAGCCTGACACAAACCCCGCTTGGTCAGAGTGCACCAGAACAGGTAAGAACCTCTGCAATCTCCCTGCCAGCAATTTAGCGAAGAGCTTGAGGTCCACATTCAAAAGCAAAATGGGCCTATAACTGCTTTATTGCAAAGGATCTTTTCCCGGTTTATGCAGTACAGTAATATGTGATTCCAGCAATTGAGTCAGCCAGGTGTCCCCAGACAAAAGAGCATTTAAAGTATCCAGCATGAACGGGAGCATTTTGCCTTTTAAATTTTTGTAATACAAGGCTGAGTAGCTGCCAGGACTCTTGCCCTGAAGGTGGGATCGAAGGGCTTTCTCAATCTCTTTACTGGTGAACGGGAGATCCAATGAGACAGCATCAGAGTCCTGCAGCCTCGGAATATTGACTTTGGCCAAGAAAGACAATATAAAAAACGATGGAGAGGAGACAACAGATGGCTCCGAAGTGGCTAGGTTGTACAGAGATGCATAGTATTGTCGAAATTCCTCAAGTATTTCAGGAGTCTTCGTCACCATAGCTGAGCTACCGCTTGTAATTTAGGAGTTATACATTTGGTATCTCTTCATTTTCACTAGCTTGGCCAGCAATTTCCCAGATTTATTACCCTTTAGGTAATGCTGGTATTTCTACCACGTGTGTTTTCAAGCAATGCGTTTGCAGGATGCGATTTAACTGTAAGCGGGCCTGCGATAATTCATGTGCAGATTCTAGGGACCTGATAGTGGATAAGAGATAATAGATTCACTTATTATTCACCTGTTTTTTCTTTGAGAACCCAGTATAATGAAAAGCCCTCGGATTACACATTTGTGGGATTCCCAGATAGTGGGCATTGGAATGTCTGGAGTCAAATTATCCGCCAAAAAGTTCTGGAGATTAGTATTTACAAGCTCCACTACTTCAGGATCAGCAAGTAGTGATTCGTCAAGCCTCCAAGGAGGAGTTGAATGTGACTGAGGGTTTAAGGTAAGAGTCAATGTGACCAGGGAGAGATCAGAAATAGTTTGCACCCCAATGGATGCTGCAGAAAAAAGTCTAAGTGAAAGTGGTCAGTAAAGAAATAGTATATCCTGGAGTAGAATTTATGTACCTCTGAATAGAAGGAGTAATTCCTATGCAAGGGATGCAGAGTAGGCCATGAGTCAATCAAGTTTCTAGTAGAAAGCAGAGAGTTACTGGCACGCAACAAAGTGTACCAGAGAGATGACCATTTTTTAGAGCAACCAACAGAGGGATTCAAAGGGACATTGAAGTCACCCCCAAGGATTGTCACTCCAGTTTGAAAGGAACCAAGGAGATCCAAAAATCGCAGAAGGAATGTCAACTGTCCAGAATTTGGGCAATAGAGATTTGCCAAGGTAATGACCCTATCTCCTAGCGTGCCCTTAAGAAATAAATAACTTCCCTCAGGGTCGACCAAGGTATCTATACAGGTCCACTGTAACTATTTATGGACCAGAATCACTACACCCTTTGTCTTATCTGAAGAGGATGCAAGCCAAATTGGGTGAAAATGTCTGGAGGATATTACTGGATGTTTGCCACAGGCCAGGTGGGTTTCCTGTAAGAAGACAATTTGTGTCTGGAGGCCTAGAATTCCCTAAAAATCATGGACCGTTTAGTGGGACTCTTCATACTTTTTACATTTTAAGATAAGAAGGGGGAGGAAGGTAGGGAAAGCAAGGTGAGGCATTGCACAAAACTGTCACAGAACATGGACATAAAATCTACATAAGAATTCAGTGAGAGGTGAGTACTAGAGAATCTTAAGAAAATACTACATACATGAATGCTGGTGAAACTAGCGGAACCAGAATCTCCAGAAAATACCCAATGAGCATGTGCAGTCGCGTCCAGTGGCGGCACTCCGCAGTACGCAGGAGGGCACCCCAGGAGGTCCAAGCGACAAGGGCCTGGGGTGAGACATATTACCCTGAAAGGGATGAAAACAATAGAATACAATGGTAATCGCATAAGTAAGTAAAACATAATAAAATATGCCATATAGAGGTAAAACATAGTAAATCAACAGTAGAGCATCACATTGAAACTTTAACACAGAACATAAGTCCCCAGAACAGCAGTAAGTCCCTTGATGTCCGAGTGCATCCACAGTCCATCTGAAGTAGTCAAAAAAAGGACTCAGTCATTCCAATGGGTGGGCATCTGAGAGAAACCATAATGAGGCCTCAACTATAGAGAGGAGAGAGAAGGAGTAGTCTCAGAGTACCCTCTCCTGGCCACATACCCATTATGCACTCAGAGAACAAAAGTGGGAGCAGAGACCACCATACGGCAACCCCTCAAACTTAGCACAGGGAAAAGAGAATAATGGATGATGCAGTGTCAGTCAGCTCCGGGAACCATCTAGCCGTCACAAAAGGTGTCTGCCCCATCAGAGTAAGTCTGTGTACATAATTATCATAAGTACTGTCCAGAAAAAACAGTGGAACAAGGATGAGTGACAGTCACAGGTCGTAGGGACGAAGGGTACAGGACAGGTGGTGAAGCGGAAGAGGGGAGAGTTGGTTTGGCAGGAATGTCACAGAAAGGACGGCCTAAGTGCAAGGAAGAGTCCAAGAGTCAGTGTATGAACCAGACACAGAGTGCAAGTACTGTCAGTGAGTGGTGAGGTGAGTGTATAGTAAACAGGAGTCGCAGTGAGTGAACTGCAGGACACAGGCAGTGGCTGGACCTGCTGCCAGTCATCGAGTGACAAGCACAACATGCAATAACAGTGCAGGCAGAATGAGAGTACAGGAATAGAGGTGAATCTGACACATGAATATCACATTATGCTAGGTTAACCAAAAAAAACCCATACATTACAACTCCAAGCCCAAAGCCATGACCAGATTGAAGTGGTAAGTGCTAGAGGCTCAGAGACATAATATAAGCCAACAGTCAATTCAGGGACCAGGAATGTTAAGTTCCTGAAAGCAGTCCGTTACTGTACGGAGACAATTTGGGTCAAGCCTTCATTCCATCTCAGCCTCCACCTGCGGTCTCAGGCTATCTGGAGATTGCTTCCAACACCTTTTAGGAGAAGAAAGTTCTCCCACTAAGTGGCAGCGCAGCCGTTGGTTTGCTTCTATCGGTATGGTCTGGTGTTTCATCGGTTCCATGGGCGTCACACGTGTCGCAGTTCCCAGTGCCATGTGAAAGGAGCCAGTTTCATCTGGGTGTCTCAGTGATAGGGTGTGGCCCTCATGCTATACTTGTAGTTGGAAGGGAAATACCCATTTATACTGAATTTGCAGGTTTCTGAGATGATCAGCTAGCAGTTTCAGGGCTCTTCTCTGCTGTAAAGGGGGTGACATCCTGGTACAACTGCAGTTCACAATCCACATATACAATCTTGTCCATGTCTCTTGCTCTAGACATAATACGATCCTTGTCTGCAAAGTAATGTAGTCAGGGTCAGACGGAGAGCCCCTGGTTTTAAGAGCACAATGTGCCCTATCTAGTAAGATGGGAACATCTGGAGAAGTGCCAAGAATGTGTGTAAACAGTTTTTGAAGGAACAGAGGTAAATCTTTAGCCGGGGTAGATTCTGGAACATTCTGGGTTCGTATGTTGTTTCTCCGGCCTCTATTTTCCAAATCAGTAAGTTTATACTGCATGGTGGTTAGAGAATCTTGCTGATCATCCACAATCTGTTCAAGGTTATGGAGTTGGGAGCACAACCCCTCCACTGACTCCTCAACTTGATGAACTCTGTGGCCCAAACTCAAAAAGTCCTTCCTCAGGTCAGCAATATCAGCCTTTAACGCCTGTTTGATATCCACAGCAAGATTTATCAGATCAGCCTTCGTATGTGGAGAAGATAAGTCTTGTGGTGAGTGTACGTCCATCACGGTGATCAACAGGTTGTCTGAACCGTCAGAGACGGGGTATAACACTCCAGCCATTGCTCTCTGTCCTCCTGTGTTGGAGGTTACTTCTGCTGAGTTACACACTCATGGTCTGGTGAATCATTGGCAAGCTATTCACCACACTCTTCTCACTTCTCAGATGAGGCAAAAAGTGGCAGCTGACCATCATCAGTCTCTAGTGAAGGGTACAGGGATAATGTGTGTAAGAAAAATGTTCGGCACCTATAGGGTTAAAAGTTACATTTGACTGATTCTGCAGAAATCTATGTACTAGGGAGGAAACCACTAGACTGGTCTGTTCTAGTTTCCTTATCTGTGTATTGCAAAAGTTGTTAGAGTATGCTCAAGGCCGTTATGCTGGAATGAGCAGAGTTTCCAGACCCCCCCACGGGGGAGGAGATGGGTTACTAAAGAAACTGTTATCTGCATTCTCTCCCCTTCCCCCCCTTCCTGTGAACAAGTTTTGCCTTTCTGTCTTTTTTTTTTATAATTTCTGTTCTATGCTGAAACTGTGAAGCTGTGCACCGCCCCCCCCCTCCCTGTAGGGGAAGGGGGGCTGTATAGGGCTATAAATGCTATGTATGATAAGAATAAAGAGAGAGCTTGTATTGTATACGCTGTTGTGTGTGTTTTTCTCTGCGAACCATACAGGCCCCTGGTATACCAGCCATTGGCATAGACTCTTACAGACAGACTGATTATAAGAGGGTGAAAGGTATCTCTTCAGGCAGCGATCCAGGTAAAGATTCCCTAACAGTTTTTGGTGGAAGAATGCGGGCGGTGTGCATCCATGGGTAAGTGACTATATGTTGTCGCCGTCCCAGGGATCACACTGCCGTGTTAAGGGTTGAGTGAAATAGGGAGATAGGGAGTGAGTCTCTGTTAGTCTAATATATAAGCGCGCTATAAAAATAAGTTCGAGGCACAAGTATAGTGTCTCCGGGAACAGAAATAGATAGAGTTCGAATCCAGAGCTCCGGAATTACGGTCCGAGTCACCCATGTGGTAGGCTCCGGGGACCGTAGTTGAGCAAGTAGGAAAAGGATTCAGGAACAGTTGTAGTCCGGAAATGACCACAGGATTCGGCCCTTGGTGGTCTCGAAAGCACTATATGTGACTTTCCGGGAGACTGCCCGGTAAATTAAGTGAGTGGCATTTGACTACCAAATATTAGACAGCAGAACACTCTCCACTATAGGGTCCCTCTGTGAGTCTATGTCAATAATCTACTGTTCTGTCCTCTCTTGTCTGTCAAATTGTTTCATGATACTATATGGCTACTATGCACTTGTGTTGAAATATGGATGTTTATAGAAATGTCAATTAAGTATTGTATCAAAGGATATTAGAGGCTGAGAATAAGTATTGTGTTATTGTGTGCTGTCCCCGGTTCAGGTGAAGGTAAGCACTGGGACCGGGTGTTATTTCAGGTGAAGGTGAGCACCTGAATTTTTACTCCTTTTCTTTTCCTCGTTTATTTGACATTGTGATTGCATTATATTGTACAACTTGTTGTAAGATGGGAGGGCAAGAGAGTAAGACCCCAGAAATAGGTGAGGATTGTATACACTATGTAGAGAGACTGACGGGGGGTTCCTATTACACTATTCCATTCGTGTCTAATTTGGCGGGGAGTCTGGTCCTGCAAGATACCACCCACTGACTTTCTCCCCTGATCACTGGGAAAATTTACAACTGTCTCATATTTGTTGGGCATGGCTAACCTGTTTACATACATGTTATGTGTCGTTTGTCTGGGGTAGATACGTGCCTTGTTCCGGAGGGATATAGTAAGTGAGCACAGAAAGAGGGAGAGCGTGCCCACATCACCAGAGAGAGAGACTTGAGGGACTAAGTTTAAGTAGTTACACGGTGGGATACAGATAAGTAGGGAATGGGGGTCACCCAAGGGAAGCCCCTTAAGGGCGTAGTGGCCCGGGATCTGGTGATGTTGAGAGAGGTGAAGGAACATTGTAAGAAAACGGGAAAGTTATTCAGAGTGTGTGGATTATTGCTATCAAAATCAGGTACTAACACATTATGCATTCATTTAGTGACAGCTAGGCAGGGGTTAAGCCGCCATGCTTGTAAAATGTTGATGCTATGAGAAAGTTAGCGCAGCTCTGATTCCCCCTCCCTTCTCTTTCATTCTGCCTCTCCCCCTTGTTCTCTCTGTTCTTAGATAAGACACAAGTAACGGAATTTCAAGGTCACCAACGCTGCTGTTTTCTTAAAGGTCCTATTGTTAAGATGTTGTCTAGTAGCTGGGAACTAACAGCTGACAGGGGCAGGTTTTTGTACATTTATGTGGAAATGTATTGCCAGGATCAGGTACTGGTAGGCCACCAGTAATTAGCCTGGACAGGCACACAGTATTGGTTCTGAGATAAAATGTTGCAACATTTAGGTAAATTCAATCCTAATTTTGTGTAATCAATTGTATGGATCCAAGCAAGTAAAAATATGGATTTGTTAAAGAAATTACCAATGTGTTATAGATAATAGAACTGAAATTATGTTCTTGAGTGAGAAGAGGCAGGAATGTGGGGGCTGTCTTGCTGGAAGTGTCTGAGGGGGTTTTGGCATTGGTCTTACCGGTTCAATGGTCCTCAGTGATCTAAGACCGAATAGTCCAGCCAGTCCACCCGGCGCGGTCACGGGCACCCCTTCCTCTCCTGTTTTGACTTCTTGGGAAACATATGTTTCAACTGAAGTGGTGCACCCAATGTGTATGTGTATATATGTGTATATATGTATATGTTCAACTGAAGATTTGTTGAATTGTGATTTAGCCTCCATAAGAACAAATTGTAGTTACGTATATGTGCCCTTTGCAACCTGTTATCTGTTAATTAGAGAAACAACAGTCCTGCTTCACCTGAAAATGACAGGAAGGGGTTAAATGCATGTGTGCTGATTCTCTCCCACTATGTGACGATCGCGCAGCATCAGACCCCTCACTCTCCTGTGTAATTCCTTCCCAGTTGTAATAATGTTATGGGGGAATGAAAGAGAAAGGATTGTTGATACATAAAGGAAATTAACTTCTAATGAAATTAGAGACAGATAAGTAGGGACTGCAGATGCATTCCCTCTTAATGACGTGACTGATAATGTATTATTGTTTTACTGTTCTCTGATCCTGGGGTCCGTGCGGACATGTGGGGAACCTCTTTTGAATCTTCCTGGGGTGCAGTAGGTTGTGCAGCAGAGGGATAAGTCCCTTGCCGCATCTTTGCATGGATTTAGGGAAACACTGAGAGTGTGTTGAGCAAGCCAGTAAGTGACGTAATGGAGAAAGAAAGGACAAAAGTTATGTACAGAGATACAGAGGAAGACAAAAGGACTAGGCAGATATTGAAGGACCATGTAAAGTTTAGTGTTTTAGCAATTGCAAGGAAAGTTGGCACTGTTGAAGCAGGTAGAAAGAATAATGTAAGTGGTACAGTGAGATCTAAGCAGGTAGGAAAGAATACATGTTTTTACTGTAAACAGGAAGGACATTGGAAGTGAAATTGCCCCAAGCTGAGGAATAAGTATAGATATACAGACAGAAATCCCCAGGAAGAAGGTGCATCTGTTGGTGGTGATGCGGACAGAAATGACTCACCTAATAAGACAGAATAGGAAGCGATCAGGATCAGTCTTTTTAGCATTATCCTATAGTGCCGGAGGGTGGAATTCATAGTGAAGAAAACTATCAGTATAGTAGGGGTGGATTGAATTCCCTCCTCTATGCCATATATACAACCTATGGAAGTTACCATAGAAGGGACTATGGTCCAAGATGGTTTTCTCCTATCAGAGTCATGCCCCATTGCACTGTTGGGAAGGGATTTGTTGACCAGATTAAGGACAGAGATAACTTTTGACGCTGACAAGATAGAGGTATATGTACCCGACTATTATGACTTGACTTTCCAGATGGCACTGAGACACACTTCCCAGGATAGTCATGATTCAGACATCCCGGAGGAGGTTCTGCGCTCAGTGCCCTCTGCTGTTTGAGCAGCTGGAAAGCCAGGGGTTGGTAGAGATGCCCGACCCGTTATTGACTTGCAGCCTAATGCAGGACCGGTCTAGGTCAGATAGTACCCCATCAGCAAAGAGGCTAGGCAAGGGTTAAGCTAATAGTGGCCAATATTTTGACTGAAGGATTGTATGACAAACTGACTATGATTCTCTTGATACGATAGTATGGGATGAACTGAAGAGTGTGCTGATGTTCGCCCCTGCTTTAGCTCTGCCAAAACCAGTTACCCTATTGCCCGAGGACATAAATGATCCTCCAGAGTATGACTGTGTAGAAGCCCTGGAGGAAGTGACTTTACCCAGACCAGATCTGTACAAAGTAAGTTAGAAAATTGTTGGGATTTGTGTGATATATACTTGTAAATAAATCCTAAAATGTGACATATTCTAATCACTGGGGCCAGGCAATGGGCTTGGGTGTCATTTGAACGGCTCCAGATAGATTATATTGGGTTGCTTTGCAGCCTGTACTGGGATTTTAGTATGCTGTTGTAATAGTTGATTAATTGTCTAAGTGGCTAGAGACATTTCTTTTGAAAGGAGCTACTGCGGGATCAGTAGCTAAGGTGTTAATAAGAAAAGTAATTCCAAGGTTTGGTTTGCCTCGAGTCATTGGGTCAGACCATGGAAAACATGTTACAGCTGAAATTGTTAAAAGTAATTGTGTCACTCTAGGGGTGGACTGGAGATATCATACCCCCTGGAGGCCTCAATCCTCTGGACAAGTTGAGAGGATGAACCAGACTCTTAAGCGCTCTCTGACCAAACTATGTACTGAACTAAGACTCAAATGGCCAGAGGTGCTTCCCAGTGCCTTGACTCACTTCAGGGTGACCCCTTCCCAATCCTTAAAAGCTTAGTCCTTATGAGATCCTCTTTGGTAGGCCCTGGAATAGGATTGTGATGTATCAAGGACCTACCTTAGAGATTGGTAATCCGCAGATTATGGACTATGGAACTGCTTTGCAGCCTACCCTTTCTTTTCTTCACAGATTTTCTGTTCAACAGCCTTTGCTTTCGGCTGGCCCAGTGCACGTTTCCAGATTGGAGAGTGGGTATATGTACAGACATGGAGAACAGAGTGTTTGGAGCCCCAGTGGAAGGGTGCATTCCAGATTCTGTTGACAAGTTACAGCGCAGTCAAGCTGCATAAAGGAAAGACCTGGATATACCACACCAGAGTGACAGCTGCACCAGAGCCTGAGCAGGATAAAGGCCCTGTGCCCTCCCAGTGCCCAGCAGATGCCCAGAGGGAGGCAGAACGGGGTGAAGGTCTGAGGCTTTTGTTCAGGAAATACCAGCAAGTAGGCTTATTGCATCGCCTACCTCCGTGGGACCAGTAAGCAGGCTTATTGCATCGCCTGCCACCGTGAGATCATCAAGTAGGTGTTTTGACGGGCATAATAATCCCTGACCACCTGCCTACGTGGGACAAGACCATCATGACGATCCATCCCTTTGGAAAGCTAGCACCCTCTGGCAGTGAAAGTGGCCTGCTTGGGGAGGTGCCCCTAAAGATAGAAATGATGGTCTAATGTGTATTAACATCATAAGTGTGGGGGTGGAAGGCTGGCTTATGTATGCAACTTATGTCTCACCCTCACTCACGTAAGGATTTCTAAAAGGCCACCTCTGCACTGGGGTCAGATGGACTGCAGAGACACCCCAGAGACCCGAGAGAACTCCAATGTCTGGATCTACTTAGCGCCAGCATGTTATGAACATTACGAACTTTTGCTTGTGCAACATGGTCAGCCCTACTGACGTTATGACCATTTGCCTCATCAGCGTGTCTGCTTCGCTAGCTGTAATCCAAAAGTATTCTTGTTCTTTATGTCCTATTTAAGCTTTTGCTTTGCCTCATTGCCAAAAGGTGTAGTTCCCCTGGGTCAGGTCCTTACACCCAGTATTTAAGGCACCTCCACAGTCCTGCACCACTATATGATGATGCCTTATCCAGGGTGTAAGATTTGTGTGAGTCCGGGTACACCCGGACTCAAAGAAGGGATTGAAAGGATTGTATAACATATAGAAGGGTTAAATATTCTTAGGCTTAAATTGTTTGTGTAACAAGTCATTCCATATTTGTCAAACAGGCCATGTTAACATTATAAAGGTAGTCTGGTTATCAAACTGCTGCTCTGTTGCTGTGCATATCACGCCCGTAACTCCCCTGCCAATCCGTATGCCCCTTACTTGAAAATGTTATCCCGCCGCCCTACCTCTCCCACCCCTTGCTATGATGATGTCCAGGGCCCAGTGTAACCCACAGAGTTTAGTTTGGTGAATCAGTTTAGTACTGATTCAAAGAAGGGATTGAAGGGTACAGGGATAATGTGTGTAAGAAAAATGTTCGGCACCTATAGGGTTAAAAGTTACATTTGACTGATTCTGCAGAAATCTATGTACTAGGGAGGAAACCACTAGACTGGTCTGTTCTAGTTTCCTTATCTGTGTATTGCAAAAGTTGTTAGAGTATGCTCAAGGCCGTTATGCTGGAATGAGCAGAGTTTCCAGACCCCCCACGGGGGAGGAGATGGGTTACTGAAGAAACTGTTATCTGCATTCTCTCCCCTTCCCCCCCTTCCTGTGAACAAGTTTTGCCTTTCTGTCTTTTTTTTTTTTTTACAATTTCTGTTCTATGCTGAAACTGTGAAGCTGTGCACCGCCCCCCCCCCTCCCTGTAGGGGAAGGGGGGCTGTATAGGGATATAAATGCTATGTATGATAAGAATAAAGAGAGAGCTTGTATTGTATACGCTGTTGTGTGTGTTTTTCTCTGCGAACCATACAGGCCCCTGGTATACCAGCCATTGGCATAGACTCTTACAGACAGACTGATTATAAGAGGGTGAAAGGTATCTCTTCAGGCAGCGATCCAGGTAAAGATTCCCTAACATCTAGCACCACGGTTTGCTCCAGGGGATTTGGTTTAGCTCTCTGCCAAAAACATTAAGCTTTGCCATCTATCTGATAAGTTGGGTCCCAGATATCTGGGACCATTCAAGGTCCAGACCTGTTTCTCCCCTATTTCTTACCGTTTTACCCTCCAGGAGACGCTTAACATCCATCTGGTCTTCTATGTGTCTCTGTTTAAACCCTATGTGGAAGCTCATGATTCTCCACCCCCTTTTCTCCTCCACCTCCTCTATCTGTGGGTGACTCTGAGGAGTTAATCACTGATGAGGTACTAGACTCCAGTCTCTCCCGGGGTACTCCACATTACCTTGTTAACTGGGCAATGGGCCAGGGTAGCGTTCGTGGATAGTGGCCTAGGAAGACCACACCCCCTCTTTGTATTGCCATTTCCACCGGTCCTTTCCAGCCAAACCTTCTATGGCCTCCTGGAGGTAGTGCCTTGGAGAGGTGGGGTAGTGTCATGTCATGGCATTCTGTTTTTCTCCTGGTTCATTTACCCTGTCTTGTTCTCAGACGCTCTTGCTGAGCCTTTATCAAGCACCTGCACCTTGAGTCAGTGTGCGATCAAAGCATTCCTGTTGTGACCTGATGTAAAACCAAAAATGAGGAGAGCATCATAGTGTATCACAAAATAAAAATGAAAACATTTAAAGGAAGACCGTGTGTCCACTCACAACTCCCAAATGCTACTATCGATTTTTAAGTAGCAAATTAGCCTGTGGAGGATATTATCACACAGCTAGCCTTCGCAAAGGCGCTTGATCACTCCATAGACCACTCAGTCGCTGGATGCGCTGGAGAATGAAAAACCAAAGTAAACACACAGGAGGAAAGCTTCACAATTGTATGATGATATTCTTAACCCTTTAAGGACTGGAACTATGTCTTTGTTCAACTGTGTTTTCCCTCTAAGTCTTTTATCCCACCCCCATAAATTATATACTGTTTTTTTTAAGCACAAATAGGGCTTTCTTTTGATACCCCACTTATATGGATAAGCCACCATTTACTTTATTAAAATTAAAAAAAAAAAGTTAAAAAAAACAAACAAACAAACAAAAAAAAACACCATTTTTGTTTTCTCTCTTGGGATCAATTGGGCACAAAGGGTTACATTTTTATGGAGACTGCATAAAAGGTATGACTGGTCAGTCATACCTACAAAATGCGCAGTTTAAAGTGGCCACTGTCCCCCCTGGGTGAAAATCCCCATGTCCCTTTTTCCCACCCTATTTTGTCACTTTTTTATCCCTGACATTTGGCGGTGTGTATAAGTGTATTACATGGCTCCACAACAATAACACTTCCAAAATTGTTTAATGACATTTTTTTTTTTAAATAAAATATTTTTTTGTATTGTAAAAAGTGTGTTGTGTTTTTTAAAAAAAATTGACCTGCATTTAGCCAGCCTCCAGCACCAGCAGTGAAGGGGGTAATACCCCCAGCTGCTGTATTTTCTTTTACCACTAGGTGTCTCCTCTCTACTTCTCTCTCCCTTACTTTGATAGCAAGGAAGACAGAGGCAGAGGAGACACATAGAGGCAGCATGCTTTGCGTGCTGCCTCTGTCTCTCAGAATGCCAGTACATGTGATCACTGCTATGGCGATCACATGAACCGGCACAAGAAAGAAGGGCTGAGACTGAACGCCCCGGTCTCGGATCGCTCAGTCTCAGCCTAGAATTAATAATAGCAGCGTGCACGGAGGCACGCTGCTATCATTTAACCCATGACAGTCCAGGACCGTCATGGGTCCTTAAGGGTATAACAACCCATGACGGTCCAGGTCCTTAAGGGGTTAAAACACTTAAGTATCAAATTTTACTTACATCAAATGATCCCACCAGCCTGTGTATATCAAAAGCCAGTGAAAAAGCCAGCAGGCACTGATTGCCGGTCCTCCCCGCAAATGGACCATACAAATCGAATAACATTGGTAAACACACTATCGCAAAGAAAGGACTGGATACAAGTGGACCAATAAAAATAAAAACTAATTTATTAAAAAAACAATAAAACACTATATTTAGTGTCCTAACATGTTTCGTAGCCTGATGAACACTTCATCAGAGGAATCTATAGGTCCACATCATTCTAGGAGTTAAATACCCCGCTACAAATGACAGACCATTAGATTGGTCAAACAGATTACAGCTATATCTAGGGTTGTCATCCAGCTATCTGGCTTCATGGCCAGCACCTTTAACTCAGCGTAGGCCACAGCAAGGCTTCCCTAGATCAGCCTATACCAGCTAGCAATGCTCCCCAGTCAGTGCACCCTAGCACCTTGCTCACTGAGGCCTATTCAGTAGTATCTCTTGTTTTGTTGTCTGTTGTTATTTGTTATACACATTAATAGCAGTCTGTTTTCTATTTGCTGATACTCCACTTTACAAAGCATCATCCAGGCAGCTTACACTGGGTGCTCCTTAGTCAGACCATCACACAAATGCCTTGATTATCTGTTAAAGGCAGACTTTGCAGTCAATGGGGCATCTTTGCAATACATTTTCGCTTCTGCGCCTGCATCAGTAGGGCAACAGCTGTCTGTGGTGAGCAACTTTCTGGAGCTATTCATTCAATGATGCTAAGGAGGAGCTTTTAATAATACTTGTCTATATTTCAGAAGCAAATGCATATATTTCAGAAGCAGTCTTTGATTCTGCCAGGTTTTCTGGAAAGGTCTCAGCTTTATCTGTTGTATCTTGTCGCACCTTGTGGTTGAAGAGATTTGGTCTGTGGATCAGTCTTCCAAGAAATCACAATTTTTGTAAGGAAGGCACATGAATTTCACACACACGCACACACACACGTTTTTTAAGGGAGAACTAAGACGCATTATGGGTAATGTAGTCTTCTTCTTTACTTGTTCCCTAGCAACAATGTGGCTCTCCAATCATGAGTTGCAGTGAGCTCTGTGTGCTCTCACAAAGTGGATCATATGATAGAGCACGAGGAGCCAAGAAGAAATAGCCCTCTCTGACCATTCTGGAATAAATGGGACATATCTCTGCAACCAAAGAAGTTTCTCCCTTTAAATTCTAAGGGGCAAAGATGGCCAGGGACGGGCTCTGTTTCTTAAAGAAGCCATGCAGTAAGAAAATAAACTTTTATATAAAAGTACTAAAAAAGTCCAAAAACCTCCTGGGTAATGGTATCTACTTAACTCCATGGTTTCTGTGTTCAATGGATAGAAGAGAAGCCCAGAAATAGATGTATTTTCTATTTTAAGAGATACTATTCCTTACCAGTAAACTTCAAAACTAGAAACTTATCCCCCTCTTCCCTTCTTGATTCCTTTCCTCCAACTAGGGCAGTTTTATATTTTCTATTATATATCAAAGCAAAAGAGAAGTGAGTCAGTCACAAAAAACAGAATTGCCAAGAAATGGCAGGGCACCCCAAACAAGAAAACACATCTAGATTAGATTCCTTTCATCTACTTAAACCCCCTTCCACCAAGGAAGTCAGTTTACATAAAGCAAAACATAAAGGGAGTTGATCAAGAAAAACAGAATAGCAAAGAAAGGAAAGTTCACCCCAAACTAGAAGAGCTTTTTCTCTGGCCAATGTTCTTAGAGAAATGAATTTATAATAAGCGAGGCCCAACATATTTGGTGCTAATGCATGCACATGCTGGGGGGAGTGGTCCCGCAAGTTACCTCACACAGTTAGGAAAGGTCTAGATCCTTCTTCTTTCCATCCTCTATCCCTTTAGAGTTCCTGCAATCAGATCTAGATAAAGGTCTAAGGGTTAACTCCCTGAAAGTCCAAGTTTCGTCTCATTCTGTGCTCTTCCAGAGAAAGATTTTTTTCTCTGCCAGAAATTCAAACTTTCCTTCAAGGGATCAGCAGGATAGTTCCCCCATACATACATCCTATTCCACGATGGGATTTGAATTTAGTGTTAGATGCTCTTCAATCCCCTCCATTTGAGCCTTTGTCATCAGCCTAACTTAAAAACAGTCTTTCTAAAGGTGATTGTATCTGCAAGAAAAGTTTCAGAACTTAGTGCTCTTTCTTGTTTCTCCTCATCTTACCTTTCATCAAGATAAAGTGGTTTTAAGAACAGCTCCAGAGTTCCAACCAAAGTAGTTTCTGCTTTCCACATAAGCCAGAAAGTGGTACCCCCTTCCCTGTGTCCTAATCCTTCTAACTCTAAAGAAAAAGTTCTTAATACTTTAGTGAGATGTTTAAAACATTATGTCCAAGTCACCCAATCTTTTAGGACTAAAACACTTTGTTTGTGATTCCAGAAGGCCCTAAAAAGGGCAGACCAGCTTCTAGACTACATTTCCCTATGGCTTAAACAATCAGACACTCTTACAGACTAAAGTCTGTTCCGCCTCCCTTCAGAATCAAAGCTCATTCTACCAGGTCCATCAGTACTTCTTGGGCCTTGAAGAATCAAACTACTGTTGACCAATTGTACAAGGCAGCTACATGGTCATCTGTTCACACTTCCACTAAATTTTACAAGGTTAACATTTTTGCATTTCAAGATGCTAGTTTTGACTTCAAAGTTTTACGGGCCAATGTTCATTAGTTTTCTTCCCTCCCACTGTTTGGGGTGGCTTTGGTATGTCCTTTTCTCTTAGTCCACTGAGGGATGCAGGGCTTCCCACCCACAGAAAAATTGTTGTATGAGGAGGTACTGCCTTTTGTGGTGGATGTGTGTTATTGCTATTCCCTTCCTAACTTCCTAGAGTGCTCTGCCTCCTGTAAACTCACTGTTTAAACCCACGGTCACTGCATCCCTCATTGGACTAAGAGAAAAGGATTTATAAAGTAAAAATCTGATTTTTTATGATTGCACCCAAGTAATAAAGCTGTTATAAACTGCCTCATAATTGAATGGCGTTAGACCTGTTTATGGAAACAGCCCATATGTTTAAGTTTTCTGGATATTTTGACAGTTAAGTCATGAAAAATGTTCCTTAGCTTTTCTAAACAGAAATTATATATATATGTATGTATATGTTTTTTCTTTTGTTTGTTTGTTTTTTAATTTTTCCACATTATCATCAAGCTGTCATCATCAGCCTCCCCACACAATCAGGAAGGCATAGATGTTGTATCAAAATACCCCAGGTACTTGCTAATTGAGATCCACAATCATATAAAATTGTTTTCACTTGAAGGAGGTGGAGCTGTCATTATTGACAATGCTTCACGGCTGATTAAAAAGCTAAGTATTATAATTTTATACACACACACACACACTCTCTTTCCTTAACCCTTAGAGTGTCAGAGGTGAATTCAACACATTGCTCTGCAATGTGGAGAGTACACCTCTGGCACTCAAAGGGTTAAAGCATATATAAATGTCAAAGAGTTAACATATTACTTTTAAAAGGCATGTCTTTGCATATCAAAAATAATGCTTCATTTATTTTGACATGGATATGAAAATTACAAACATTAGGTAATACATTTTATATACAATTTTCAAACGTTGTCACATTTAGTTCTACCTTGTACTGGTCAAGGAGCTCCACTGATCACGTGTTTCAATCTCAGATTTCTAGAAGAGAAAAAGGCTTTAGAGAGAGACAAAGAGTACATAGACAACCATAAAATGTAATATTTTCTGCATATTTTTGCTTCAGCAAGAAGTGATTGATTCAGCTACTGATTAAAACCCATGTGCATAAGTGAAGATAACCACAAATATGCACACCTGGTAGTAATTAAAGTCTAGATCACAAGGGAGTTATTTTGTGAACATATTTAGGACTTTAGGTGAAAATATTATTTCTCCTTCCTATACTCTCCCCCCACCTTAATGCAGGAGATTTAAACATTTTCCTCAGAAAAAACATTAAATAAGAATTCAAATAGTCAGTCTGATCACCAAAAAAATTCAGAAACCTCCACCACACAAAAAGGCAAGAAAATTTGTACATATTAAAATAAAACATTGTTATTAAAAACAAAAATACCCTGGCAATGCTGCAGCTCAGCACAACATTAGTATATACAAAGCACAGTCATCAAAAGACTATATATCTATCTATAAATAAATAAAAGAAGAAGCATCAAGTGACTTAATTTATGTTTCCCTCGGGAGACAAACACACCCAGAGGGCAGTAAGGAGGAGTTACGCAAAAATACTCTATACTGCCTGTCCCATTGATACAGCATGGGGCATGATTTTTACAGGAGTGGTGTGAAAATCTCTGCCAACACTCCACCCTCCACTAGAGTACACACCCCCCTCCCTCCCATTAATCACCTACACGACTTCAGCCTCAAGCACGATATACACCTCTTCACTCTAAACCCTTATCTTCTCCTGATGATTCACACTCCCCTTTGACACATGGCTTCACATTCACCTTTGACAGTTCGATTCACATACATCATGCCCCTACTATTCACAGACTTCTGTCTACACTCCCCTCACCCCACCTTCACCACCATCTCTCCTGTCTCTCATTATCACATTCTCCTCTGTCCACCTTCCCTGCCATTATACTTTTCTCCCCTGTTTGGACTCACTTGGATTCACACTGCTTTTTCCTGTGTCTGGGGTCACTATCTCCATCTCCATTCTTCACACTGCCTCCCATTATGTGGTTTTCCCCTCTCTCTTTCACTATGTCGACCTTCTCTGCAGTCCATGCTTTGTCCTCATTTACCTCCCCCATCACATCTGCAACATTCTCCTTTTTGAAATCTTCCCCGTTTCCATGCTTTGGCCTGTTTGTCCCTCCCACCTTTCCTTTTGCCATGGACACAGAACTTTGATTCATACTGAACCAAGACAATGCTCCATTCACTCTGAATCAAACTGCTCTGTGCTTTGAGCTAAAATAAACCTCTGAACACCATCTGTAGCCCTGCTGCTCTGTCACAAACTGTGGGTAAGTGTCTCCTCCTGTTACTTTCTACTCACTGGTTGCTATGCACTCTTCACTTCTCAGTCACTGGCTTCCCGACACTACACATTCTCAAACATGGAAGCTACCACAAGTAAGGGGAAAAGAAGAAGGGTAAAGAGTGAAGACCATTGTAAAACTGATGGTCTTCGCTCTAAACATTATGTGGGCATGACTAAGAGATCCTTCAAAGAGAGAGTGCTTGAACATATTAGCAAAATTAGGAGAGCTCCTTTGGACATTGTCAAAGATACAGAAAGTGCTACAGGCATCTAAAGTGCTGGGGATTATAATGCATCCAGCTAGGTATTGAAGGAGGAAGTTTGAATGTCACTGGATTTTTCTGTTACACTACGTTCAACCTCATGGTATGAATGAATACATCAGTTTCAATATGTTCCTTTGATTCAATACATTTGAATCACCTTAATATATCAGTTTCTCTTCAAGTTGAACAATATTCCACCTGTTTTACATCTGAAGTGGTATCTAGTAATAAAATATATGCTTTTCCAAATTATCCTGGAAGGACTATTAATACCTAAGGGGTTAAACAATAGATGCCCAAATTCACAGTTACATGTCTGGTATAGAAATACAAGAGACTAAACATGGTACCCTTTACAGCCTGGAGAATTCAGTCTCACACCTGAGAGGGGTGTCCTACAGGTATAAATACTACTGATTGTGGACCTCCTTGCCACACATCTGATGCAGGCAAAACATGTTAGGTGAAGGCTGGAGTTCTTTCCTACCTACTTTTCGAAGTGAAGACTTTCCAGCATGAGTGTCTGGTATGTGGGGCGCCTCTGAAAGCATGAATTTTAGACCAGAGGAATGAACCTGAATTTTCCCTCACCGTAAAATAAGATTTTCAGTTTTAACTTTCACACCTCTGAGGGTTTA
Source organism: Rhinophrynus dorsalis (assembly GCA_037306005.1). NCBI lineage: Eukaryota > Metazoa > Chordata > Amphibia > Anura > Rhinophrynidae > Rhinophrynus > Rhinophrynus dorsalis. The sequence goes on from CM074718.1 coordinate 294,629,354, forward strand.
TTCATTTTGGGTATTTGGGAGGTAATGTTAGAAAATCCCTATATTCCTTTGCCTAAATATTTGACCGACTCTAGCCATCCATATTAGGAGCCACGAGGTAGGGGTTTAAATGAAATGCAGTGTCTGGGTAAAACATCTTACACCCACTTGCTTTAAACAGTGCCCTTTTGCTCAAAGTTTCCCTAATAATACATTTTGTATGGTGAAACATCAATCACTTAATATATAGGTTGAAAGAAGTAGGAACGTAGAATCGGGTTAGTTAGCAGTTTTGGGCATGCAAATTTGAATCATTACACCATTCATATTCATTATTCCATGGATTGCGCTCTAATATTCATCGGCTAAGCAAATAATCAAACTTAGTTAGATTTATTTTCATATCGGAACGCTTTCAATAGAAATCGGTAAGCTTTGCGATGCACTGGAGTCCCGCATCACTTCCAGTTACTTAGCTGCCACTCCGTCCTTTGCCACCTAGAGGCTGACTGAGGCAACACTGACAAAAAGAGATAAGAGCAATAGGATGTAATTAATCTGAGTATCACACACAAAGTATCCAGAGGAGACTGCACACTAAGAGCACTGAGCTCAATACATATGCCCTAGCCTATCGGTCATGTTAGGCTGTGTAGGAAACTGATTACCTCATTCTCTATCTCTTGAATTGGATTTAGGTTTTCTAGCTATCAGGAGCAAGTATCTGACTACGGAGTATGACAGATACATTTTGCCCACAATGTGCACAAATCTTACCTAATTTTGTAAGTAAGATAAGCTGCTTTATTCCTCATTCCTCTTATACTGTTCAGTAATAAGCACTCAATCAGAGCCTGAGTTATTTTATTAATTTCTATTCACTATAACCCTTAAGGCTTTCTTTTAAAAGTTTCAAATAAAATGTATATGTTTTAACATAATAAGTGTGTACCTAATACATTTTCCTTTTTTTCTTTGTGTTGCTGGTATATAGTCAATGTTGAGGATAGCACCTGAGAAGACCTATTCACCTGTGTTAATTTAATTAAGAGGATTAAAGTCAAGGAAATTACATAAGAACTATTTTCCTCTCTTTTCTCCCTCCTCACCCCCAGATTGTTGGTGGAGCAAATTATATTCTCAAATTATTACTTCAGTGAAAGACTGTGCAGTTTCAAGCTTTCTAAAGTAGGAAGAGGAAGGGCCGAGCTGTATATATATATATATATATATATATATATATATATATATATATATATATATATATATATATATATATAATATATATTAACCCTTTGAGTGCCAGAGGGGTATATTCAAGAAAATAGGATTTTAGTCTTACCTGTTAAATCCTTTTCTCTTAGTCCATATAGGTTACTAGTAACTTTTGGGAAGCGACAGCCCCTTTAATAGGCAGGAACAATTCTTGAAAAGAAGTGCAGGGTGGAGCCTTCTTCCTCTCCTAGCTGGTCCACTGTGTGTCGACCTAGGAAGTCTGCCAGAACATTGCCTATGCCTGGGTATATGAACTGCGCATATGGCAACCAAGCTGCGAGACTTCTTGTTCCGCCTTGCTTGTTGATGTAAGTCACAGCCATAGCATTGCCGGACTGGACTCAAAACTGGGCAGTCCTCCAGCTTGAATGTCCAGTACCGGAAAGCATGAAATATTGCTCAAAGTTCCAGGACATTGATGGGAAGGAGGGACTACTCCAGAGACCACCGACCCTGGGCGTTCATGTGATCCAGGATTTCACCCCAGCCGGATAGGCTGGCATCCATCGTCACAGTTGTCCAGAAGGATATCAGGAAGGGTCTGCCCTTCAGGAGATTGGACAGTTGGAGCCACCACAACAGACTCAGCTACACATGTAGAGGTAGAGAGACTGACATCTTCAGGAGATCTGTCTTGCCCTTGCAAACCTGGATGACGAAACTCTGAATTTCCCTCATGTGAGCCTTGGCAAATGGAACCGCTTCTATGGTGGATATGAACTTCCCCAGTAGAGAGGTCAACTTCTTGGCAGGAACTGGATCAAAGGCCAGGACTGGGGACACTTTATTGGTGATTTGGTGAGCCACCTTGTCCATGATAAACCCCATGCCTTGTCCGGTGTTGAATAGAAGACCCAGAAACACCAGTCTCTTGGATGGTGTCAAATCCGACTTGTCCATGTTGAGGATCCATCCATGATGGGTGAGAACATGAATACAGTCCTCAACCTGTTGGTGAAGGCGTTCTGAATAGGGGGCCTTCAGGAGCAAGTCGTCCATGTATGGAGCGACTCTGATACCGTGTTTGTGTAGTATGGACAATAACATACCCAGGACACGATTGAAGACCTAGGGAGTTGTAGTCAGAACAAAGGGAAGAGCAGAAAACTGAAAATGCCCTTGGTCGCAAGCAAACCTGAGGTACTGCCGGCTCTTAAGCTCTGGCCCAAAACAAAGACGATCCTTGAAAGAGTAATGAAAATAAGGCTTTCTTAGAGGCAGTTTCTGCTGACCAGATCTTGAGCCAAAGATCCCGTCTCGCTATGACAGACATGGTAGAAACCCTAGCCACCAAGCAGATGGCATCAAAGATAGCTGCAGAAACATAATGCTGAGCTTCAAAGATGTTGGCCAGAAGCCACAGCAGGTCAGCAGTGGGAGCAACCTGACAGACAGCCACAGTGAGCTGTTCAATCCAAACTGAAATGGCCCTGTTCACCCAAGCCGCGGCCAGCAAATGAGGGAAACAATGAAGTGCCTGCAGTAGAAAAGATGGTCTTTAGAAAGGTCTCAAGCTTCCTGTCAGTCCAATCCTCAAGGACAGAAGTGTCTGCAACAGGCAGAGCAGTGGACTTAGAAAGTCTAGAAACTGGGGTGTCAACATTACGAGGATGAGCCCACTGTGCTAGGGCTGTTTCAGAGAAGGGATAAAGCTTAGAAAACTTTCTAGACACAGTAGATTCCTTATCAGGGGACTTCCACTCATCTAACACAATTTGGTCAAAGGTACACTGCTTCTTAGGTTCATGAAACACATCAGAACGGTCCTTGGGAGTCTCAGAGACCATGGAAATGTTCAGCGTAGTGAGTACTGCCCTGATCAGGCTTTCAGCTGAGGGATCAGGGTCAGCCTAAAAGGGGTCCCCAAAGAATCGGGAGGATAACACCACGGAACATTCACCCTCATCCGAGTCGACCAACAGTTCCTCCTCAGAGGAGTCTGATACATCAAGTATACCTTGCGGGTTAGGTAAGGAAGACCTGATAGAAGTAGGGGGCTGCCAGGACTGGCGGACCCCTTGTAATTGGGATGGAAGGAGTTGTAAGGTAGACCTTAGGTCTCTAGTAGTGGCCTTAAACTCTTGCATCCACAGTGGCTCTAGTGCATGGCTGGTGGTCCCTGGGGGAGATGCAGGGGCAGCAGCACATGAGGGACATAAATGACCTGAGTATTCTCTAGGCAGCCCTGATTGACCTGAGAAGCAATGTACAATGGGGGTCACAGACACCCCAGAATCCTTAGTCTTAGGCCTAGACCCAAGTTCCAATGGAGCTGACATCCTCACAGGGTCAAAATGTCTAAAAGTATAAGGTATACCCAAATACAGTGTCTAAAATTAAGTATTTCAACCCAGAAATAGCTAAAATGCACTTATCTGGCAGAAGAAGGGTTAATCTGCTGAGGCGAGAAGCCCTGCGTAGGGTACTCATGAAGGGAAGGCAGAAAATGGCATCTGCAATGGAAGCCAATCAGAAAGGAGCGTGCAAAGCAAGCGCTCATGGGAAATGTAGTTTTCCCTTCAAAGTACCCCAAACAGTGCCCAAACAAAGCCACCTGAGCCCCTCAAAACACTCAGAACATTAACTGGATGATAGAACAAGGGCCAAACAAAATTAGTTGTATATGAAGTCACTACTTTGAGCAGTTGTAGAGATATGTCCCAAACTGTAAAGTCCCATAGAGGTGAATGGAGCATGGCGCCTGTGCGGTAAAGCACTGAACTCAAATAAACCAAAAATTTCAAAAAGTGTGTCAACAGTGAAAAAGGCATCAGCAAACACTAAAAAGATGGAATAAACACTGGACACAGTAGGGAAAGTGCAAAAAAAAAAAAAAAACCCTCAAAAGTGCCCAAACCAGCAGTTAAAGGGTAAATTTACCACAGAAGCCCAATTGCTCCAAACCCCACAGACATACAGATAAACCCAATGAGTGCAGGAGTATGCAGTAGGAACTCCAAAGGACAACCCCGTGCAGAGGAGAAGCATGGGACATGTGGACCTCAGCACTCAAAGGTTGCTCACCTTTTTACCAAGTCTCTTCTGTCTTCAGATTAGCATTTTCTAAAGAAGAAGCCTCAGTGGGCAACTTCCAGGGAAAAACATGCTACACAAGCTTTTCCCTCTCAGGGCTGACAGGTCCACAACAGCACGTGAAACTGAGCTATCCAACTTGGGAATGTCAGTAATGGTAATCCTCCTAATGGTTGGTATTCCATTTCTAACAGAAAAATAACAAAGCTAAAACTATAGCAGAACTGTTCTCATGCCTTGCTTCATCAAGGAACAAATCTTACTGGAGGGGATTGGCTGGGAACCAGCTAGGAGAGGAGGAAGGCTCCACCCTGCACTTCTTTTCAAGAATTGTTCCCGCCTATTATAGGGGCAGTCGCCTTCCCCAAAGTTACCAGTAACCTATATTGGACGACAGAGAAAAAGTTGTATATTTAATTAACCATTTGCCTGCATCAATATAAAACAAAGCTTTATACTAATTTTAAAAGGTGCAAAAATACAAAGAACGCAATTACAAGGAAATCACCCAGTTTGTTTCTTACCCCTTATGGGGTGCACCGTGTGGTTATCAGTAAATCAGTGATATATGGGGTTAATGGGGGAACACATCTGGTTATTGAGATACATTATAATGTAAGGGGTGCAAAGCATCTCAGTAAGCAGATGTGTCCCCCCATTAACTCAATAAATCAATGATTTACTGATAACCACATGGTGCACTTCATAAGGGGTAAGAAACAAAATAGGTGATTTCCTTGTAATTGCTTCCTTTGTATCTTTGCACCATTTCATTTGGTATAAATCTTTGTTTTATATTGATGCAGGCAAAGGTTTAATTAAATATACAAATTTGCCTTTAATATAGGAGCCATTACATTTATATACTGAGTTGTGTACCATATATATATATAAGATATATATATATATATATATATATATATATATATATATATATATATATATATATATATATATATATATATATATATATATATATATATATATAGAGAGAGAGAGAGATAGATATCCCTTTGAATGCCAGAGGGGTCAGTTGCTCTGCAAGTAAGCAATTACAAGGAAATACTTGGTAATATAAGAAAGACATCCTAATATGTGCCTACTAAGATTTATACTAAATTAAATAGTGCAAAGATACAAAGGATTACAAGAAAATTGCCCATTTTGTTTCATTCCCCTTACGGGGTGTGCCATGTGGTTATCAGCAAATCAGTGATATATGGGGTTAATGGGGAAACACATCTGCTTACTGAGATGCTTTGCACTGGTAGAGTGTGGCACCCTCACATTGCAATGTATCTCAATAACCAGATGTGTTCTCCCATTGACCCCATATAACACTTATATATTGTATATTGCCTTCATATGTATGATTTTCTTGTGGTGGGGAAGGCCTCCAGGGCATGCCTTTTTCAGGGGAAGCCCTATGACATATCCACCGCTAGTGGAGCACGTATCTTGCTGCTTCCTACGCTGATGATTTGGGAGACTTCCCACACCGTACCATTGATCACTATTACTCTACTAATGCTCCCAGTTCCATGCACTTAAGGGTTTGGGGTGGCTTGCCTCCCCACGCGACTGCCATGTATTGTATGTATTTGAACTTTATGCACTTCCTTTGGGGGGGAGGGAGGTGGGAATGTATTATTGCTTGCTTTTTCTATCTTATAAACCATTTTGCTCTGAGTGCCTGGCAGGGAGGTCTTCTTCCAGCAGAATTTCTGATTTCCCTAGATATTGCCATAGTCGGGCTTTGTGTCCACTCCCTCCATCCCCACTCACCTAATGAGGACAGTGGAGCTGGGTTGGTTGTAATATATAGCACTTATAGTGCCCACTATTCCTTCTCATTGCTCACCACTCATTGGGAGCTGTACTACACTGACCTCCCTGTGGAACAGACCGGTGCTGCTATGTTCAGTGCTTTTCTCCACTAAGTCTCCCTGGTTGTGGATTGGTGGGGGGGCACACCATTTGGGGAACCATCTGCCCTGCTTTCGGACTTCCAACACACCTTTCACTGTCGTCCAATACAGGTCACTGGTACAATGGGAGGCGATCCACCCCTTTAATAGGCAGGAACATTCATTCAAATGTATGCAGGGGGTGGAGCCTCCCCTCCTACTTAAGCTGCCTTCAGGCCAGAGCCAAGCTAGATTGATTTGTTCCTGTGTGCTGTGCACACCAGGTGGAGAACATCTCTCATTCAACTTTAGTTTTTTATTGTTTTCTTTCAAATATGGAATACCACCATTAGGCGGGTGACCGTGGCTGTGAATTGCCCTCTCCAAAGTGGCTAGTGCAGCTTCCAGGGATTTTCTGGTGGGTCTTATGCCCTGAAGAGGGAACAGCTTGAGTCAAGTAGCTTCCCTGCTGGGGGATTTTCGTCTGGTTAATCTCCTTTTAACATGGTTTCCTGAAGACAGAAGTCCTGCAGAAAGGTGAGCCACCCTTTGAGTGCTGAAGGTCCACTTGTCCCCACAGTGTCCCTTCTCTGGGCTTGTATTTGGGAGTTTGCTTTCTGCACTCCAGCACTCATGGGGTGTTTTTATTGATATTTCTTGTATTTATGCAATGTCTGTGGTATTCCCTGGGTTTTGGAGCTTTGGGTCCTTATTCTCTCATGTTTTCCATGTGTTAGAAGTGTGTTTGGTGCACTTTTTATTTTTAGTATACTTTATTAATATTTAGTGTTCCGCGCCTTTAAGCGTGCTTTTTCCCGCATAGACGCCATTGCTCCTTTACTCTCTATGGGATTTCACAATTTGTACGTTTCTCTGGAACCGCTTGTCACAGCAACTTCAGAGAAGGCTCATTTTGTTGGTCTTCCCCTGCACTATCATCCGGTAGCTAGATTCAGTGTGTTGGGAGTTTGGGGGGCTTCGGGCGCTGTTTAGGGGTACTTCTGAGGAAAACTACATTTCCCATGAGCGCCTGTTTCGTGCTCGTTTTCTGAATGGCTACCGTCGCGGCAGCCATTTTGTGGTGTTTTTCTCAGCGAGTATACTACGCAGGGAACGAGCCTTCTCTCCTCTCAGCAGATTAACCCTTCGCTGGCCAGATAAGTCCAATTTTAGGCATTTCTGGGGTGAAACTTTAATCTTTAACACTTTTACTGGGTGGTTTTTAATAAGTGGTGTATATTTGACGCTGTGAGCATATCTACTCCACTGGAGTCAGGGGCTAGACCCAAGACCAAAGAGCCTGGGGTGACCATTTCTCCCATTGCGTTTTGTTCCTCTTGTCACTCTGGGCTGCCTAGAGAATTTTCAGGTCATTTATGCCCAAAATGTGCAGATAGTCAGGATAGCAACCCTGGGCTTCCCAGCCATGCTATTGAGCCAACTTGGGTAAAAGAGTTTAAAGCTGCCACTAGGGATCTCAGATCCACTCTTCAACTCTTTCCCTCTCAGGTTCAGGGGGCTCTGCAAGTCTGGCAGACCCCCTCCTCAATCAGGACCTCCCTGCCTAAGCCACAGGGGGCTCCTGATGTGTCTGATTCTTCTGAAGAAGAACTTTTGCAGGATTCTGATGCTGAGGAAGGCACCGTTATTGAATCTAATAGGTCCATTGGTGACCCTTATGAATGTGACCCTGAAGTTTCGGCTGAGGGTTTGATCAGAGCCGTACTTACTACGCTCAACCTTCCTCTGACTCAGGAATCTACTCATGATCCAACTGATGTTTTCCAAAAACCATCAAAGGCTGTGGTTTGTTTTCCTACTAACCCTACCCTTGCCCGTTTAGTCTCAGATGCATGGAAGAACCCTGAAAAATCCTCTTCTGTGTCCAAAAAGTTTGCTAAACTTTATCCATTCCCTGAGACTGAACTGGCAAAATGGGTTCATCCTCCTAAAGTGGATGCTCCTATTTCTAGGTTATCCAAATCTACTGCCTTAGCTGTGTCTGATGCTTCGGCCCTGCAGGATTGGACAGACAAAAAGTTAGAGGTTTGCCTTAAATCCATTTTTGCCTCTGTTGGCACTGCCATGCGTCCAACTTTTGCAGTGGCGTGGGTTAATAGGGCCATTGCGGCCTGGACTGAGCAATTGGCTGAGGCGGTTCGCCAGGATGCTCCAGGGTCTGAGCAGTTGCAGCTTCTTGCTAATATGTTAGAAGCTCAAAATTATGTTGCTGATGCTGCTTTTGATGCTGTGCGCATGATGGCGAGGGCCTCTACCTCCTCCATAGTAGCTAGACGTGCTCTTTGGTTGAAGATTTGGTCTGCTGACACTGCATCTAAGTAAGCCTTGCTTTCTTTGCCCTTTCAGCGGTCCTTACTGTTTGGATCTGAACTTAAGGAGATGATTAGTGAGGCCACTGGTGGCAAAAGTACTCTTCTGCCATCGGTGTTCAAGAAAAAGTTTCCAGCCAAACGCAATCGGTCCTTTCGTTCTTTCCAAACTGAGACACGCTCCATGCCCCAGACAGGTCCGTCTTCCACGCGCTCCTCCTCCAAGCCCAAACAGTCCTGGAAGCCCAAAGTTGCCCCTAAGGCCAAGACCTCCAAGACTGCTTCGGCATGACTCGCCGAACCCGGGTCCGCATCCGGCTGTAGGTGGACGTCTCCACATCTTTCGCCGGGTTTGGGAGGAGTCAGTGGCGGACCCTTGGGTTGTTCAGGTGGTATCAGAGGGGTACAGGATCCCTTTCTCTTCCCTTCCTCCTTTCCGGTTCCATTTTACTCGTCCTTCTCAGGAACCTACAAAAAGACGTCTGTTCGACGACGCTATTCAGGATCTTTTGGACAAAGAGGTCCTGGAATTGGTTCCACCAGAGGACACAGGTTCAGGATTCTATTCCAACCTGTTCGTTGTGGCCAAAAAGGACGGAGGTGCACGTCCTATTCTGGATCTCAAGGATCTCAATTCCTTTGTTGTGAGTTCCCACTTTTGTCAGGAATCTCTGCGTTCTGTGATAGCAGCAATGTCGCCAGGGGAGTTTCTTGCCTCCCTGGATCTTCAGGATGCTTACCTTCACATCCCTATTCATCCAGAGAGCAGACGGTATCTCAGATTTGCCTGTCACAAAGGCCACTTTCAGTTTTCAGCTCTTCCCTTTGGTCTGACTTCAGCTCCTCAGGTCTTTCAGAAGGTATTGGGAGCTTTGATAGCTGTACTTCATCGAGATGGAGTCAGGGTGACTCCTTACATGGACGATCTGCTCCTGAAAGCCTCATCTGCGGAGATCCTTCACCAGCAGCTGCAATTGTGTATACAGACACTCAATCGCCACGGCTGGATTGTGAATCTGGACAAGTCAGACTTGGTTCCATCTCAACAGCTCCTCTTCCTGGGTCTCCTGTTCGACACTCAGCAGTGCATGGTGTTTTTGCCGGAGGAAGTGGCTCATCAGATTGCTGTCCGGGTGGCCAGGATCCTGGAAATGGACAGGGTTCTAGTACCAAAGTTGTCTTCTCTGGTGGGGAAGTTTATTTCCACGATAGAGGCGGTGCCTTTTGCCATGGCACACACTAGGGAACTTCAGAGGTTTGTGATTCAGACTTGCAGATCTCATCCAGATCACCAGCATCTCTCTGTATCGTTGCCCCCTCATGTAGAGCTGAGCCTGGAGTGGTGGTGGTTGGACCTGTCTCATCTCCTGAAAGGGAGATCCTTTCGGGTTCCCTATTGGACCACGGTCACGACAGATGCCAGCCTCCGGGATTTGGGGGCAGTGTTGGGTCGTTTCAGTGCTCAGGGGAAATGGGGTCTGGAAGAATCTCTTCTCTCCATCAATGTTCTGGAACTTCGTGCCATCTTTCTTGCACTGAGGCACTGGGAATCTCAGCTGGAAGGTTGTCCAGTCAGAGTGGAGTCCGACAACGCCACCGCAGTGGCCTACATCAACAGAAAAGCCTCACCGCCTGGTTAGAGGTCAAGGTCATTTTGTCTTGGGCAGAAGCTCATGTGCCCGTCATCTCAGCGGTTCACATTCCAGGTGTAGACAACGTCATGGCAGACTTTCTCAGTTGTCATACAGTCGACAGCGGAGAATGGGCGCTTCATCCAGAAGTGTTTCACCTTCTCACCCAGATGTGGGGGGTGCCAGTAGTGGATCTGATGGCAACCAGACACAACAGGAAGGTGCCAGTGTTTTGCTCCCGATGGAGGGACCCTCTTGCCCTAGCAGTGGATGCCTTGTCAATCCCCTGGACATTTCCTCTGGATTACATCTTCCCTCCTCTTCCTCTGTTGATCCGAGTCATCCAGAAGCTGAAGGTGGAGCGTTGTCCTGTCATCCTGATCACTCCAAATTGGCCTTGTCAGTCCTGGTATCCGGAACTGTTAGCCATGTCTGTGACGGATCCTGTTCCGCTTCCTGCACGTCCAGATCTACTTCTTCAGGGATATCTGTGGAAGGAGGATGTTCAACATCTCCATTTGATGGCTTGGAGGTTGAATCCTCAATTCTAAAGAAGAAAGGGTTTTCCTCTTCAGTGGTGTCCACGATGCTTAGAGCTCGCAAGCCCGTGTCTTCCAAGGTCTATCATCGCATATGGTCCACCTTTGTAGCATGGTGTACTGATAAGGATCTGTCTCTAGATTTTCATCTTCCCACAGTCCTAGCCTTTTTACAGGATGGGGTTGAGAAGGGACTCAGCCTGAGTTCTCTCAAGGTTCAGACTTCTGCTCTGTCTGTGTTTTTCCAGGAAAGAATTGCTATTTTTCCTGATGTTAAGGTTTTCTTCCAAGGCGTGGCTCATGTTCGGCCTGCCTTCATGAGTCCTACTCCCCAGTGGGACCTCAATTTGGTGCTGGGGGTTCTCCAGAGACCCCCGTTTGAATCCTTGGCTTCTATTCCTTTGCGTCTCTTGACCTGGAAGATGGCTTTTCTTTTGGCCATTGTCTCAGTTCGCCGGGTAGCAGAGTTACAAGCTCTGTCTTCTAAACCTCCTTACTTGGTGTTTCACAAGGATAAGGCAGTGCTTCGCACTTCCAAGGAGTTTTTACCCAAGGTTGTCTCCGAATTTCACATCAATCAGGAGATTGTGGTTCCCTCTTTCTGCCCTAACCCTTCCTCTGACAAGGAAAGAGATCTCCATTTGTTGGATGTTGTGCGTTGTCTTAAATTTTATGTTCATCGCACTGAGTCTATCAGGAAGTCTGACGCCTTGTTCGTCATTCCTGAGGGGCCTAGGGCAGGGAGACCGGCATCCAAGGTAACTATTGCCTCTTGGATTAAATCTACCATCCGTGAAGCCTACAAATTGCGGAATAAGCAAGTTCCCCTCAGGGTTACTGCTCATTCCACCAGATCTATTGGGGCCTCTTGGGCCTACAAGAATCAGGCATCTGCTGATCAACTGTGCAGAGCGGCCACTTGGTCCTCTGTGCACACATTCTCGAAGCACTATCGAGTTGATGTACTGGCCTCTGCTGATGCCAGCTTTGGAAGGAAGGTCCTGGAGGCAGTTTTGCCTGTTTAGGACTTCTATTCTGTGATCCCTAGTGCTTCTTTACTGTTGAGCCCTGTTGGCTCTGGTTCAGTGTGCTGTGTTAGTTTGGGGGTTTGTTTTTCCCCCTGGTTAGTGTCCGTTGACACTTCTGTTACTGGGCTATATGATTAATTGGTTCATAGCAGTTCTAGTGACTTGGGCCTTGCGCCTGGTCCTTGCCTTACTTCCCGCCTCAGGGACAGCTCAATGTTTGTACATCCCATTGTACCAGTGACCTGTATTGGACGACAGTGAAAACAGGATTTTAGTCTTACCTGTTAAATCCTTTTCACTTAGTCCATATAGGTCACTTGTCTCCCACCCTGTCAAGGGACCATGCTTGGCTCTCCTGTGGCATTCAGTGGGAGACCTTCGGGGCATGCTCACAGGAGTCTTCCTTTTCTTGCTTACCTCTGGTCAGTTTAAGTGTCTCAAATCAATCTATCTTGGCTCTGGCCTGAAGGCAGCTTAAGTAGGAGGGGAGGCTCCACCCCCTGCATACATTTGAATGAATGTTCCTGCCTATTAAAGGGGCGGATCGCCTCCCATTGTACCAGTGACCTGTATGGACTAAGTGAAAAGGATTTAACAGGTAAGACTAAAATCCTATTATCACTTTACCTGGGCCAAAAACTCCATTAAGTAACTGGGGGAGGGGGTCACAATCTCTCCTCCAGGTAGTTCTCTTCAATGCCACCCCCCTCCTTTGTATAGTGGAGTCTGACTTATCACTCTGGACATCCTTGCCCCTCTCCTGGTTCAGTAGAGTTAACGTTCTGAAAATGGTGGCGCTTCCTAAGATTCTGTATATATTCAAATGCGTTCCGCTTAGGTTCCCATTGGCCTTCATTAAAAAACTGCAAGCGGCATTGAACTCTTTTGTATGGGTCGGACAGACCCCTCGGTTAGAATCTGCGTGGCTATTCCTCCCCCTAGAGTGTTACTATGAGGGGATATGATAACACTATATAAATATATTCAGGGCACATACAAAGGGCTCTTCAAAGACCTGTTCATTAACAGAACAGAACAAAGGACAAGAGGCCACCAGCTTAGACTTGAGGAAAGGAGATTTCATCTACAACAACGGAAGGGTTTCTTTACGGTAAGGACAATAAAGGTATGGAATTCACTGCCTGAGGAGGTGGTGCTATCAAATACATTAGATGCCTTTAAAAAGGGCCTGGATACCTATTAAAAAGAGCAGAACATAGAGGGCTATGTACATTAGTATTGGGATTAACATTTAGTTAGTGCTTGTTGATCCAAGAGAAATCGGATTGCCATTTGGAATCAAGAAGGAATTTTTTCCCCCCATTCAAGGCAGAATTTGAGGGGTTTTTTTTGCCTTCTTTTGGATCAATGATGGTAAACAGGAAAAGGGTTGAACTGGATGGAAGCAAGTCTTTTTCAACCTAAATTACTATGTTACTTAACATTGGATGGCTGTGTTATTCTGTTGCATTACATCCTTAGCACCCTCACTGCCCTCCTCTACAGTCTCACCCTATTTTGTGCCATCTTTTTTATGCCGGTTGGGTGGCCCATCTATCCCTGTCTTTCAGTGTACGGTAATCTGGATCTCCCCCCCGGGGAAGGTACACTCTCCCTTTGCTTCCTGGAAGACAAAGCAGGTGCACACTTTACACAGCTTTACCCAACGGGTGGTCTGATTCCCCACGACACTCTGAAACAGACGTACGATATCCAATAGACTTGCCACTGGTTGTATAAATAACTACAACACTTTGGATTGTCTCATGCCACCATTGGTTGAGTCATGTGCACTTATTACCTTTGAGGCTACCCTTATGAGTGCAGGATTCAAAACTTGAGCATCCTCTAAATTTTATAGACTGATCAACTTTCCCACATTCTCCTCTAAACAGAATGTTACAGGGAATGGGAATGTGAGTTGGGATTTGTATGTTCTCTAGGGGATTGGCTCTCAGTTAGTACCGGGCTCCTCCAATCTTCTGTAGATGTTCCCCCAAGGAGATGAATTTTAAGTTGCTCAACAGTTGCCCCCAGTGTTAGATGTGGGCACTATGGCGCATATCTGGTGGTTTTCCTCCACCACCCAACCCTTTTTGTCAGTGGTCCATTCCACAATCCGTGAGACTCTTAAAGGTGTCCCTCCCACTAGATCCGACTGTACTTTTATTTTCCTACTCTCTTCTGTCCCTGGTCCGGTCCTCACCACATATTAGATTGTTCACATGTATGACTAACACGGCTGAATCTCTTACTCCTTCCCATTGGAGGGAGCCCGTACCCCTTTCTTAACAGAATGGTGAGTTAGGACGAGGCAGTTGGCAGCCCTGGAGAAGACCAATGCTACGTGGCTCGCTGTCAGCTTTTACTAACACTTGGATTTTTTGGCTGGTGAATTTAGAAAGAAGTGAATTTAGTCTCACTTCTTAATGCAACTCAAGATATGACAGAAAAATGTACTGTTAGTTGCGGTGAAGTGTCAGTTACACTTAAAGCCTAGAGTTTGTACTGGCCTTCAGTATCTTTTGAGATATTATGTGTTCTGCATTTCCTTTATGCATCCTCTAATTTTGCCATCACTTTCCCCTTTCCCAGTCCTTCCAAACCACTTCCTACAAGAGACCAGCTAGGCCATACCATATACTATCTAGGCTCCTACCCCCATTACAAAAAGTTTAATCCAGGGGAAGTTTTTAGTGCCAGTCGCATGATTCACATATGCTCATTGTGTCGCTAGGTCCATTCTCGGGCCATTTGTCCCAGGAATCCAGCGCACAATAAATGACTAGAATGCATAAATGTAAGTGTCCTGCGGTCTCTACTTGCTCCCCATCCTGACCACACATTAACCCAATTTCTTATTTCAGGCTTCAAGGAAGGTTTCCACACAGACATCATAGACTGCCCATCGTCATTGGTGATATGCCCAATTTACAATAATTATTTTGGATCTCCGCACCCCACTCATCTGTCATTCCCAATATAAATTCCCTTATTCCATCTGAGGAATTTATTTTATCATACAACAGAATATATGATGCAATCATGCCCATTAGGCAAGCTGGAAGGGACTGTTGGCCCTCAAAAACAGGCATTGTAGATGCATTTAAACTCCTCCCTATTCATCCCTCTCTATGGCACCTGCAAGCAATTAAATGGCACCAGGAATATTATTTTGCAGTACACCTCATGTTCAGATCAAAGAGTAGCCCAAAGCTTTGATTTGTTTGCTGAAACCTTAAGCTGGTTTCTTATCAGTCATTCCCATTGTCCTATTGTCCTACACTACCTGGATAACTTGCTTCTCATAGAACCTCCTTTCCCTTCCTCCTTCTAGCCTAAATAAGCTATGCTCTCTTCTTAAGGAACTAGCTATTCCCTTAGCCATGGACAAAACATCTGGCCCTGTAACTTCAGTTGAGCTCCTGGGAATCATATTAGATTAAACTAGAACGGAAGCTAGACTTCCCTTAGATAAGCTTATTTGCATTCAATATATTACTAACTAGTTCACTACAGAGACTTCATGGAGTAAAACAGAGCTCCAGTTACTCTTGGGCCACTTGAATTTTGCTACTATGGTCATTCCTCAGGGCAGATGTTTTGTTTCACACCTACTCTCCCTGCTGTCTACTGCCTCCGAAGTCTTTTCCATCATTCAACTCAATGACACTGCCAGATCAGACTTCCTCAATCTATGTCTTCCACTTCAGTATTTTCGGACACGTCAGCATCACATGGCTACAAAGCCACATATCAATTGGACTGGTTCTCATAACCATGTCCTCCCAAAGTGCTCAAACCTCACTTTTTAAGCTGTATCATCACTGCAGCTGCCCTTTGGGGTCTCTTATGCTCAGACCAACCTCTAACATTTGCCATTGTGTAAGAGGTTAAAAATATGAGGTCCCTATGTTTCGTGGATGGGCTGGTCTAATCTGATTAAAATGGTTGTTATACCCAAGGTCCTCCATCTCTTTAAGTCTTTTCCAGTCCATGTCTTCACTCACATTCCCAGGTCTCTTCAGAAGTTGCGCCTAGACTTTCTTTGTAAATTCAGGCTGTCTCGTTTGAGCTTTCGGATTCTGGCTTGCCCAGCTATAGCTCTGTCTATGTGGCTTGAATTATGCTGTCTCTTCAACCATGGACTGGCCACTGTTGCTGCACCCACTATTAGATCGGCTGTGTCCTCTACAACTAACTATGACTGATCCCCAAAACTTTTCTCTCAACGGTTTCTCTCAAATGCCACTGTGTTCTGGGCCATTTATTGGAGGTTTGGACCTATTGCAAGACTCGGTATGCATTGTCCCCATCTAATTTGCCTCTCTTCTCTGTCCTTAGGAATCCAGATTCCCCCCTTCCCCTCGGCCTCTCAGGGGATGGGTTTCGACTATGGTAAGAACGCGGGCTCATAGACATGTATCATCTCCTTCCGTTCGGCGAGTTACCCTCTTATGTGTACTGCTTATAGGCTCCCAGCCTCTGAATTCTATCATTATTGCCAAGTTCGCCACCTACTCCAATCCCCTTTCCTGAAGTGGTTAGCTCCCAGGACTCTTACCACCTTTCAGACCTTGTTATTACATCCCTCCTCCTGCTTGGAGGGGCACTTCCAAGATTTATTGTCTCTTAGGGTCATTCCTAGACTCCTACCCCCTCCCTCAGAGAGATGCCTGGGCGTTGAACTTGTGCTCCCCTATAACGAATCTCAGTGGCTGTCCTCTATGCGTCTTCTTACCAAACTTCTCCCCAGCATCTTGATGCGGGGAAATGAACTACAAATTTCTGATGCGCTGGTACCATACCCCTGCTGTACTGTCTACATTTATTCATTCTGTTTCTAACATCTATTGGCACTGTGGTGGTGGTGATGGCTCTTTATTTTACCTCTGGTGGACTTGCTCAGATATAGGCAGTTCTAAGTGGTGGTGGGTGCTGCTGTCCCTGGACTGACTGGTCTGCGTCTCCCTATCTCACCCCAGTCAGTCTTACTTTCCATTCTGCCTGAAGATACTGACTTTCCTTCAGGGAATGGCCTCAGTAAGTGGATAATGTCGATTATGGCCACTAGAGCTTACATACCAGCTAGGTGGCGTTCCTCTTCTTCCACATCTATTGCTGATTGGAAGCTTTGTATTCAAAATTTTTTGGATATGGAAAAATTACGGCCACCTTTCTCATGGATGGCTGGCCCTGACTGAATTTGCTTCCTGGCTTCACTTTGCTCCACACCAAGCTTAGGAGTTCCATTCACTCTCCTATTTTCAGTTGGCCGATGATGGCTTGTCTTTTTTTTTTCCCTGCTCCCCCCCCATCTTGCTTGTCCCCCCCTTCCCTACCCTTTCTTCCCTTTGGCCCCCTCCCTTACCCTTCCTCCTCCTTTTCTTTTTTCTCTTACTTCTGGTCCTTGCTTTGTTTTCCTTCTAGTCTGCTTACACTTCTCTCTCTTCCTATACTTTGTTCCCCTGTTTCTATTCTGTTTCACAGAACTTAAGTTTCTGGCATCTACTTTGGTTATCCTCTTTGCCATGCTGACAGGTGACTTATGGATAGGGAGTCCGGTAGTCACTGAGAATTACAGTATACTAGTCCTTGATGATTATATGCTGATGCTGTGCTGAACCTGTTCCTGTTAGGGCAAAACCATCATGCTATGAGCACTTGCTCCAAATACCGAGAGAGCATACTGCAACACCTGGTACTCCTTTCGGCACTTTATTTTACACACCAAACCATCCGACCCATACTCCATTTCAGTCATACTGACCTTTGCTGCTTAGTCACTCACTCAAACTCTCACTCTTCTCTATCAAACTTCACCTGGAAAAATTACAGCATCACATGGCACTCATACAACCTAATCAAACATCCATTTTTCTCATCCTATCCCATGATCATGAAAACTCCGTACATGTTCACCTATAGATGTCCCACATTCTGTAGGCTTTCGGACCTATTGCAATCCCATCCTTCTGACCATGGTATCAATAGCATTCTGCCAGCCACCATTAATATGGCATTTTTTTGGCTTCTTGAGCCCCGGCATAAATATGATTTTACTCCACAAATGACAGATGGTGTCCTTCTCTGCCCTTCAACTCCTTTCAAATATGCTAGCTAATAAATCCACTTGTAGTCCTCTGTTGTCCTTGAACGACGACCCCTTAAAGTCATCCGCATTCATCAAGCTTATCAGAATCCTTCTCTACAGTCTCGGTCTTAATCCATCCTCTTTCTCTGTGCACTTAAGCATTGAGGCCACCTCCGTGGCTTCAAAACAATGTCCATTCCCAAATATTTCAAAAGCTAGGGCATTGGAGATCCTCCTGCTTCTCAAGATACATTCCAGACCCTCGACACAAAGTATGAGTAGCCCTCTCTTCTGTCGCACTGATTTTAATTGTTCTATGATTTTGGCAAGTAATAAGTTGTAACATGCTTTGGCTCCCTGTTTTGGCTTCTGATAAGGCTGGCCGCTTCATCATTTGCCCCTAGGTTCAATTTGAAACCTAGGTTATGCCACAATGTATTTCATCTAGTGGTTCCTTCATCATTACATTCTGTGAGAGCCCTGACCACAAATATATTTTTTCATTATTTCAGTAAGTCCCCAACACATAAAGGGATGAAAAACAGAGGAGGTCTTGGGTGTGTGTGGGTGTGTATATATATATATATATATATATATATATATATATATATATATATATATATGTGTGTGTGTGTGACCTTGGTTGTGCACTCTCTCAAATATAGCCAACGTATGCCTGGGTGCACATCTAGGTAACCGTGTTAAATGCAAATATAACGAAATGAAGAAAGCACTCATAGGACTTGTTGAAATGAAGAAAAAGATTGCATTTATTCCATCAAAATTTCGGCCCAAATTTGGGCCTTTATCAAGGTGTTTACAGAATAAACTAATGCTCACCCACATTTATACCAAACAAAGTGCAGTAAATGGCACCCAAATGACATCATAAACATGGGGGAGGGGAAAATAAAAAAGAAGAAGTGAAAACTAGAAGAATTTGTGAAATATCTTCAAAAACAAATCCCTACTGAACACAATAACTAACAGCCCAAGAAACCATAAGTATTAATTAAATTCAATAAAGGTTCCAAAAGAATCTATTCCATAAGCAAGTGATTATCATCATAACTACTGAATACTGCATAAAATTAATGAAGCAATATATCCTGGCTCTCTGCTACAAAGTAACATGTTGAACATCATATATTGTAAACCAAAAAGAAACATGTATCAAATCTGTCAGCTCCATGTTTACTATGTGCCGTTCCGAGTCTGCGTGTGACCGGCACATTGCAAAGCATGATACATAACACAAAATATGACAGAGAATAGTTTAAAATTGTCTATATAAGTCATCTGCGCAAACTCGGATTAGAATGTCAAAAACCACCATGAAAGGGAAAATGTACAAATTGACAACTGTGACAATTGACTGTTGGGTCACCACAAACACCATGACATCGGGTCACCTTAATCCCTATGTCATATACCGCCTATGGTGAATCAAACTCAGCACTTGTATGAACCAAGACAATGTTCGTGTTAAAGCACGTAATGTGGGGTGTACCTAGGGGTTCACATAGCGGTACAACCGGCATAGGAAACGTCCGTGTCTCCACCGCATTGCCGACGGGGCCCCAGAACATCACGCCAATCCGGTCTGCACCTACATCTGTCTCCCCCATGATATAATACCACCATCCTTATTGACAGTCTAATCTATAAACATAATGTGTGTGTGTGTGTGTGTGTGTGTGTGTGTGTATATATATATATATATATATAACCTTTTCAGTTTGTGCTCCACATGTGCACCAATCCTCAATAGCAAGCCAGTAGAACCAACCTCATGCTGAAGAGTTGCATAGACAACGAAACAGCTGTCCATGAGTGGTTCACTGGCTTTGCACCTCTTCCTGAGTTGTGTCTTAAAGCTGTTACTCAGCATACACATACTCTGAGGAATCCATGTATAAAGTGGAATTTGAGGCAAAAAGGTGATTCCTTGCTAAACTTATTTGCATATGCCTACCCAGAATCCCTTGCAGTAGTAACAACACTGCAAAAGTGTGATTTCTTTGGGAAAAGCAAGTCTTATGGCTTGACTGGTATGTCAAATTTTTGTTTAGCATTGTATCTACCACCCACCAAATTCAGGTGGAAGGGGTTTTCATTCACTTTTTTCCCCACCATAACCTTTTCAGTTTTTTTTTTATAAATATATATATATATAAATATATATAAGAGACTCATCAGCAGTCAGATAAGTTTGATTATAACTTAGTATTATGGGCTTAATGCATGATTGTCTATATCACTTACTATCTGGGAATTGAGTACTTTAATTTAATCTATTAACACTGGAAATATTTCAAATTCGGGCTGTGCTACATGGACATAACATGATCCTCAATGAACTTTATTTATGTCTCAAGTAGTTTCAACATTACTTGACCTACAGAACGATGATTTATTGTACTATTTTGACTTCTTTTCTACTTATATTTAGAGTAATTTGATTGTGTTTCATATCATTTTAGTTATCGCAGTGGTTTACATGATACACACTCTAGGGAATGTGGCTCAAGTATAAAATATTTTTTACTTATCTTGGAGGTATGCTTATGGTGGTTTTTGACATTCTAATCTGAGTTTGAGCTTATGACTTACATAGACATAATTTTAAGCTATTCTGTCATATTTTGTGTTATGTGTCATGCTTTGCAATGTGCCGGTCACACGCAGACTCGGAACGGTACATAGTAAACAAGGAGCTGACAGATTTGATGCATGTTTCTTTTTGGTTAACAATATATGATGTTCAACATGTTACTTTGTAGCAGAGAGCCAGGATATAGTGCTTCATTAATTTTATGCAGTATTCAGTAGTTATGATGATAATCACTTGCTTATGGAATAGATTATTTCGGAACCTTTATTGAATTTAATTAATCCTTATGGTCTCTTGGGCTGTTAGTTATTGTGTTCACTAGGGATTTGTTTTGGAAGATTTTTCACAAATTCTTCTAGTTTTCACTTTCTGGTTTTTTTATTTTCCCCTCCCTCATGTTTATGATGTCATTTGGGCGCCATTTACTGCACTTTGTTTGGTATAACCCTTTGAGTGCCAGAGGGGTACGGAACACATTGCTTTGCAATGAGTTTTGTACCCCTCTGGCACTCAAAGGGTTAAATGTGGGTGATCAGTAGTCTATTCTGTAAGCATCTTGATAAAGGTCCAAAGTAGGGCCGAAACATTGTATTGTTTGGAGCTCTTCTGAGATTTTACGCAGTCCTTCAAGCTGTTGGTACTACTAATGGCACTCTGTTCTCACTCTGTGGTTGTCTGAATTCCAGAAGGTTTGTTCTGGGTGCACTGGTGGCCCAATGAATTTGGATGTCTGTGACCTTGTCATTATATCAACTGAAAAAATCTCTCCTGAGATTTTTAAGATGTTGATCTCTGTGACAAATCCAAGCAATAATACATACTGATGGCATACTGTGTTGTAAAACTGACCTCAGCATAAAAGATCTCAAAGTGACTGTACTGATGGGAAAGCTTCAGACACAGACGGACAGAAAGATCTGGAAATATAAATTGATTATCAAGTTTATAATTCTGAACTGTGGCTTGAACCATGATAAGGAATTTGTGTCACATTATCCCACAAAATAAACATATCTTGGTCCCTCTGGGTGCCAGGGGGCTGCACAGCTCATTGCAAACAATGGGTTATGTACCCCTCAGGCACTTGGAGGATTAACCCATTTATTCTATACATTTAGTAATCTCTGCCAAAGAATAACATTCACTGGAGCATTAAAAAAGGTAATTAACATAGTTTACACTTTCTAGTCCACTTCAAGGAGACTTTTACTGGAACCTAGGGAAATAATCATGACCCATACTGATAAGAATAAACACTGGCAGTAGAATTTAAATGTTAAAATAATGTGCATGAGTCTTTTAAGTCATGTATTGTGTATTCAGTGTTCATTCTTATTATGCCTGAAGAGACCTAGTTACCTTAGAAGCTTGGATCCAAGAGACACTCAGCCAGTAAAAGTTTCATTTTTACTCTACTAGTCTCCTGCTTTTTCTATGGCTAACACAGAACCACTCTTTACCCTTATTTTACATACAAGGTGATAACTTTCTATATGCCTGTGATTATGCCCAGCTTGTATGCAAATGTGATAATCTACCTTTTTGTGATGTACAGCTTAAACAGTTCTGAAGACTGGTTTATAGTTTTATCTGGTTTAATTATTGGGTTATATTTCTTATCAACTGTGTATTTACCAATACAAAGTATTTCTGGGCTAGCCAGTTCATTTATAAATGTTTTTTTTGCCTTATTTTGAATATGTCAAATACATTTTCTCTGCCTGATGGCAAGAGTTAGTGTCAGGCCATAGGTGGAGCAAAGGGCACCTCAGATATTAATCTCTCTCTGTCTAAACTCAGTTTTAGGCTGACTCATTCTTTGATTGTATGTATATTGTGTTCCACTGCTTTCAAAACAAGGTTAAAGTCTAAGAAGAGCACTTAACACCATTTCATTTGTATTTTCCTAAATGTACTTTTTAAAATAAATATTAGTTATTATGCATAACTCCTAAATGCCTCATTGTGCTGCTACAAACACAACTATGTTAAGGGTCAATATGCACCTGCTGGGGGCTGCTGTTGTCCTTGTCAGGTGAATGGCTTTGGTAATGGGAACTTGATTCAGTTGGCGAATAGGTTTCCTGGTAAGAAGTGGTTTCAGCAGGAGACTGGCTTCTGTAGTGAGAGGTGAGTTTGTCTGGTGACTGGGCTCTGAAGTGAAAGGTGAGTTCATCTGGAGACTGAGCTCCATTATATGGGGGCTGATTATCCAGCACTGGTTCAGAGGACCGTAGAAGGGCAGGCTCCTGGAACTCTTCTTCCAGTTCCTGGTCGGTATAGGCTCCACCTTCTGCATCAGTCTCTTCATAATCGCTGTTTACTCTGCTATCACAGCTAAGATAGTCAATGTCTCCAGGTCTAGACTCATCCAGTAGGTCCAGTGGCTCTGTTGCTGGATTCTCCACCTAAGTTAACAAAAGAACATGGTTGGGAAAAATTATAGTAGCTTTTAGACATTTGTTAGTAAAGTTCCACTATCCCCAAAGATCAAAAACAAAAGTAAAAAACAACTACTTCACAGCCCCTTCACCTTATCTTCTGTAGTCCATATTGGCTTTGTCTGCTCTGTTGCAATAATCTCCTTCAGACTTCGAAGCCATGAGTCACTTGCCCCACTTAGGTTAATGGTAGCTGCATAAAGAGGTGAGAGAGGGTCAGAATCGGGTAAAGGAACATACTAATTTAAAAGAGTGGTGTAAGGTGTGGTGACTAAAGGGGAAGGGGATCATCACCAGTGAAGAGATGGGAGCTTTTCTTGCGCAATTTCACCGCCTGTGCATAAAGACGTCGTGAACTTTTTCTGGATTCAGGAATCAGCCATTGCCTCATGGCCTTCACTCCTTGTCTGTTCTCAGGATTGCAGAACACAACAATAGGATAGAACTGCACATAGTTTAAATGTTCCACAGCCGTGGGTGTGATATCCAGAAGGGCATGCTTGTTCTGAAAAGGAATCAAGTGGACAATGAGTACCTGTATTTTTAACCTGAAAACCTTAACTCAGAGAATTAATCTTTCTAAACCAATAGTACGCACACCCAGGGGTGGAAGTAAGGAGCAGTAATGTGCCACTCTTGTCAAAATCTCTGCAAGGACTTGCAGAGTCACTAGAACATATGGAGTGTGAGATTTTGACAGGGGCAGGTGGACAAAAACTCTGCACAAAGCAACACTTCCTCACAAAATATTTTCCTGTCCCACCCATTCACCCTTCCTCCCATGAATTCCACCCATCGACCGCTGGAATTCAATTATTTGACCTTCCCTACCACTCACCCTTCTTCATGACTTTACCATCCCCCATTCACCCTCTCTTATCTCTCTACATACATATACATACATATATATACACATACATATATATACAAATACATCTATATATATACACATATATATATATATATATATATACATATATATACACATACATATATATACATATACTATACACATACATATATACATACATAAACATACATATAATATACACAAACATATATATACACATATATATATATACACATACATATATATATAAGTAACTTATATATATATGTATATATTATATAATATATATATGTATAATATATAATGTATATATATATTATAGTATATATATAATGTATATATATATTATATATATGTATTATATATATATGTATAATATATAAATAATTATATATAATATAAACACATATATACATACATATATATAAATAAATATATTACACATACATATATATATATACAATATATATACACATACATATATATACACATACATATATACATAATATATATACACACATATATATATACATACATAAATATATACACATAATATATATACACATACATATATATACACATACATATATATACACATACATATATACAATAGATATATATATATATACATATATATATACACAATACAGATATATACATAAATATATATATATATACATATATATATACACATACATATATAAATATACATATAAATATATACATATATATAACACTACATATATACACACATAACATATATATATACAATATATATAAACTATACATATATAATCACATACATATATATCACATATATATAAATATACATATATATACACATACAAATATAATAAATATATATATATACATACATATATACACATACATATATATATACATATATACATATATATAACACATACATATATATATATATATATATATATATACATATATATACACATACATATATAATAATATACATATATATATATATATATACATATATATACACATACATATAATACATATATTAATTATATACATATATACACATACATATAAATATATATATATACATACATATATATACACATATATATATATATATATATACATAACATACAACACATATTACATATAATATATATATATATATATATATATATATACATATATACACATACATATATTATATATAATATATATACATATATACACATACATATATATATATATATATATACATATATATACACATACATATATATATATATATATATATACATATATATACACATACATATATATATATATAT
>CM074718.1:294660908-294663408 GCA_037306005.1 Rhinophrynus dorsalis
CCTAAGGGGAAAGAGATCAAAAGTTAGAGATCAATCGCAGTTTCTTATAAAGTGGGCGAAAGGAATGTACCATATACAGAACACATGGAGGGGACATTCGAGTGAACCTAGGTGGGGACAAAACAGGAGGATATCACCACCTTAGAGTTAAAGAAACACTTAAATTCATCAGAGGGTGTATCCTATCCTATAATGGTTATATGATATCAGCAAACCCCTCTGGTATGAGGGTGTTATGCCCATATAAACCTGGGAGGCCACCACTCTGATATGAAAGATAGACAGTAGGTAAGAGGAGATGGTACAATCCTATTTATGGACGAACGATTGTCTTATAGGGGGTATTTTACACCCAACACGTCCTGGAGAGACCATCCCTCAATGAGACCAGATACAGGATTCTTGAAGAACAGTGTAGACTAAGGCGAACACAGCGCTCCCTGTATGAGAGATCATGTGATGCCAAGTCATAGAAAGCATGTTAATTGTGCTCTTTCATTTAGTCCTTTAGGTTGGATAGTACTCAGTTGGTAAATCCACCTTTCCTCCTTCTGTAGTAATTTTTTGCCCCTGTCTCCTCCTCTAGGTAGCTCAGGTTGCCAATCTATAATCATATACCTAAGGTCTGCCATTGAATGTTGCATCTCAGCGAAATGTCTAGCAACAGGCTTATCGCTCTTCTTGGTTGTGAGGGCCTCTCTGATGCTGGTCCTGTGGTTAGCCATACGGTCCCTGAAGGCAGTAATTGTCTTTCCTATATACAGAAGACTACAAGGACACTTGATAAAATAGATCACATGGTTGCTTGTACACGTTAACCGGTGTCTAATGCTAATGGGGCGTCCAGTATGGGGATGTGAAAAGGTTTCACCTGTAAGAAGGTATTTGCACGTCGTACATCCCGTGCATTTATAACACCCTTTTTTAGGTGATGGCAACCATGTAGAGTATTGCTGTTGATAACAGTGCATAGGGTCCGTGTGTACTAGTATGTCTCTCAGATTGCGTCCTCTTTTGTAGCATAATCTGGGTTGATTTTTGAAGATGTTTGGAAGTGAATTGTCTGTAGATAATAACTCCCAGTGTTTATCTATGGCCGTACGAATCTGTGTACTGGCTGGTGTAAAAGTGGAAACAAAAGTTATCCTATCAACTTTATCAGTTTTATCGGTGGAGTTCAATAGTGAAATCTGTGTGTGTTCCATGGCTCTCTCGATGGCTCTATCTAAAATGTCTTTAGTGTAGCCCCTCTGTAGGAATCTATCATAGAGATCTTGTAGTTGAAGGTATTTCTGTGTCTCATCCGTATTGTTCCTTATTATGCGAAGAAATTGTGCATAAGGCACCCCTTTTTTAACATGGTATGGATGAAAACTTTCAAAGTGAAGTAGCGTGTTGCGATCTGTGGACTTACGGTAATTGGTGGTTCCTAAGTGGTCACCCTTCCTAAATACCGTAAGATCCAGAAAATTCACTTGATGGGGGTGAATACAGTGAGAGAATTTAATGGGTGAGTCCAATTTATTGAGATGTTCAATAAATTCCAACAAAGAGGATTCAGAGCCATTCCAAATCAAGAATAGATCATCGATATAACGACGATAAAAGGTGATCTTGGTGGACAGCAGTGGTGTTATGTGAATGCTCTCAAATTGGGCCATAAATAAGTTGGCGAAAGTCGGTGCCACATTGGTACATGGGTACACCCCAAAGGTT
Source organism: Rhinophrynus dorsalis (assembly GCA_037306005.1). Taxonomy (NCBI): domain Eukaryota; kingdom Metazoa; phylum Chordata; class Amphibia; order Anura; family Rhinophrynidae; genus Rhinophrynus; species Rhinophrynus dorsalis. The sequence continues at coordinate 294,662,625 of CM074718.1, forward strand.
TGCCCCCAAGAGCACTTTTGATCCTCCCACCACTAATCCCTCTATTAAAAGTTACACACGCATGGTGGAATATGAGGCTAAGCAGAAACCTTCACGGTCCCCTATGAACAATTTCTCAAAAATTGAGAGATCAGCACTCAAAAATTTATCACTGAATCCATCTATCATAATCCGTCCGGCTGATAAAGGGGGAGCGGTGGTAATACTTGATTATGAATATTACAAACAGGAAGCATTGTCACAATTGAATGACACTAATGTATATAAAAAATTACTCACCGACCCTGTACATAAGCACAAACGGATTATTGATCATTCAATTCTCAACGCCTCTCAGCACGGTTGGTTAAATGAACAGACTCTCAAATTTCTTACTGTTGACCATCCTTGTTGCCCCATTTTTTATACTCTACCAAAAATACATAAAGATCCAGTAACACCTCCTGGACGTCCAATTGTGTCTGCCAGGGGATCTCTATTACAGCCAGTAGCACAATACCTAGACTATTGGCTACAACCTCTGGTACGGCAGCTACCCTCTTATGTAAAGGATACACGGGATTTCATTAGGGACATACTGTCGATAGACTCCCTTGGACATGAATGTCTATTGGTAACTATGGACGTGAAGTCCCTATACACCGTTATCCCTATCCCTGAAGGCATTAGAGCGGTGGCAACAGCATTAATGAAATCATCCAAGCAAACTGATCGCCCTCCCATTGGATTCTTATTAGAACTCCTGGAATATTGTCTGACACTGAATTATTTTCGCTTTGAACGA
>CM074718.1:294668408-294910908 GCA_037306005.1 Rhinophrynus dorsalis
ACTGGACAATCATTTATTAATCCATATAATAGTACTGAAATCAAGATTAAATATAGACTGACATGTTCAAGCACGTTTGTAATTTATTGGATAAAATGTCCATGCAATAAACTCTATGTGGGTCTTACCACGACTACATTTAAGGAAAGGATGGCCAATCATCGTGCTACAATAAGTAAGGCTCTAGCCGAAGGAAAAAGTGACAAACCGGTAGCAAAACATTGGTTGGAATACAAACACCCACAATCCAGTTTAAAGTGTATGGTTTTTGACCATATTCCTCCTCTAACCAGAGGTGGAAATCGTACACAACATCTACATAGAAAGGAATTTAAATGGATCCGACGATTGAATACTCTGGCACCTAATGGCCTGAATGAAATGTTATCATACACTTGTTTTTATTAATATTGGACTATGGGAGATTAAAAAAAAAAGTACTACGTATGTGATCTAGTATGAAGATGTAATAAACGAGATGCATAATAACGATTACCCTGATCCAACACTTGGTAGAGGTTGAACTATGTAGAAGCCTATTAGGTGTGACGCCGATATATTCTTATTCAACCATTCTACCAGCTCCTTTGATATCTATGACCTATGTAACGTTGGGATAGGAATCTCCCATCATTCATACAGTAATGGATTTAGGTTTAAAGCTGTATGTGGTCCTTCATAACCGGCAATTGAGAATCACACATGGAGCTCCAGCTTATCAAGAGTCAACTCCTCTACAGGGTGCATGCATATATATGTATCGCTATAGTTTTTTGATAGATCACACAAATAGGTACATTTATAAATTCTCCCAAACATGGACCTGGAGGAGTATACCTTTACATTTTGTGATCGGGGGTGTGGCTAGCGATGAGTCAAGATGGCTGCTTAAGAGCCTAGCTCCCGGCCGGTGGCCCATAATATTAGCTTTTCTTGGCACATCTACCCAGAATGGTGAGGAATAAGCGGCAGCAGAGGAGCTCGCAGACAACTGAGGCTGGTACACCGATGAGAAATTCCTCGCTGAGGGGCTATTTTACTGCACCGACAGGATCCATGCCGAGCACGCCGGGCCCCGACATGGCGGACTCACCTGCGCCTCGAGTGACTCTCCAGCTTCTACGTCCCCGACATCTGAGCTAGATCGGACAACAGTCTTACCACAGGACTTTTTAGATGTTATGAGGGCCCTTCCTTCTAAAGAGGACTTTCGACCGCTGACATCCGAGATCAGGTCTGGCATGCAGGTGGTCCGTGAGGACATAGCGGGCCTTAGATCTGGCATGGAAGCCCTGGACACACGTGTGACGTCTTTGGAGGCCCTCACCGTGAGGGTGGAGAGAGAATTACAAGACTTACCTGCTTCTGTTTCTCAGGTGTCCCCGCAGATAGCAGAGCTTCGCCGTATGGTGGAAGACATTGAAAATAGGGGTCGACGGAATAATCTCCGAGTGCGGGGCCTCTCGGAAGATGTGCCTCCTGGGGATCTAATGGGGGCTCTCCAGTCTCTCTTCAATACCATACTGGGAAGAGCGGACCAAGAACCGATTAGCTTTGAGCGAGTACACCGGGCACTTAGGCAGAGGGGTCCGCCTGAAGGCCCTCCACGGGATGTTATATGCTGCCTCACTAGCTTCCGCCTCAAGGAAGACATCATGCGGGCGGCTCGGAGCAGAGGGAGCTGGCCCTACCGGGGTTCGGAGGTAACGCTCTACCAGGACCTCGCCTGGATCACTCTACAAAAACGAAGAGCCTTGCAGCCCTTGACACGGGCTCTGTCCGCCAGGGATGTAGCTTATAGATGGGGTTTCCCCTTCTGTTTAATGGCCAGAGTGGGGAGCGACACATTTGTTGTTCGATGTATGTCTGATGTCCCGGACTTGATCTGAGCTGCTAACCTTCCCGATATCACAGTACCGGATTGGGATGCCCTGGAGTTTCCTGCTCAGGCATGTCCGCAGTGGCGGGGACGCCGCGCTGGTCACCGTGGAGGGGGAGTGGAGCGGGATCCTGGATTCCCGAGTCGTGGGTGGCCTGCTGAGGGGTGAGGGTCCCGCATTCCTCTTTCAATTTTGCCAGGGCCCCTGAACTGTTTCCCTCCTGAGTTGGGTGGCTGGCTCGCGGTGGAATGTTACTACTGCAGATTGGGATGGACAGATACCTACGCTCTGACTGTCACTGATGGTTGCCTCCGCCTTGGCCCGTTCCGGCTTGTCATCCGGACTCCCTTACTGGACTTGCCAGCTCATTGAAACATGGACTCCAACGGTAGCTTGTGTGCTGCCCCCGGGGATGCAACCTGGGTGGCTGTTTCCCGGTATACCCGGGGATGCTCTGAGTCTCGAGGGTTCCCGGGGTATTGGTGGGGAGGGGCCGGTTTTAGTACGGAATGGGGATTGCCCGGGAGATGTGGGGGGACGTGGGTGACTGCTGGGCCGGCGGGTGGGTGGCGGCCGAGCGGGGTTGGCACCATGTGTGGGCCCTGCCGGCGGTCGGCCGGACTTGCTTGGTCTTGTATGGGGCCCATGTCCCTACACCATGGGATGGTGAGGCGGGCACTGTGCTTGCGGCGTCGCTGTGCGGGGTCGGCGCGCGGGATGGCGGGGGCTCGGGTTCCGCGGCCGTGGTCCGTACACCGGTGCACAAGATGTGTGCTGGGGGCGGGCTGCGGGGGCCGGGGTTGCCGCTCCTTCGCGCTGGGCTCGGGCGGGGGACCGTTGTGAGTGTGGGGTGTGCTGCCGGCCCTGAGCCTGGGTCTCACGCGGTCCCGCTCCTCCCCTGTGTATATACGGGTTGGAAGCTGACCTGTGCCATTTTATAGACCTGGGGCACACTGTTTGGTGGAGACCTCCCTGACCCCGGCTAGGGGATTGAATCCCGGGTTGGGGGTGGGATCGTGGGGACCTGGGCTCGCTTTCATCGGTTGTAGTGGTGAATGCTCCTTGGGGAGGGGGTGGGCTAGGAGGGAGCAATGTGTAAGGTGGGTGATGACATGGGTTGGTAGGGCCTTGGGATAGTCTGGGTGGGGGGTCCCCTTGCGGGGTGGGCAGAGTCCATGGTTGTGTGGAAGGTGACTCACAGCGCACCGGGACTATCTCCGGGCTTAATATAAGTTTTTATACTGTCTATTATGTATGTGACTGTTTACAACTCAAGCCGATGTGCCTTAACCTTTGAGTCTGGGCCGGGTCACCGGCTGGGACTCAATCTTTATATTGTTAACGTTTGTTTCTTGTTTTGCATAACCTGTTTTGGGGTTACCGTAATTAGTGTACCTCTCGTTGACAAGCCTGTCAGGTGCCCCCGCAGGGTAATCGCGCCACACTTTTTCTCGTACGGTGCTCCTCGCCTACTTGGCTTGGATATCCGTGGCTGGCGCAGTGCTCCACAGCGGCACTTTTGTGCAGTTTTACCGGGATTTCCTGGTTGTTCTTTATTCCTGTTCTCTTTACCTATTTTAGTCTTACTCCTTGTTATTTTGTGGTTCCCCTTCTTCCCCCCCCCCCTTTATTATTATTAAATTTTTTTTCTCTATTCCCTCTCCTGTCTGATCCTTTCTCACTACTACCAGAGCAGACATGATCCCTTCTCAGGTGCCCCTTACCCTATACTCGGTTAATGCCCGGGGCTTGAACGTCCCGGAGAAGCAGACCAACTTATTGCGTGACTTACGCTCCCATCATGTATCCATTGCTTTTGTTCAGGAGACTCACTTCGTAGCACATAAACACCCATCTTTAACTAGTAAGTTCTTTCCCTTGGCTTATTATGGCAATAACTCCAACTCTAAATCAAAGGGTGTAGCTATACTGCTCTCCCGCAATGTCCCGTTTGTGGAAGTTGAGTCCCTAGTTGGAGAGGAGGGCCGCTTCTTGTTTGTAAAGGGGAAAATCTTAGGAAAACCTTACACTTTTGCAAACGTATATTTCCCTAACGTGCGGCAATCGACCTTCCTCACCTCTGTCCTGTCCAGGTTGCGTAAATTTCAGGAGGGGGTTCTAGTGCTGGGGGGTGACTTCAATGTGGCGCTGAAGCCCTCGTTGGACACATCCGCGGCTGCCTCCTCCTTCCCTCATAACCTCTTGCGGAAAATGAGAGCCTCTTTGGCTGGTCATCAGCTAATTGATTGCTGGAGAACCCTTTTCCCGACCACTCGTGACTATACGTACTATTCCCCACCACATGGGACATACTCAAGACTAGATTACTTTTTCCTGTCACATAGGGACTTGAATTCCCTGACGTTGGCCTCTATTGATCCTATGACTTGGTCAGACCACTCTCCAATACGCATTCAGTTGACCTCCCCTGTGACGCGTCCGTCCGGGGCGACCTGGCGTCTGAACGAGTCTCTCTTGCTTGACCCGCTGCTTGTGTCAGCTTTTTGCTGACAATCTCCCTTCAGAGATACCTCTCCCAACTGTTTGGGAAGCGCACAAGTGCGTGGTTCTAGGCCACTTTATGGCACAGGGGGCACGACAAAAGAGAGAACGGAATAGGCGATTGCTGGATCTCACTGACGGAATTCTTCGTCTGAAACAGGTACACAAGCACTCCTTGTCTGGCACAGATTATCAATCTCTGCTTCTTAAGAGACGACAGTTATCGGATTTACTGAGTGCTAGGAATTGTTTTATTCATCAGCGCTCTAAGAAGTTTTTCTTTGAAAATGGGAACAAGTGTGGCAAATTGCTGGCGCGAGTAATACAAAAGAGATCTCAATTAGCTCACGTACCTAGGATCCGTTGCCCTGGTGGCACCTTGGCCTACTCTCCGTCTGCCATAGCTGCGGGCTTTCGGGACTTCTATGCAGCACTGTATAATTTGGATACCCACTCTCCTGCCTTGGAGGCATCGGAACGCGGACGTCTCATCCACCAGTACTTGCAGGAGACATTCATAGAAAGTTGTCCCCGTCGGTGGCTTCTTCATTAGAGACTCCCTTTACAGTAGAGGAGCTATCCTTAGCTCTTAAGGATTCTCAGCCAGGCAAGGTGCCGGGCCCAGACGGGTTCTCGTTACAGTATTACAAATCTTTTCCGGCAGAGCTCTGGTCGCACATGACCCACATGTTTAACTCTCTCATCCAGGGCGCTAGTTTGCACCCCCAAACGCTGAGAGCGACCGTGGTAGTTCTTCCCAAGGAAGGCAAAGACGGGGAACTTTGTTCCAGTTACCGCCCTATTTCATTGCTTAACACTGATGTGAAATTGATGGCCAAATTGATAGCGAGACGGTTGGCTGCCCTTCTGCCGGGACTGATACATCCTGATCAAGCAGGATTTGTCTCCAGCAGGGAGGCCAGGGATAACACTACCAAAATTCTTGGCTTAATGAGCACGTTGCGATCCACGGGTCCCAGGTTCCTCCTTTTGTCAACAGATGCCGAAAAGGCTTTTGACAGGGTGGACTGGTCCTTCTTATTTGCTACGTTGGAACATGTGGGACTGGGGCCCCACATGCGGACATGGATCACTGCCCTGTATTCGGCACCGTCTGCCTGTGTTCGGGTTAATGGTCTACTTTCCTCATCTTTCAAGATCGGTAACGGCACCCGACAGGGTTGCCCACTGTCCCCACTGCTTTTTGTCTTGTCTCTGGAGCCGTTTCTTAACGCGATCCGGGATAATGCAGAGATTGCGGGGGTCTCCTTGGGTGGAGTTCGATACAAAGTTGCAGCATTTGCGGATGACATGCTTTTCTTAATATCGGACCCCGCTACTTCACTGCCCTCTTTACAACGCGCGTTTGATGATTTTGGTCATCTTTCCAACCTGAAAATTAATATGGATAAATCTGAGATCTTGAATATATCTGTCCCAGAAGCCATTTGTGTGGGTCTGAGACATACTTTTTCGTATAGATGGTGCACAGATCGGCTGCAATACCTGGGGGTGTGGCTCACGGCTGACCTTTCTGGGCTGTATTCGGCTAACTTTGTGCCACTGCTAACTAAAGTCCGGATGGATTTGAGACGTTGGGCCCTGCCACATATCACTTGGTCTGGGAGGATAAATGTGGTGAAGATGAATCTTTTGCCACGTCTTCTATATCTTTTTCAGACTGTGCCCATCACTCTCCTGCGATTGTTTTTCGCGTCTCTTAGATCGGAGATCCTGTCTTATATATGGCATGGACGCAGACCGTGACAGAGGCAGACACAGCTGAGCTTACCAAAACGATCGGGTGGTTTGGCACTGCCCGACTTTAAGCTATACTATCAGGCGTGCCATTTGCTTCGGATAGTAGAGTGGATGGTGGCGCCGGGGCATAAGCAATGGGTGAATATTGATCTGTGCCGGTCTGGGGGGATGTTGCAGGCGGCGCTTTGGTTGCGCCCCGACCAATGCGATCCAGTGCTGCGTAGGTGTCCTTTCATTCGGGCTACAATGCTGGTCTGGTCTTCGACGGCTATTAAGCATTCTCTGACTTCCTTTCCGTCACCAATGACACCGCTACGGTTTAATCCTGAGTTCTCTCCGGGGATAGGGGGCAGCCACGTATTTCCTCCAACGCCAGTGCCACAATTTCATTTATTCCAGGTTATGTCGGAGGATCGATTGCTACCGTTATCGGAGGTATTAGATGTCACCCGCCCCACTTTTTTGGATGAGTTCCGCTACTTTCAGTTAAAACGATACGTTGCGTCCATCGCTCAGCAGAACCAACTGTCTCGTCCTCTGTCGACTTTTGAGACGGAGTGCATACAACAAACTCCCCCTAGACATGGTGTGTCTCGTCTATACTTGGGGCTGCTGACCGGTGGATGTGCTAAGATCCCATCTTTTGTGGGACGTTGGGAGACGGATCTGGAGATCTCACTCTCGCCAAAACAGTGGGACAAAATTATGTACCTCACCCATCATATATCAGTGTCCTCTAAACTCCAGGAATCTGCCTATAAGTTGCTTTCCCGGTGGTATTTGACTCCGCTAACTCAACAGAGGTTTGACCCTTCTAGTACTGGTCTATGCTGGTGTTGTAAACAGGCACCGGGATCTCTGCTTCATATATGGTGGCAATGTTCAGCAATTGAGCCCTACTGGGAATCGATCTACGGTATTCTTTGTGTTGTGATCCACAGCCCCCCGGATTTCAAGCCTGAATGTTTGATGTTGCACCACACCGCTCTGAGCCCTTCCAAATACAAGCACTCTCTGCTATCGCAGCTTTTGGTGGCAGCCAATGGCCTGATTCCTCTTCACTGGAGGGACCGGGCCTCGCCTAGCCTAAAGACCTGGGTAGAAAAAGTGGAGGAGATCAGAGTGATGATGGAAATAGGTTCGTCTTCTCTTAGGGAGATGGACCGGTACTTAGAGATGTGGCTTCCCTGGCTGACTTTCTTGGAGGGCCCTGAGTTTCCGCGGTCGGTCCATTAGGGGGCCTGAGACCCTCGTGTGGCAGCTGGGTAGCTATGCCCAGGTACAATGGGAACGGGCACTCTTCCTCTCCTCGCGGCTTACTGGACGGTGGGGCCACGGAGACGGGATAGATGGGCTCCTAGTGTAGCACTATTGGCCGGCCGCGGACCTCGGTGGATTACTTCAATTCTAGCTATTTCATTTGGCATTCTCCGGGTGGCTGTGGAATGTGGGACCTTTCCCTTCTGTGTTTACATATTGCTGTCATTGCTTTTGAGTGGGGTCATGTATATGCTGATGCTTTCATGCTGCTTTATTTCATTTACGTACCCAATGTTCACCGTTCCCTCCCCCCCTTCCCTTTTTTCTTTCCTGCCCCCCTTAAACTTTGTTATTTATCTGTATTTTCGTTAAAACATTTAAAACAAAACTTCAATAAAAACTGATTGCCACTAAATTTTGTGATAACGTATATCCAGATTCTTTTTGAATGGGAGCACCACAGATGCGTATTGTTGGAATATTAATATCAATGTGTTCCTACAATAGGGATTGATGCAGTGTTAATCAAAGGCATATATATAATATACTATATCGTCTTGTTGTCTGATAACAAACGAGAGCGCTAGAGATGCGTGGACACGGATTACAAACATAGAGACTACTATTCAGTATGGATAACATGTCAGCGCTTAGGATGCGCACTTAAAGATTATAAATTTATATTTTTTCTTCAGCAATTGTCCCTAAATATTACTAGTGATTGATACAGTCCAGTATCAGTGCCTTTGTGAGTGCCAGTCAGAGGCACATATGGAATATATGGTATCATTTTGTTGTCTGACACCACACGGAAATGCCAGAGATATGTGGACATGGATTACAAATATAGAGACTTTGATTTACTATCGACATCTTGACAGCACTTGAGATGCGCATTTAACCCCTTAGCGACCCCTGACGTACCAGGACCGTCAAGGGTAAATTTGCTTTAAGGACCAGTGACGGTCCTGGTACATCAAGTGTTAAATGGTAACAGCGCGCCATTATTATATACTACAGCGCGCCATTATTATATACTACTATATATTAGATTAATTTGAGCTGCTGTTTTGTAAAACATTACTATCCCTTTAAACAACTCAGCAGCAGCAGTAGTAAGAACAGCAGTTGCAACTCAGGACTCAGGAGGACATTTGACAATGCCTAGTGGTCACTGGCCAACATGACCTGTAGACAGTATGACATTTTTTTTTTTTCTCAGGGTTTGTGCTTTTAAAAGAAAAACAAAAAAAAAACATAGTCCTACAAAAAATAATTTTGGGGGTGTTTGTTTCTCTTGGCAAAAACTTTCTCCACATAGAGTGGGGGCTACTTATTGTGCTGCTACTGCTACAGATTCATCACTGGAGCTAGTCGTGGCAAGTGGAACCTTCATCATCCATTAACCATGATACTGCTGTTGATCCCATTCCCTTTCAGCTGCCTAATCATCCTGCTGCTTAAACAAATCAGCATCAGCAGCAAGAACAGCAGCCGTAAATTCCGCATCTAAATCAGGGCATTTGACAATGGCCAGTGGCCACTGGCCAACAGGACATCACCTGCTGGCTCTAGGCCAGTAGGGATTTTTTTTTCTCAGGGCTTGTGCTTTAAAAATAAAAAAAAAAAATAAAAAAGAAAATAGTCCTACAAAAAAAAAAACAACATTTTTTGGGGGTTTGTTCCTAACAAGCCTAAGTCTTAAAAATCCATATTTTCTTATGGCTCGTGCCAAACAAGCTTAAGTCCAACAAGTCAATGTTTTAAGGGCTTGTGCCTCTAATAAGTCTAAGTCCTACAAATCAATGTTACCTCAGGTCTTGGGCCTCGCCTCTAACAACAAATCATCCTCTACAAAATACTCTATCAAGTCAGGTATCAGTCCAGTGGCAGCTTATGTCAGGGGGCTCCTGTCTCTATCACTTTACATACACATTTCTTATTTTATTTTATTTTATTTTATTTCTTTATTTTTTTTATTAACTGTCCTCCCAATACCAGTCAAGAACCACCACCCAAAAACAAATTTCCTGTTCAACGGATTCATTCCCCAGACTACCCAGCAATACAGGCACCCTCTTCAGACCCCTTTTATATCATATCTTTTGTTTTGTTTTTTGCTTTTTTTTTTTTTTTTTATTTCATTTGGGATTTATTTTTTTATTAACTGCCCCCCAATTCCAGCAAACAACCCCAAAAAAATCATCCCCTGTTCAACTGACTGTTTCCCCACACCCCACCAACACAGCCACCCTCATGCCCCTTTAATAGTATGCCTTTGGGAAATAAAATAATATTTGCTATGGTTGTAACTTCTATGTTCCCATTGATTTCAATGGAATGAGCTAGGTGAAAAAAAGAGGGAAAAAGCAGAAAATTAGCAATTGCACAGGAAATTTTTCACCAAGCAGAAAATGACATTTTTCACTGATTTCAGTTTGAGGCGAAAATTTTCGCCCATCCCTAGTTAGAAGCCCAAGCCATGAGGAAACATTGATTTGTAGGACTTAGACCTATTAGAGACAAAAGCCCTGAAGAAACATTGATTTGTAGGACTTAAGCTTGTTTGGCACAAGCCCTAAGGAAACACTGATTTGTAGGACTTAGGCTTGTTAGAAATGATGATGATGATTAGGCAGCTAAAAGGGAATGGGATCAACAGCAGCAGTATTTTTGGTTAATGGATGATGAAGCTTCCACTTGCCACGACTAGCTCCAGTGATGAATCTGATGCAGTAGCAGCACAATAAGTAGCCCCCAGTCTATGTGGAGAAAGTTTTCGCCAATTTCAGTTTCAGGGGGAAATTTTCACACATCCCTACTAATGGATGCATATGTAGCCCAGCACCAATATTATATAATTAAAAAAAAAAGTTCCTGTTGAATGCCAAATCCCTTTTGTGCCGTTTTACGCTATGTAAATAATATATATATATTGTATATAGATATTACTATATAAAATAGGATATAAGTGAACTTACAAGTAAATCCTTTTCTATTTAGTCCATATGAAACACAGGCAGGTACCTCAGGGGTTGATTTCCTCCTCCAGGAGGGCAGGCCACCTCAAAAATAGAAAGTCTTTTGGACATAGATTTCCCCCTCCTCTTCCATCTCAACCCCGACCTTCAATTCCCCAGATTCATGTGTAACAAGTACCACAGGACTGAACCAAAACAGGATGGAGAAAAGGAAACACCCTAAATGAAGACGCCAAGAGGAATCCTGCGCCTGGGAAAGGAAACACATGTAGGTTTTTTCCTCCGGATGGGAGTCATCCCAAAAGATTCCAGGGAGGGAAAAATTTACTCTCTCCACATGACTAAACTGGATCAATGTAACCTCTTGTATAAATGGACACCAAACTATCACAGCAATCCAATCAAACAAAAGCTAACTGCTCAAATTACTGAACAAAAATGTGGCAGCAGAGGGAAAAAGACAATAAAAAAGACAGGACAAGGGATGATAAAAGGGGAGGGAGGTATGTCTATGGGTTTGAAATGCACACTAGGGGCACACATAATAAAAAGATGTTAATGGGGATTTGCTACAAGCCACCTAATATTGAGTTTGAGGGAGTCCAACTTTTACTGCAAATGGAAAAGGCTAGGTCAGGAAACCTATCCTGAAATTAACTGGAGCAATATGACTTCAAGCACAACAAACGCTTGGTGTAACGGTTTGTTTGACACACAGACACAGTAGGTTTGGATAAAACACAGTCTTATTGAACAGTTGTAATAACAGTAACCCTCATGGGTCCAGTAATATATCAGCAATATAGTACAGACACAGGACAGGTTACAATGAGGTATACCCACACGGGTCCAGTATATGCAAGTAATACAGAATACAATTTACTGACACAGGTCAGGCAGTTTTCGTGTGATACTCAAGTTAGGCAGCACTGAATGGGTTACTATTAGGCTGGGAGGACTGACAGGCCCTAATAGCGCAAGGCCCTTTAAGAAACTCAATCTGGAACAGAGAGCACAATATCGAGTAACGCCCAAGCAGTAACGGAGACCAGAGCAACTTGTGGACTGCCGTAGCAGTAACGGACACTAGAGCAACTTGTGGACTGCCGTAGCAGTAACGGAGACCAGGGCAACTTGTAGACTGCTGTAGCAGTAAAGGAGACCAGAGCACCTTGTGGACTGCCGTAGCAGTAACGGAGACCAGGGTAACTTGTGGACTGCTGTAGCAGTAACGGAGGCCAGGGCAACTTGTGGACTGCCGTAGCAGTAATGGAGACTAGAGCAACTTGCCTGGAGAGGCACCCAACCAGGGACTGCACGGAGTAATGGAACGCACAGCAATGTCGCCTGGGCAACACCGGTAACAATGGAGACTAGACTGCAGAGAGAGAGACTGTCTGGAGACAGAGAGGATCCTGTCACAACCCCAACCGGAGACCGGCTAAGGCGTAGCAGGAGGGATACACAACCACAGGAGCCCAGCCTGCTCGGGTCAGTACACAGAGCAGTAACGTCAGCCAATCCAAGTCGGTACATAGAGCAGGAACGTCAGCCAGGCCGGGTCGGTACACAGAGCAGGGACGTCAGCCAAACCGAGTCGGTACACAGAGCAGGAACATCAGCAGGGCCGGGTCGGTACCCAGAGCAGGAACGTCAGCCAATCCAAGTCAGTACACAGGACAGGAACAAGATGCAGAATAGTCAGACAGTCTGGGTCGGTACACAGGCAGGAACAAGATGCAGAGTCATCTGGCAGGCCGGGTCGGTACACAGAGATCACACGAAACACAGGAACAAGCGCTGGTACAGAAACACCACGAAAGGGCACCGGATAAGTGACAAGGCCCAGTATTTAAGGACAAATACTGGGCGGGGAAAAGTCACTTCAACCAATGAGCGAGATCAATAGAGGAAACTGACAGAATGTCGCCAGCAAAGCACGGGCACCGTGATAGTACCCCCCTCTAAAAGACCCCCCCTCCTAGAAGAGGGACCTGGTTTCAGAGGGTATTTGGAATGGAAACTGTGCAACAATCTAGGAGCATGAAGGTCACTCTGATCAACCCAGGAACACTCCTCAGGGCCATAGCCCTTCCAATGGATCAAATATTGCAATTTTCCTCTAAATCTATGTGAATCAATAATACCCTGGACTTTGTACTCGTCCTGACCCTAAACCTGCACAGGACCAGGAACCGCAGGAGTGGTAGTGTAACGGTTGCATATCAGAGGTTTCAGAAGGGATACATGGAACACATTCTGAATCCGCATAGATGCTGGGAGATCCAGAGCGTACGAAACAGGGTTCATTTTGTGGATCACCTTAAAGGGACCAATGAACCGGGGAGCCAACTTATTACACGGAGCTTGCAAATTGAGGTTTCTGGAGGATAGCCATACCCTATCCCCAACCTGGAAGGAGACCGCTGGCAACCATCTGCGATTAGCGTGGCACTGATAATACTGGAACGAATTACTGAGGGCCCTCTGAACCTGTGGCCGGGTGGAGCGGAGTTGCTCGATATGCTCATCCAGAGCTGGAATCTGCTGCGTCTGGAATGAGTCCGGGAGCAAGCACGGCTGAAACCCATACTTGATGAGAAACGGGGAGCTCCTGGACTATGAATTAACTGCACAGTTCCTGGCGAACTCTGCCCATGGCAACAGGTCAGCCCAATTATCATGATGATCAGACACGAAACAGAGTAAGTATTGTTCCAATCCTTGATTGGCACGCTCAGCGGCTCCATTGGTCTGGGGATGGTAGGCAGATGAAAAGGACAGCTGTATGCCCATCTGGTTACAGATTGATCTCCAAAATCTGGACACAAATTGGCTCCCACGGTCTGACACCAACACCCTGGGTACCCCATGCAACTGGAACACCTCTCTGGCAAAAACTATAGCCAACTCCTGGGCTGAGGGAAAACCAGGAAGGGGTACAAAGTGGGACACTTTGGAAAATCTATCGACCACCATCAGGATAAAAGAGTAGCCCCTAGACACTGGCAACTCCCCCAGAAAATCAATAGAAACGTGGGACCAAGGGCGCTCGCCATTAGGTACTGGCTGAAGTAAACCAATTGGGAGGTGTCTAGGGGACTTGGCCTGGGCACATGTAGTGCAAGCTGCAGTGAATGCGGTGCAGTCAGCTTGTAGGGAAGGCCACCAAAACAATTGTGAAAGAGACCAAATCAATTGATCACTCCCAATGTGCCCAGCTGCCCGTGATGCGTGGTATGTCTCGAGTAAATGGGTACGGAATGGCTCAGCTACAAAGCACTTGCCCGCAGGGGTGTCAGGAGGAGCCGTAGCCTGGGTAGCAAGAATCTCCATCCCCAGTGGTGAAGCGATGCTGGTACGTATGTAGCCAAAATGCGATCAGGCTGAATAATGGGCACAGGAACCTCATCTCCATCTATCTCTGGGCCAAATTGCCTGGACAGGGCATCTGCCCTAACATTCTTGGAACCAGACAAGTAAGATACAATGAAATTAAAGCGGGACAGAAATAAGGCCCATCTGGCTTGTCAAAGGCACTTGGACTGATGGAACTCGCTTTCTCGATTTTACAGAATAATTTATTTTTTCGTAATCTGAGCAGAACTTCAGACAAATCCCTGATGTATTGAGACAAACTAGACGAGTGTATGAGTATATCATACAGATAAACTACTACGCAAGACTGTAGCATATCACGGAGAATGTCATTAATAAGTTCTTGGAACACCGCAGGTGCGTTACATAGTCCAAAAGGCATCACTAAGTATTCGTAGTGCCCAGATCGGGTATTGAACGCCGTTTTCCACTCATCCCCGGCTCTTATTCTGATCAGGTTATATGCCGCCCGTAAGTCTAGCTTGGTGAAAATAGAGGAACCTGTCAAACAGTTCAGTGATGAGTGGTATCAGATAGGCGTTCTTAGACATAAGCTTATTCAACCCACGGTAATCGATACAGGGTCTTAACATGCCATTTTTCTTTTTTACAAAAATGAAACCAGCCCCCGCGGGCGAGGTTGACTCTCTGATAATACTTCGCTTGAGGGCATCTGAGATATATTCCTCCATGGCCCGATTCTGTTCGCACGACAACTGGTACGTGCGACCTCGGGGAGGAACGGCACCAGGAGGCAGATCAATAGCGCAATCATACACCCTATGCTGGGGCAAAACGCTAGCCTCTCCCTTACTAAAAACGTCGCTGAATTGATGGTACTCAGCCGGCATGGAGGGAGAGGTACACATGATTTTAGTTGGATGAGAAACGCAATGCCCCATACAATACTCAGACCAGGACATTATCTCGCAAGTCTGCCAGTCAAACTGGGGATTGTGTAAATGTAACCATGGGAACCCCAGAATGACCACATGGTGAGGAGACTGGATGATGTGGAACCACTGTTTCTCAATGTGGAGAGCCCCAATACTCATGGACAGCAGTATCGTTTCCATAGTAATTTGAGCTGGTACCAAAGGTCTGCCATCAATGGCCTCAATGGCTAAGGGAGATTCCCTCTCAACCAACGGAATCTGGTGTAGAGCAGCAAAGGAACTGTCCATAAACTATCCGGCTGCACCGGAATCAACCAGGGCCAGAACCTCTACCGAGTGTTCTGCCCAAGAAAATGCCAATTGAATCGTGGGTTTCTGCATAATTGGGTCTAGGGACTGCTGAACGCCACCTAGGGCCTGTCACCCAAGATAACCTAGGTGCGTTTGTTTCCCAGCCGTACAGGACAGGTACGTAGCAGGTGTCCAGGTTGGCCACAATACAGACATAGGCCCTGCCTACGGCGGTGCGCCCGTTCCTCCTTAGTTAACCTGGTGAACCGTAGCTGCATAAGTTCACTTGTCTCCTGGGTACGCTCTGGAGGCATGGGAGGCAAGGGAGGCACAGGTGAGAAATTTTGATTAGCTAGTCCGACACCTCTGGCCCGCCGCCTACGATCTTTAGCCACGAGTCTCTCATGGATGCGGGAATCAATCAGTATAGCGAAATCAATAAACTCGTCTAGATTGTTAGGCAAGTCTCTGGCTGCCGTTTCATCTTTAATATGGTCAGCTGGTCCTTGAGTAAATGCTGCCACCAGCGCCTCATTGTTCCAACCTACCTCTGCTGCCAATGTATGAAATTCAATAGTGTAATCTCCCACCGTACGAGAACCTTGTTGTATCTCCATTAGTCGTTTGGCAGCAGAGGCGGCTCTACCTGGGACTTCAAATACTCTGCGAAAGGCACGCACAAACTCCTTGAAATTCTTAGTGCAAGGTTTGGCAGATTCCCAAAAGGGGCAGGGCTCTGCCCATCAGTAACGATATCATAAAGCCCACCTTACTACGGTCATTAGGAAAGGCTTGGGGAGTTAATTCCAGAAAAATCTCCAATTGGTTAATAAACCCTCTGCACAGGGTGGGTTCACCATCGTATCTTAGCAGTAACGGAGCTGTGGCGGTTAACCCTTTGGACGAGGCCACTTGCGTCATGGATTGAGCTCCCGGGTTGAAACGGGGGAGACCACCGAGGCTTGAACCGGTTTATCAAGGTGAGCAGTGCGCTCAAGAATAGTTTGTACAGCCAGTGCCAACTGATCCAAACGCTGCTCATGTAAATCCATCCTCCAATGGATGCTTTGTGGATTACCTTCACCTGTACTGTCAGAGGTCATGGCCCTTTCGTACTGTAACGGTTTGACACACAGACACAGTAGGTTTGGATAAAACACAGTTTTATTGAACAGTTGTAATAACAGTAACCCTCACGGGTCCAGTAATACATCAGCAATATAGTACAGACACAGGACAGGTTACATTGAGGTACACCCACACGGGTCCAGTATATGCAAGTAATACAGAATACAATATACTGACACAGGTCAGGCAGTTTTCGTGTGATACTCAAGTTAGGCAGCACTGAATGGGTTACTATTAGGCTGGGAGGACTGACAGGCACTAATAGCACGAGGCCCTTTAAGAAACTCAATCTGGAACAGAGAGCACAATATCGAGTAACGCCCAAGCAGTAACGGAGACCAGAGCAACTTGTGGATTGCCGTAGCAGTAACGGAGACCAAAGCAACTTGTGGACTGCCGTAGCAGTAACGGAGACCAGGGCAACTTGTAGACTGCCGTAGCAATAACTGAGACCAGAGCACCTTGTGGACTGCCGCAGCAGTAATGGAGACTAGAGTAACTTGCCCGGAGAGGCACCCAACAGGGGACTGCACAGAGGAATGGAACGCACAGCAGTGTCGCATGGGCGACACCGGTAACAACTGAGACTAGACTGCAGAGAGAGACAGAGAGGATCCTGTCACAACCCCAACCAGAGACCGGCTAAGGAGTAGCAGGAGGGATAAGCAACCACAGGAGCCCAGCTGGGCCGGGTCGGTACACAGAGCAGGAATGTCAGCCAATCCGAGTCGGTACACAGAGCAGGAACGTCAGCCGGGTTGGTACACAGAGCAGGAACGTCAGCCAATCCAAGTCGGTAGACAGAGCAGGAACGTCAGCCGGGCCGGGTCTGTACACAGAGCAGGAACGTCAGCCAATCCGAGTTGGTACACAGGACAGGAACGAGATGCAGAATAGTCAGACAGTCCGGGTCGGTACACAGGCAGGAACAAGATGCAGAGTCGTCTGGCAGGCCGGGTCGGTACACAGAGATCACACGAAATACAGGAACAAGCGCTGGTACGGAATCACCACGAAAGGGCACCGGATAAGTGACAAGGCCCAGTATTTAAGGACAAATACTGGGCGGGGACAAGTCACTTCAACCAGTGAGTGAGATCAATAGAGGAAACTGACAGAATGTCGCCAGCATAGCACGGGCACCATGATACTTGGCTACGTATGCACAATCCCAAAATGGATTGGCGTATAGGACAAATTAAGTGCTGGGATGCTGCTTGCTTTGAGCAATTTTGGGAAGTCTTCGCTTCTGCTTGTACCTCAGGTCTGCCCCCCCCCCCCCCCACAGATTGCTCGATTGACCTTCTACCTGGGACAATTCCCCCTAAAGGCCAATCTCTTTTTGCTTTCTCCTCCAGAGATTTCGGCTTTATTCGGCTTTCATCCTCTCCGGCAGGGGTAGGATTTTTGTTTTGTTTGTTAATATAAAGGATGTATCACTTTACCCCTGCATTGATTTCAAGGGCCTTAACAAAATAACTGTCAAGAATGGTTACCCCATGCCCTTGATCGCTGAACTTCTTGATCAACTACATGAAGCTCACTTCTTCACTAAATTAGATCTTCAGGAGACTTAGAACCTGATCCGTGTTAAAGAGAGGGATGAGAGGAAGACAGCCTTCAATTCCCAGTATGGCCACTATGAATATTTGGTTATGCCATTTGGGCTCTGCAATGCCCCTGCCATATTTCTATGTTTTATCAAAGAAATCTTCTGTGATTTGTTGTCATTGTACATTGTAATATATCTGGATGATATCCTACTCTGCTCCTCAGACTTAGAACTGCACCATACACATGTTCGGACAATCATCATCGAGGCAACCCTCTCTTTGATAACTTAGATAAATGCGAGTGAGAGAAATCTCATGTTGTGGACACAGGTCAAGTCACTGCAATTTTGTGACAAAACTGCATCCATTACAAGGTGTAATATTGTGACACTTTTGAGACTATATTTGCTCCCAATTAGATATTCCTTTGTCCTAAACACACTAGGTTACAGACTATGAACAGTTTTGGCTCACAAGCAAGCATGGTGCGTGCGTTTAAACAGCCATAAGTTTAGCCATTGCTCATTCTTGGTTGCATTGATTTAATGGTTTTGTGTGGACGCCGTTTACGTCACAGTTGTTCCTAACGCTCAAGCGATGTTGTTTTGGCATGCAAGCTTGTCGTGTGTGTGCTATAGTGTTCTTGCCCGCGTGACTATTTATTAGATGCTGCCTGCGTCCATTTATGACCCTGGTTCAGCCATAAGCATAATGCAACGGATGTAAAGCGTGCCTTTGAGCCAAATCCAGCACAAAGAATTACAGCAACCGTGCAATCCTCACAACAAAGTGGTGTAGTCGGCAGATTTAACTTACACGTTCTTGGGGTACATCATCTCAGAAGGCGCATTGAAATGGACCTAGCCAAGGTTCAGGCAATCTCTTGGTGGGTAGTACCCCCTAATACCAAAATCCATTCAACGATTTGTAGCTCTCAGATTATAGTCCCTAATATGGCACTGACTAAGGCTGGGGCGGATCCTTACCTCTGGCATGCTCCAGCACTTCGAGCCTTTGCCTCTTTGAAAACAGCCTTCACCTCAGCTCCAATCTTACGATGTTACTGCTTCCCAAATAGCAGATGAAGCAGTATTATCTTAATATCACCCATCTAATTCCAAATTCCATGCATGTTCTCTTATTTTTCAAGGGCTTCTCCAGAGGTGAATGTAACTATGATATCGGGAATCATGAGTTGGTAGCCATAAAATTGGCACTGGAGGAATGGAGGCACTTATTTGAAGAAGCTACTTTACCTGTTTTGATATACACGGACCACAAAAACCTGCAATTGTTAGAGTTGGTCTAATACCTTAATACCAGGCAGGCCCATTGGGCATTATTCTTTACCCGCTTTAATTGTATTATTTCTTAGTGCTCAGGACCCAAGCACCCTGTCCAGACAGTTTTAGACCATTAGGCCTTCGGCTCCATAGCACATTCTTCCCTCCACCTGTTTTGTGTCAGCTTTATCATTCACCACCATGGTGAAAATTAGGAGCCTTCCGTGTCCTCCAGCCCCTTCTCAGCCTCTTAACTCTCTGTTTGTCTCTCCCTGGTTCCAAGTTCAAATCCTCCAGTGGTTCCACGGCTTCCCCCCCGTGGTAGGTCATACAGGGGTGAGGAAGTCTACTGAAATGTTCCTTCGACAGTTCTGGTGGCCGTCCATCTGTAAAGTTATTAAAGGACTTCGTAGCAGCTAACTAACTGTGCCCGGCATAAGTCCACACATGTTCGCCTGTCGGTCTTCTTTGTCCGTTGCCCTTTCAATCCTCTCCTTGGTCCCATCTGGTGATGGATTTTGAGGTCAACCCACCTACATCTAAGTGATGTACCTCCATCTTAGTAGTGGTCGATCGTTTTTCAAAACAAGGTCACTTCATGCCTCTTCAAAAACTCCCTTCCTCTTCAGAACTGGCCAATATTTTCATGCGTGACATTTTTCATTTACATGGCACTCCATCACATATTATGTTGGATCGAGGGTCACAATTTGTTTCCAGATTCTGGAATGCTTTCTGTTCCCATCTGGGAATTTCTCTTCAGTTTTCATTGACCTATCATCCTCAGACTAACGGTCAGTCAGAACGGACCAATCAATCTTTGGCAGTATATGAATTCTTCACTTTCCTATTAAGTGGACTTTTACCCTTTGCAGAGTTTGCCTTTAATAACCATTACCATGACTTCCTCCGCTGCTCTCCATTTTTTCCAGCTATTGGTTATCATCCTCGTACTATGCCATGGGGTAACCCAGTGGGAGTACCAATTGCAGACGCTATGGAGAATGACCTGCATGCATTACGGGATTTAATCGACTCCCAACTGGCTATTTCTTCAGACACCCACAAACAAGCAGCTGAAAGAAGTCGTTCTCCAAGCCCTGTTTTTTCTTCATCTTCATATCCCTTCATTGAAATTCAGTCCCCGTTTTGTCAGTCCATTTAAGATACTTTGGGCTGTTACTCCAGTATCCTTCAAGCGTGCATTTTCCCTTTGTTGGCGAATCGCTAATACTTTTCATATATCATTGCTCAAACCAGTGACTCAAAACTGATTTTCCTCCTACACTCCTCCTTCTTCCTCCTGTGTTGGTTGAGGAAGAACAAGAATTTGAAGTAAAGGGTATCCTGGATTCTCAGAGGGTTTGTTGCTCTTCCCAAAATCAAGCACAGGGTTATCCAAGTTCAGTCCTGAAGGGCTGCCAATAGGCCATGATTTAAGGATTTCCCTGATTAAGCACAGATGAGTCAGTCAAAATGATTAACTGATTAACTCACCTGTGCTTAATCAGGGAAAAGAAAGAACTTGGATCTAGTAGATTGGAATGGGTATGAGTCTGAGGACCGTTCTTGGGTTCCTGCCAGTGATGTCCATGCTCCATCATTGACAGTAGCTTTCCGCATAATCCTGCTCACCTGGTGGGCTCCTCTTTTGGGGAGTGGTAGTGGTATGCCTGCTGAATTACTATTTTTTTTTTTTTTTACTCTGTTCCCTCCTTGTCATTTTCTGGACTCCTCCTCTTATTTCCCACTGGTGCTGACTAGTTTACATGCTGCTCTTACAGTATTATTGCTGTCTGATTATTCAAGTTTGTTTTTTGTTAGACCAGATTTTGTTGCAGTTTGACCTTGGCTTGTGTATTATTTGGATTGTCCTCCCGGTTCTTTGTTCCATGGCTTTCAGTCAGTAAACTTTCGTTTACGGACTACAGATTCTACTTATCTCTGACACCCCTTACACTCCTGGTGACCTTGGTTTGTTAGACTATTCTGTTGCTTGACTCCTTTCTCATCAACAGGTATGTTTGTATCTTGGGCCTTAGGGCCTGGGAGGTATATTGCAAACATTTTTCTACCTGTATTCCCTGTTCACTCCCTGACTCAGGCTACTGGTGCTACTTTGTATTTACCTACTTGCACCCTATTGTTACCTTCAACGTGGGCATCCGCATTTGTCTTGATGGCCTCTGGCCAACTCTGTGCTTCTACTGCAGGGCAAGGCGGGAGTGTTGCGTCTCCCTCAGCGGACTCATCTCTCTGTGTTACGGAGTATTCATCTATTGCTGGTTTCCTGCTCTTGGTGTCGGAGTTTGCAGGGGTGAGCCGTTATTATTCTCCCAGTCAATAAGTTACCCTCATTTGGTTAACCCAACAATACTTTGGGTACAAGTGTTGTGCAGTCGAATGGTCGCTTATTGATCACTAGGCGGCGGTAGTGTCCTTCTCTGTTCTATCTATGGGGATAACTAGAGTTTGTTAATCCTAGTTGTACTCAATTTGAACTGCGGTCGTACATCCATTGTACTGGTCGTTTTAGTCATACTTGCTTTGACTCCAAGTCGCAGGTTATTTCCGTCAACCCTTACCAAATATTCTTCGATTTACAGTTGTAGATATTCCTCTCCAACATTGACTGGGTTTTATCCAACATCTGGTATCAGCTCCCTTAGGGTTTCTCTCATAGCTATTTGTATCTAGTTTTCTCTTGCAATTCTTGGTGAGGGAGAATACGTTGGCATTCCTTCCACCTAGGAGTCCAAGTGTATGTTTCATCCTATTTTTTATCCTGGTCAGGGTCCAGTTCAACTGGGATTGGATATCTGGCTTCTCGGCCAACACCTTTAAGCCGGCCTTGTACTCAGCAAGGGATTAGGGTGACTGTCACTGCTATCAAGCCATGAGTTCTAGCATCGAACCTGAGCATCTGTCTCAATCTCCTTAGGTCAGCATGACAGACCTAGAATATTCTCCTGGAAGCCCAGCATGGCTTGAGGAACAACGAGTTAGGGTGGAAAGAGAAACTACTGAATCCTTGGGTTTGGTTGTCCCCATATGTCCCCCCTTAGGGTCAGACATGTCAAAAGTAAGTAGATAAACTAGTCAAAAACTAGATAAAAGTAACACCAGTCTTTTGCAAAGATCCAGAAAGTACTTATTTGGTATGCAAAGAGTTAAACTGTTAAGAGAGAGAAAGAGAGAGAGAGAGAGAGAGAGAGAGAGAGAGCGAGAGAGAGCGCAAATTAGCTGGAGAATCTGCTTCTGCATAGCATAAGCAATGGAGAAGTAAAATTACAGCAGAAAAGTACCCAACCAATCAGAAGTTAAGCCTGGGGAACAGAGGATTCTGGGCAATGTAGTTATTCTCCATTGCTGTAACCAAACAACAAACGGATCTCCACAGAAAAGAAGAAGTGGAAAAGGCTACCTGAGAGTAGCATCTGATATGTCAAAATAAAATAAAAACAATCAATCTACTTATGTAACCCTGGTATCCAGATACCTCCAGTTACCATAGAGCTACACTGTAGACCATAGAGTTCTCTGTGGATGTCTCATTGCCCCAGTCAATGAGACTCCTGCTGAGTATCCAGGAAGGGGAAGGATGATCTAGGGTAGCTGGAGGAGTTTCAGTTTTGGTTTGAGCAGGGGAAGTGAGCAGAACTCCCTGCTGCTCAGAGTAAGAGACATTTTAAACCACATGCCTGCTAGGATTTGTACATTAAAGTGAGAGATCCCAGAATTCTCCTAGTGTGGCAGCTTGTGAAGGTCTAGCAGTAAATATTGTTTGGTGCACTACTCCACATGCTACTTATGAAGAAGGAACTTACACTTCAGTAACCATCCAGACGCCTGTCAGAGGAACTCCTGTAAGGTGACCTGCCTGCCAATCAAGGTGTTGCTGCTCAGAGGGTTTAAGTGCAAAGCTGTCCAACGGTGCAAGGCCTGCAACCAGCATAGAGAGGAGGAAAGCACAGTTCCTAGGTCAAGGAAACACAGGGAGATTTGCATACAAGCTGCAAAAAGGTACTCTGTGTTAAACACTCCACACTATAGGGGTAACGCTACCTCCAACAAGGGCCCCACCACGTGCACCACTGTTTCCCCAGGGGACTGAGTCTGTATCAGATGAGGGGGAGGAAATGAAAGGGAACTCTACTGTTGGGAGGGTGTCACTGATGGGTGCTGAACTTTCACACTGTGGAGTATAGGATTATGTTATAATTATATGTGTTATTCTGTTGCACTGTTTTTATTCTTTGCATTCTACAATATATATTGTGGGTACCATTCCCCTTTAAAATACATACTGTGTGCAGTTATTATTAGAATTCCTTTGTTGTTGTCTTAGCAGAGATAAATATCTATTATTAGATACTGTACCTAGCTAAGTGGATGCACTGCCAAAAGCTCATTATTCCCCAATCTCCCAAATACTGCAGAGATTCAGCATCATCCTGTTAGCGCCAAAGTCAGAGGTAATCATGGATAAGGTCGGAAGTTGGTCACCGGCCAATCTGGAAGGGGTTACACTTAAAAATTTGTTCTTATAAGGAATGCCCAACATCTGAACCAAAAATCCACTCCTGCAATGGTAGCGAGGTTCTCTTCAATCTGCACTGTTCAGAAAGTGCTTGCAGTAATCCGCGTCCGTGCAGGTGTCCGCTGGATGGCAGAGCATTACTCCTGATATGAAACTTCTGTCCACTTCCTGCAGGCCAAAGAAGTGGATTTTTGGTTCAGATGTTGGGCATTCCTTACAAGAATATTTCTTATAAGCAAATTAATGTTTTGATTTTATTTTGACATATCAGATGCTACTCAGGTAGCCTTTGCGCTCTTTTCCATTTCTTCTTTTCTGTACAGACGTAATCGAGTGTGACTGTGGACACTTTGAAAAGAGCTGCAGACTTGAGAGAGATAAGATTTGATTTTGTTTGGAACTTTCTCATCATCTGATTTTGGATATTATATTGAAGTGTTATTTTTGGAGGGTGCACATTGCTGTTTGTTTTTTTGTCTTTTGTTTCAAACGAAATCGATCTCCAGCCATGGAATGCAGCGATTCACATGGACAGTGAAAACCCTGATCATTTGATGGAGCATGATCAGACGAGAACAACCAACCCTGACCCTTCTAGCATAAATGGGTGCAGATATAATCATTTACAATAATAATTTGTGATTTTTTTAGCTCTTTTCTCCCTGTGAAACTCAAAGCGTTTATATGTCCCAGAGAGGGTTTTCTCATTCATGTCAATGCAGTCACGGCTCAAAAATCAAAAGCAAAAAAGCAAAAAAGTTCCAAAAACCCCTTGGTACACCAGAGAAGAGAAAAATCATAAATGTTACAATGATTCTGGTGATTCTAGAAGCAGAAATAATTAGTGTAATAGCTATTAAAGCACTGAAATGGTTAATACGGGAAGGAAAGACTAATGCATCCATCTCTGCTACTCACATGTGAGTGAAAAGGAGAGAAAGAAGCATGAGCATGGAAGTGAGCAGAGTGGGACATAAAATAGGACCATGACACTCAAAGGGTTACTCACCAAACTGCATTCAGGTAACTATATTATCACGATGCCCGTGCTATGCTGGCGACATTCTGTCAGTTTCCTCTACTGATCTCGCTCGTTGGTTGAAGTGACTTGTTCCCGCCCAGTATTTGTCCTTAAATACTGGGCCTTGTCATTTATCCGGTGCCCTTTCGTGGTGGTTCCGTACCAGCGCTTGTTTCCTGTGTTTCGTGTGATCTCTGTGTACCGACCCGGCCTGCCAGACGACTCTGCATCTTGTTCCTGCCTGTGTACCGACCTGGACTGTCTGACTATTCTGCATCTCGTTCCTGTCCTGTGTACTGACTCGGATTGGCTGACATTCCTGCTCTGTGTACCGACCCGGACCTGGTGACGTTCCTGCTCTGTGTACCGACTCGGATTGGCTGACATTCCTGGTCTGTGTACCGACTTGGATTGGTTGACATTCCTGCTCTGTGTACCGACCCGGCCCAGCTGGGCTCCTGTGGTTGCGTATCCCTCCTGCTACGTCTGATCCGGTCTCCGGTTGGGGTTGTGACAGGATCCTCTCTGTCTCTGGACAGTCTCTCTCTCTGCAGTCTAGTCTCCGTTGTTACCGGTGTCGCCCAGGCATTCCATTCCTCTGTGCAGTCCCCGGTTGGGTGCCTCTCCGGGCAAGTTGCTCTAGTCTCCGTTACTGCTACGGCAGTCCACAAGTTGCTCTGGTCTCCGTTACTGCTACGGCAGTCCACAAGTTGCTCTAGTCTCCGTTACTGCTATGGCAGTCCACAAGTTGCTCTGGTCTCCGTTACTGCTTGGGCATTACTCGATATTGTGCTCTCTCTTCAAGATTGAGTTTCTTAAAGGGCCTCGCGCTATTAGGGCCTGTCAGTCCTCCCGGCCTAATAGTAACCCATTCAGTGCTGCCTAACATGAGTATCACACGAAAACTGCCTGACCTGTGTCAGTATATTGTATTCTGTATTACTTGCATATACTGGACCTGTGTGGGTATACCTCACTGTAACCTGTCCTGTGTCTGTACTATACTGCTGATATATTACTGGACCCGTGAGGGTTACTGTTATTACAACAGTTCAATAAAACTGCATTTTATCCAAACCTACTGTGTCTGTGCGTCAAACAAACTGTTACATATATACACACATATATGCACACACACACATATATATATATATATATATATATATTACACACACACATACAGTACTGTGCACAAGTTTTAGGCAGGTGTGAAAAAATGCTATAAAGAAAGAATGCTTTCAAAAATAGACATGTTAATTGTTTATTAAAATAATGCTTAGTGAGGGAACAGAAGAAAAATCTAAATCAAATCAATATTTGGTGTGACCACCTTTTGCCTTTAAGACAGCATCAATTCAAGGAACTTGGCAGGTAGGTTTTTTTCAAACATCTTAAAGAACTAACCACAGTTGCTGCTTTCTCTCTTCATGTAGTCCCAGACAGACAATGTTGAAATCATGGCTTTGTGGGGGCCATACCATCACTTTCAGGACTCCTTGTTCTTCTTTAGTCTGAAGATAGACTTTAATGACTTTGGCTGTATGTTTGGAGTCGTTGCCATGCTGCAAAATAAATTTGGGGCCAATCAGATGCCTCTCTGATGATACTGCATGATGGATAAGTGTCTGCCTGTACTTCAAAGCATTGAGGAGACCATTAATTCTGACCAAATCCCCAATTCAGTTTACAAAAATGCAGCCCCAAACTTGCAAGGAACCTTCACTGTGCTTCACTGTTGCCTGCAGACACTTATTCTTGTACCACTGTCCAGCCCATTGTGAACAAACTACATTCTGCTACATCCAGATATTTAAAATTTTGAGTTATCGGTCCAGAGCTCCTGCTAGAATGTTTCTGCATCCCAGTTCCTGTGTTTTTATGCATAGTTGAGGTGCTTGCCTTTGTTTCCACATCGGAGGTATGGCTTTTTGGCCACAAGTCTTCCTTGAAGACCACTTCTGACCAGACTTCTCTGGACAGTAGATGGGTGTACCAGGGTCCCACTGTTTTCTGCCAATTCTGAGCTGAGGGTACTGCTGGACATCTTCCAATTGCGAAGGGAAGTAAGCATGATGTGTCTTTCATCTTTCCTTGGCCGACTACTGTGTCTACGGTCATCAATGTTTCCTGTTTCTTTGTGCCTCTTCAAAAGAGCTTGGACAGCACATCTGGAAACCCCTGGCTCTCTTGAAATTTCTGCCTGGGAGAGACCATGCTGATGCAGTATAAACTACCTTGTGTCTTGTTGCTGTGCTCAGTCTTGCCATGGTGTATGACTTTTGACATTAAACTGTCTTCAGCAATCTCACCTTGTTAGCTTAGTTTGACTGTTCCTCACCCAGTTTTATTATTCTTACACAGCTGTTTCTGTTTCAGTTAAAGGGATAGTAATACTTCGTTTTATCTTTATTTTATTTTGTAGGCATTAAAAAAAACATGAAGAACGATATAACTCTTATCTCTCAAACCTTTATGGTTTAAGAGATATTCACAAGCAAAGTATCCCACCCCCGGTCAGCCAGATCAGAAGGGAGGTGCCCAGGTAGACTGCAGAGAGGGACAATCTTCAATTAAGATAAGGGAAAAAGCTGAAAAACTTGTCAAGGGGGGCAGGGATTTCATTGTTTTCATACAAAGAAGATTGTCCCCTGCTGTTATCTGTCTGGTCTTACAACCAGATTCACATCTGAGAAGAGATGGCTTACACTAGGAAAAAGGGGCGGGAGAGGAAACTTTGCTTGTGAATATCTCTTAAACCATAAATGTTTGAGAGATAAGACTTATATCATTCTTCATGTTTTTTTAATGCCTACAAAATAAAATAAAGTTAAAACGAAGTATTACTATGCCTTTAATGCTTGTGTTTCAGCCTGCATATTAAATTGATCATTATCACCTTTTATGGTATAATTGTTTAATCATACACCTGACTATATGCCTACAAAATATCTGACTTTGTGCAAGTGTACCTAGAAGAATTTATGCTGTTTGAAGGAAAAGGGTGGTCACACCAAATACTGATTTGATTTAGATTTTTCTTCTTTTACATAGTAACATAGCAAATTAGGTTGAATAAAGACACAAGTCCATCAAGGTCAACCTTCCCCTCATACCCCAATAACTGAGAATTTTATAGCTTTCCTACTACCAATTAAATTAGTCTTTATCAGACCTTCCTGATCAGCCTACTGATAACCAGTATAACTCTGTATGTTCCCTTTTGAAAGAAATTTATCTAATCTTCTCTTAAATGTATCCATTGTATCTGCCATAACCACATCCCTGGGCAATGAATTCCACAATTTAACAGACCTTACCATAAAAACAACCTTCCTCTGCTGAAGTTTAAACCTCCTTTCCTCTAATCTCAAGGGGTGTCCCCTGGTCACCTGATCAGGCCTTGGAATAAATAGCTCACGCAGAGATCCTTGTATTGACCTCTCATATACTTGTACAATGTGATAAAGTCTCCTCTTAGTCGTCTTTTCTCTAGAGTAAATAAACCAAGTTTGTTTAGTCGTTCCTCATATGTCAAGTCCTCCTTTCCATCAATTAATTTTGTTGCTCTCCGCTGTACCCTCTCTAGTTCTATTATATCCCTTTTCAGAACCGGTGCCCAAAATTGCACTGCATACTCAAGGTGAGGTCTTACCAATGATTTGTATAATGACAAAATTATGTTATCCACTCTCGCTTCGATACCTCTTTTTATGCAAGACAGGATTTTGTTTGCCTTTGCTACAGCTATTTGACAGTGGTCACTGTTTCTAAGTTTGTAGTTGACAAGGATACCCAGGTCTTTCTTTAGCAATGAGTCCCCTAAAATGATTCCATTAAGTTATAAGTAGCCTTGAGATTGTTTCCTCCCAAATGCATGACTTTACACTTCTCCACACTATGACTTTTCTTTTCCCTCACAATGCATTTTGTTAAATAAACTATTAACATGCCTATTTTTGAAAGTATTCTTACTTTACAACATTTTTTTCAGACACATTGGGGTGGAAACTCCCAACTCTTTCTCCAGCTCAAACTCCCCCCGCTCATTTCCCAGAATTCATGTGACAAATAAGCCACAGTAAAAGAAATAAGAGGGTAAGAACAAAAGAAAATATCCCAGGAATAAGACCCTAAGAGGACTTCTCTGTCCAGGAAAGCAACCCATGTGAGGTTTTTCTCCAGACTGGAGTCCTGTGTCCAATATCGACTAAAGCGAAAAGGATTCAACAGCCTGGAAAATGGATTAGACCCTACTGTATGCCTTAGAGGAGACCGGCTTCTGATCCTGTATCATAGTAAAGATAACACAGTCAGAGTAACACTTTCTCTTTAGAATAGTGGAGTCAAGAGCTATGCTATCAAGGGCAACCTCTCCACATCCTCGTACCACAAGGGACCCTGATCCAGTCTAGATGGCAGACAAATCTGATCACAAATGGACAGGCTGTCCTGGTTGTCAACCTGCCATGAGGTATATCTCTGGGACCCCCCAGTGTTAAATTGGCGTAATGTCCTGCCAGTACTTTCTTCCCACTCCTGGAATGTGTATGGCTGAGATGGCTGGAATGTGAGCTATCTCGCTGAGAGCCCTCCTTGCCAACCAATGAATGCCATTGGCCACAGCATCCTCCCACTGTACTCTCACCAGGATCCCCGTGAGAAACTGGGACCAATGAAATAGCAAAACAAACCGGTCTGAGTTCCAGAATGTTGTTGGACAGTAGGTTTTCCTCCTTTGTCCATCTGTCCTGGGCACCCAATTGTCCTATGACCACACCCCAGCCTCTCAGGCTGGCATTTGTCATCACAAAGGTCCATTCCAGGATTACAAATGGTTTCCCTTTTGCTAGGTGTGGCCAAATGAAGACACCACTGAATGATCTCCCTGGCTTCCAAAGACAGGGTCATTTGATGAGAAAGATGCTCCGGGGTCTTGGACCAGATCCTGAGGTTGTCCCTCTGATGTTTCCTCATGTGAAACTGAGATTAAGGACACCAACTGACCCAGAATACTCATGTGGTCCTTGATCGTGGCTAACTGCCTGAATCTTCCACTCAGTGAAAAAAACTCTCCTCTTAAGCGTGTCAAACTTTATGCCCAGAAATACCAAAACCTGAAATGAGATAGGAGAAGACTTCTAGAGACTAGAAAATCCAGCTGTTATGCACCAGAATGCGGGTGCACTGTTGGATATGGTGAGTTCTTCTGAAGGAGCCTTTAGAAGGAGCCCATATGTGGAGTAAAAGAAATGCGTATGGATGTACACGGCCAAGTCTACCATTATCTTTGTAATATTCTGGGTGCTGAAGGCAGACCAAATGCAGATACATGTCCTGAAGATTAGAGAGGCCAGGTACTTCCCTGAGCATATCACTGCTATGACAGAGGTAGCACCCTCAGACTGTTTGAAACATTTGAGGGCCAGAACAGGATGGCAGCCATCATTCTTCTTGGGAAACACAAAAAAGGTTGGAATAGAAACCTAAAAAAGTGACTCTGACTGGTATTGGCACCAGAATGCGCTTGTCCAGCAGAGTGGCCTCGACTTTTCTGGGTTCTTTGGAACCTTTGAGGAGAAGAAGCGATATGGAGGAAGGTATATGAAATCTATATGGTTCTCTTCTGATACCACCTGCAACCCACTGGTCCATCATAGAAGATGCCCAAGCATCTTAAAAAGTGGAGATAGCCAGATACAGGCAATGACAGACCAGGATACCTGGAGACATGAGTAGGTTGTTCTGTCAGTCAGACTTTGCAGCTGATCACATGGGCTGCCAGGTCTGTTTGGGTTTTGGGGTGGGGTGCTACTGAGAGTTCTGTAGGGCATCTGTGGGGTTTTCTCCCTCTGTGCCCCAGATTGGCAAGGGAGGGGGGGACGAAATTCACATGCTTTCCTTGCAAGAAAGGAACACTGTGAGGAAAGATGAGGCTCTTACCACTTGTAGCTGAAAAGGCAAGGGCCAAATTGACTTATTCTGAGACTGATCAGAAGACCAAATTTTGAGCCACAAGGTGCAGTGTGCAGAAATGGAAAAAGCTGATAATTTTGCAGATAACCTAGCTAGATAACAAAGCCTTAGTGAACTAGGCATTAGCTTCCATGATGTTTGCTACCAAAATCAAATCCTTAGGCATGTCAGCACATACAGCATCTGATAGCTGTTCACCTCAGATGGCAATGGCCTTAATGAGCCAGATAAAAATAGGCCTCAGCACTGCCCTTGTGGCTGCAAAACTGACCTTGTGTAAGAAGTCAAGCCTGTTATCAACCTTGTCCTTGAGACCCACAGCATCAGCCAGGGGAATAGTAGTGTTCTTTACCAAGTGTGAGATAGGGAAGTCAATGGCAGGTGGAGAAGCCCACTGCGCCAGAGCCTCAGCCAAAAAGAATACAGCTTAGGGAAGAATTTATTAAGGATAAGTCTCTTATCAGGAGTTTTCCACTCAAGCATAAGGATCTGATCATGAATGTTATGGGGAAATTCAGGGGAAGTCTTCCTGCACCTCTGTAAAAATCTGGAGAGGGAGATCTCTCATCAGCAGGATGCCCTAATGAGACCTTCACAGAGGTGACTGGATCAGCTTCATAGGAATCTCCATAAGAGTAGGGAGAATTCAAATCCTCATACTTCTTATCATCCTCTGAGTCCAGTTCTTCTGCAGAGATGCATCAATAACTTAAGTGTGCCCCTTAAATACAATGTCAAATCTGTTAAAAGGTGGTCACAGGTTTCCAAAAATGGAGAGGGATTTTTGCCACTGAAGAGACAGTCTTTTAATACACACAGGTTCTTATTCAGTGCTGGAGGGGCCTAGAGGAGAAGTAAGGGCCAGCACAAGAGGGACATAGAGACTTCGAGTATTCCCTTGGAAGTCCTGTTTGGCTTGAGGAACAGTGGGGTTGGGTGTGAGGGAAGCCCTGAATCCTTAGCCATGGATTTCCCCATTTGCTGTGTCCCTTAGAGAGTGTCAGAATTGAGTAAAAATAAATTAAATGTCCCTGGAATAAAGATAGAACCCCAAAAATGCACTTAACTGGTATGCAAAGGGTGAAAATAGAGCCTCTGCATAGGATAAGTGACAGAGAAGCAAGATGACCACCAGATGGCCACCAGTAAGAGTGTCTGCCAATTGGAAAAAAGTCTGGAAAACAGCATTATGGGAACTGTAGTCTTTTCTCTTGCTTGTTGCCTATCAATGCTTGTTACTACAGCCATGGGCTATGGCATGCTCTGTGGACGCTCAGAAAGTTGACCATATGATAGAGCATAGAATATAGAGCCCTCTCTGACTGTTGTAACCCAAACGGTTGCATAGATATGTCCCAGAAGAATTTCTCTCATAGTGGTCAATGGAGCAGAGATGACCGTGGGTGAGCTCCAGTTCTTACTGGAGCCACTACACTAAAATCGATCTTCACTAAGAAATAAAGGAATAAACTCAAAACCCTAGGTAAAACCTGGGCGATTGAAAAAAAGAAAATTCTAGTAGTGGGGGAGCAGAAATAAGCCCCGCAAAGCACCTAATACACTATTATAATTAAAACAGCAGTGAAAGGGTTAACTAACAGAAAAACAATAGCAGCCATCCATACTTCCAATGCCCATTAAGAGAGAATAAAGAGTCCATAACGAGTGCCAAATCAGAGTATAAGTACTCAGAGTGTAAGAGATAGCTGAGAATGGGACATAGAGTGAACCAAGGCTTGAGTTACTTACCGATCTTCTTTCTTCAGCTTACCAGCATAGGAGAGGGCAGAATCTCAGAGTGGCTCAGCCATGAGGAACAGACTTTGTGGCAAGAAAGGTCCACAAAGCACCTGCGAACTGGGCAATCCAAGTCTAGGGAAGCCCAGTGATGGTAGTCTGTCTGATTGGGAACTTGTAACGGTTTGTACGACACTCAGACACAGTAGGTTACAATAAAACACAGTTTTATTAAAAGACACAATGTGAATGCCCACGACGGGCTATAGTAAATCACAGGAAATTATCAATCATGTACATATGCCCACACAGGCCCAGTATACAATGGTAGAGAGTTAGATACTGTCACAGGTCAGGCATAACCAGCACAACATGGGTTTAAGTTCATAGATGGTAATCAGTCTCTGATGTGGTGTGTTTGACAAAGCCCAGACTGTGGTACAAGGTGTGGAAGCACCTAGTCTGTAAAGCAGGACTGAGACTATAACCTGTGCTGAGCAGAAACGGAGGCCACAATACTCTGCTAGAGCTAGCACAAACTTGAGCCACGAGCACCCGACCGGTGTGGTAACAGAGACACTGTACACTGCACGAGCTGATGGACTAGAGCCAATAGCACCTGACCGGTGCAGTAATGGAAACACTGTACTCTGCAAGAGTTAATGGAAGGCTCAGTGTAACGGAGGCAACAGTGCTCTGCAAGAGTTAACAGAAGGCTCAGTGTAACGGAGGCAACAGTGCTCTGCAAGTATTATCGGAAGGCTCAGAATAAATGGAGGCAACAGTGCTCTGCAAGTGTTAACGGAAGGCTCAGAGTTAACGGAGGCTACAGTGCTCTGCAAGTGTTAACGGAAGGCTCAGAGTTAACGGAGGCTACAGTGCTCTGCAAGTGTCAACGGAAGGCTCAGAGTTAATGGAGGCAACAGTGCTCTGCAAGAGTTAACGGAAGGATCAGTGGGATGGAGGCCACAACACTCAGTCTGCTAGGCCAGCAATGCAGAAGTAAGAATGTCGCCCAAGCGACACGGAGAACAGGATCAGAATAGCTGGCCAGATAACAGTGCAAGAACGTCAGACAAGCCGGGTCAGGTCACGGAGCAGGAACGTCAGCCAGGCCGGGTCGAATCACAGAGCATGAACGTCAGGCAAGCCGGGTCAGGTCACGGAGCAGGAACGTCAGCCAGGCCGGGTCGAATCACGGAGCAGGAACCAGAAGGAGTAGTCAAATGGGCCAAGTCGGTACACAGGAATGCAGGAACACAGCAACACAGTAGCACTGGTACAGGAACACCACGAAAGGGCACCTGACAGGTGCCAGAGGCCCGGTATAAAAAGGCCATGCTGGGCAGGCCAAACTAAGCTCAGCCAATGGGAGCGCACCACAGAGAGAGTGACAGAAAAGAGCACGGGAACCGTGATAGAACTATACAGCCACATATCTAAAGGAAAAGAAATAAAAACCTATGAACAGGATGGCAACTGCACCTCCAGCTGAGCTGGAGGAAGAGCAGGGAGTCTCCATCTCAAAGACCCTGTCTTTTGTGATGTACCCTGCCCTCCAAGAGGAGGGACTCAACCCCATGGTATGTGTGTTCCATATTGGAGAGCTAGTGCATGGACTTCCAAGGCCAGGACCCAGGATCACTCCTCAGGACATAGCCCTTCCAATCAAGGCGATACTGGAGAGACCTCAGACCAGATGAAAGTCAAGAATCTTGTTGGCTTTAAACCCATGATGGTCATTAATATGGACTGGAGGAGGAGGTCTGGAGCCTCTGGAAAATCTATTACTTACTGCAGGTTTCAAGAGAGATGTAAGGAACACTGGTGGAATCCTCAGAGTGAGGAAAGTCAAGCACAAACAACACAGGGGAAAGTCATTTCTTAATCGAAAAGGGCCAGTGAAGTGGGCCCAAATTTGATGGACGCCTGTTGAAGGCGAAAGTTCTTGAACGATAACCAAACTCTGTCTCCAAGTACTAAAGCTGGATACAGCTTACGGTGTTAGTCCACCACCTGCTAGAAACGAAGAGAGGACGACTCCAAACGTTTCTGGATAGTGAACCAATAAGCGTGAAGATCATCCACCATAGCATCCTCCACAGGAACCCCGGATGGAGGTGTATTAGGCAACGAACGATGATGCAAATAAAGGAGAACACTGGATGGATTCATGGTGCAGGTT
Organism: Rhinophrynus dorsalis; assembly: GCA_037306005.1. Lineage (NCBI taxonomy): Eukaryota > Metazoa > Chordata > Amphibia > Anura > Rhinophrynidae > Rhinophrynus > Rhinophrynus dorsalis. The sequence continues at coordinate 294,702,778 of CM074718.1, forward strand.
GCTGAATGTGAATTCAGCAAGAGGCAGATATTCCAACCAATTGGAGTGACGATCGTCAATGTAGCAATGGAGATAAGACTTCAATGACTGATTAGTATGCTCAGTTTGCCCATTGATTTGAGGATGGTAGGCTGATGAAAGGTGCAACTTTGATTCATAAGCGGGAGCATAGACCTCTCCCTTTGAAATACATGGGGATCCTCGATATTAAGTTTCTATATCATCCAGGATTTCCTTACAAGCCAGGTCATCTTTAAAAGGTTTACCAAGTCCTTGGGAAAATGCAGCCTTAAAGGCTCCTGGATTCCAATCCGTCTTGTGAGCTAGAGTTCGGAATTCTATGCAGTAGTTACTTAAGGAGCGAACACCCTGCCAGAGTTCAAGAAGAGAAGCCTCAGCAGAGGTGCGGCGATCGGGTCTGTCAAAAACTGACCGTAATAAGGCAAGAAAAGCATCAGAGTCCTCCAAGAGACTGGAATTTTTCTCCACAAGGGGTGAAGCCCAAGACAGTGGATTCCCTTAAGCAAGAAGATAATGAAAGCCACTCTGGATGAATGTGTAGAGAAGGCCTGAGGCAAGGTACGGAACTGGAGAAGGCACTGGTTGAGAAAACTCTACATTCTGTCAGAGCTCCTGCATATTTGTCTGGGAGAGGGATTTCGGGAGGTTTCCCGTGGAGGGGGTAGCAGGTCCCCCATGCAGCAGATGAGTGGTGGAAGTTGTTGGATCATTAGGAGTAGGAGGATTTGCCACAGAAATAGAGCAAAGCATATCTAAGACCGCATTAAGTTTATGGTCCAAGGTCTCCAATTGAGAGGCATGAATAGACAGAACCTGCTCTTGTTGTTCCTATCTAAAAAAAAACAAAAAAAAGAAAAAAGAGGAAGAAATCTCGTTACAGCACCATATCCCTTTCCTATATTACTGGGACAACGGGACAGCCACAGAAGTCAAACAAGGGGAGAGAAAAATAAAAAAAACTTAAAATATAACTTTTAATAGTCCTTTAAAAAGCTAGCGAATTTAAAAACAAAACTGCAGTGCTAATGTGCAGTAAATGCTCACGGCATGTATATGGTGTAGGATTAAATCTCCTTCCTGCCTAACAAGAGTATGTTAGGAAACAGATTGCAACAATGAATCTTTCTCCCTTAACTATTAAAGATTGCAGATTCTATTATTTCCTCAGTATTAATAAATGATTAGGTCCTCCACATTGTCCTGCGTATTCACCTGCAGAGGACAGAATCTACAGAGTGCCTAGACCTGTTCCATCGGTTTATTTCATAGTAGAACAATACCCATGGTAAATAGTCTTCAAATGTAACAGGAATCGTAAGTCCTACCTGCCTACTAATATCTAATAGTAAGAACAAAGAGTAGAAAAGAGGCGGCCGCAAAAGGTGATCACCCAAAACCTGACGAGCTACCAGCTCATATTTCCCAGCGGTCAGTCCACAAAAATCATTTGGTAAAGGACCCGCTGGGTAGGTGATCGATATAGGCCAAAAAATAATAGAGGAGGAAAGATAAAGGTTAGAAAATACAGAGTAGCAACTTTAAATCATATTAGCACTGCCAAAATGCTGAAACACATAGTCTGTGTTCATCGACCCGACGATCGTTTTGCCATTACAGCTTCATCAAGAGGTAGAGAGCCGGCTCAAAAAGCCCGGTTTTATACTCTCTTGCCCTTCCCCTAAAAGGAAACACCCAGATCATTTGTGAAATTAACTCCTTCGGAGTCTCTTTTATATTTTCTCAGATATTAACCCTTCGGTTATAAATCCGATAACCCTACACGGGTCTCTGTATGATTTAAACGGACAGAATTAAGTAAAGTTTCGTTCTCACATTATGATGAGTCTGTCTCATCCCCAATATTATATCTCACTCTTTTTGTTCGGGTTATTCTCATGAAAATAATAATATCGAGTCAATTAGATAGAAGTCATCCTCATTAATGTACAAAGTAAAACCCGTTTATCTCCTTTGTCAGAGGACGGGAACGTGAATATTATGAATAATCACCATACTCACAATAAACCCTACTACAAAAAGTTACATAGGAAAAAACACGTAATGTTCAATTCAACTTTATTTAGCCTTGTTATGATAAAGTGCTGAACTACAAAACAACTTGATCGTCCAGTTGCAATAGCTTCTTAGTGAGATATGAATATAACTCGCTAGTGCTTGAGTAGTCCTAGCATCATAATTGATACAGAGTATTATAAAATAGGTCTCCTACTTCGTCTTATTATAATAGGATTCTCTATTTTATCAATCATTTAGTCCTCAATAGAGAACCTCACTACTATTGTATTTATCTATGGGGATGATCTAAGCATCCAAAATCAGAAAACATTTAGACAAAAATTCTCCAAAGTATTTTTAAATGTGTGCTGAAAGGCGCATGCCTTCATTAAGCCCATTCGGCCAGAGTGTATTAAGATTGAAAATCCAGCTATTTTCACACTTTAATAGTTCTTTCTCCACATCTCCTTTCCTCATACCCAGAGAGATGCGATTCAAGCCAAATACTTTGATGCTATTGGTTTTTGAGTCATGTTTTTCTAAAAAATGTTTACTCATTCTTGTCAATGATTTACCTTTATTTTTGTCCCTAAGAGCATTCTCAATATTTCTTATTCTTATTTTCAACTTCCTATACGTTTTTCCAACATACAGTTTATGTTAGGCAGGAAGGAGATTTAATCCTACACCATATACATGCCATGAGCATTTACTGCACATTAGCACTGCAGTTTTGTTTTTAAATTCGCTAGCTTTTTAAAGGACTATTAAAAGTTATATTTTAAGTTTTTTTTTATTTTTCTCTCCCCTTGTTTGACTTCTGTGGCTGTCCCGTTGTCCCAGTAATATAGGAAAGGGATATGGTGCTGTAACGAGATTTCTTCCTCTTTTTTTTGTTTATTTCTATATATGTCTTGAGCACAATCCCTGCATTCCTACAGAATATCCTATGATCACATGTAGGCAGTGGTGCACCGTACATTTTTCTTTTTGTTAATATATTCCTGTTTGGGATTCTCTTTAGTGTGCACACCAGTCAATACGGAAGGATGAGTCATCCGAATACTATCAATTTTATTAATAGATGGGAGAAATGGGCTACACAACTGGGTGAAGTCTTCTCAGTAACACCAAATACAATGACCACTAAGATTAAAAAGATAACTACACAAGAAATCTTATCAGAATATAAATCCATTAATGTTAAATTAATGAGATCTTGGTGGAATAGATCATCATATGAAAAATATTTTGCACATGACCTTATCCCTAGGGGACTCAGAATTAACCTTATGCCATCGGTACAATTAGATAACCCCAATTTAGAAAAAAGGTGGGAAACAGCATTAAATAAATGCTCTAACGAATTGATTCAGATACTGTTTGAACATGAGCAGGCTAGGAGTGATTTCCTGTCTGCTCAGATTCAGACAGTAGAACAAAAACTTCAGGACTTGGACTGTGAAGATCTCAAAGAGAAAATTATTAAAATAGACTCAGAAATAGATGCCCTAGAGAAAAAAATCATTGATAAGAAAAGAAACAAATTTCAACGAGATCTTAATGACTTTAAACAGGGATCGATTTATCAATGGAAAAGTAGGAGTACGGAACCCAATGATAAGGATCCTAGTGACAGTGAAGTCTCAGAATCAGATACATCGGACATGGAGGGAGCTACTGGAGTTTCACAAACATCAGCTATAAACAGATCAGATAGGTATTTTTTGGGACAACATCAACGCAGAGGGAGAGGGAGAAAGAAATACCTAAACACAGGAGAAAGACAAGGAGGGGTGGAAAGAGATTTAAGAAACAGAGATGTTTGGGGCTACGGACAACGACAAATGCAGAGGGGTTACCAGACATGGAGGAGACTTCGCCCTTAAATATAATTAATCTTAGCAAACATACTCTCACTGGAACACATCTTGACATTTTAAAAAAAGGTTTATCGTTTTCACCTTGCAATAAAATTAATAAGTTTGAAACATATAAAGATCTATTTCTGTTCTGTCGCAAGTTACTACTCCATAAATTTTTTAATAAACCTGAGTTAGAAAATATAGATAACGTCAATCTGTTTGATTATGAGTGTTTCTTTGATGTAAAACATATACATAAAGACAATCAGGATCATCAGGGGGCTGGAAATCTAGACCCCCTTGATGATTTAATCTATTTAATGAACAATAGTCCAGCCAACTTATATGGGACATTGAAACCCAAATCTGTGTTCACTCCTCCAACTCATATCTGTCCCCAGGTACAGATTTTTGGGGAACTTGTTATGAGGGACATTATTGCACTACCAGATAAAGAAGGGCCATACAATCTTAATAAACAACAAGCTGAAGTAATTAAAGAAATCTCCCAATGGGATGATATCGAAATTAAACCCTCGAATAAAGGGGGCAATATTGTACTTTGGCCTAAGAACCTGTATCTGACTGAGGCTTTCAAGCAACTTAATAATAAAGAGTGCTATCAGAGGTTGCATAATGATCCAACCGCTGATTTTCTTGTGATATATACTAAAATGATTAATGATGCTAAAGAAAATGATATCATCACTTTAGATACAAAAACATTTTTGGAGGTACATGATCCAGTAGTACCGACTTTTTATTTACTTCCAAAAACACATAAAAACTTGACAACACCTCCTGGGAGACCCATTGTCTCCAGTTTAGGTAGTTTAACAGAAAAAGCCTCACAATTTTTGGATAGTGCTTTAAGACAATATGTAGTTAATCTACCCTCATATATAAGAGATACAACGGATCTATTGGTTCAGTTGGATCAATTGCCAATAGATAATTCAATCACGTTGGTGTCTTGTGATGTAGAAACTCTGTATACATCCATTCATCATGAGATGGGAATAAGAGCAGTTGAACATTTCTTAAAAAAAGATGTATCTGTGACTGAAAATTACAGGACCTTTCTTTTAAAATTATTGAGATTTGTGTTAACTCATAACTATTTCATCTTTCATAACCATTATTATCTACAAACCCGGGGTACTGCAATGGGGGCGGCGTGTGCCCCCACATATGCAAATCTGTACCTCGGGTGGTGGGAGGAGATGATAGTTTTTCGTGACTTACCATCAAATTGGGATACTAGTATACTCACATGGTATCGCTACATAGATGATTTATTTATCCTATGGAGTGGTGATATTGTGGAGTTACAAAACCTTATTAAAAACTTAAATGACAATGACTTTAATCTAAGGCTGACTCTGGATTTTAACAGTACAAAAATAAACTTTTTGGATCTCACGATCTTTAAAGGGGAGGATGGATATCTCCATACTGATTTATATAGGAAACCTACATCCACAAACAGCATTTTACATGCTAGGAGTTTCCATTTGAAATCAGTAATAAGGTCGGTACCTATTGGTGAGTTCTTACGTGTTAAAAGAAACTGTTCTACGAAGGAATTATTCAATAAAAGAGCGGAGGAACTTACAGTCCGCCTGTTGGAACGAGGCTATTCTAAAACCAGCATAAAAAAAGCCAGGACAAGAGCAATGTACACACCAAGGGCGACCTTACTCTCAAAAAGAGAGAAAAAGCAAGATAAAACCATTAGGTTTATCAGTACCCATAACAATCAATGGGATTCTATACGACAAATACTGACCAAACATTGGCCAGTGTTACAATCAGATATTGTTTTAAAAAAGGTTATTGGAGAATTACCTCAGATGAGTTGTAGACAATCCCCGAATTTTAAAGATAAATTGGTCAGGAGTCATTTTACTCAAAAGAAAAGGAGAAAATTACCCATAATAGGAAGTTTTCCATGCGGGCATTGTAAAGTATGGGCACATATGGTTAACATCAGTGGAATATACAATCGTTTCCAAAAATGGTGCAAGTTTAATCATTACATTAATTGTGACACAGAAAATGTGGTTTATGCAATGCAATGCCCATGTAATAAACTGTATGTTGGAAAAATGTATAGGAAGTTGAAAATAAGAATAAGAGAACACTTAAGAAATATTGAGAATGCTTAATACACTCTGGCCGAATGGGCTTAATGAAGGCATGCGCCTTTCAGCACACATTTAAAAATACTTTGGAGAATTTTTGTCTAAATGTTTTCTGATTTTGGATGCTTAGATCATCCCCATAGATAAATACAATAGTAGTGAGGTTCTCTATTGAGGACTAAATGATTGATAAAATAGAGAATCCTATTATAATAAGACAAAGTAGGAGACCTATTTTATAATACTCTGTATCAATTATGATGCTAGGACTACTCAAGCACTAGCGAGTTATATTCATATCTCACTAAGAAGCTATTGCAACTGGACGATCAAGTTGTTTTGTAGTTCAGCACTTTATCATAACAAGGCTAAATAAAGTTGAATTGAACATTACGTGTTTTTTCCTATGTAACTTTTTGTAGTAGGGTTTATTGTGAGTATGGTGATTATTCATAATATTCACGTTCCCGTCCTCTGACAAAGGAGATAAACGGGTTTTACTTTGTACATTAATGAGGATGACTTCTATCTAATTGACTCGATATTATTATTTTCATGAGAATAACCCGAACAAAAAGAGTGAGATATAATATTGGGGATGAGACAGATTCATCATAATGTGAGAACGAAACTTTACTTAATTCTGTCCGTTTAAATCATACAGAGACCCGTGTAGGGTTATCGGATTTATAACCGAAGGGTTAATATCTGAGAAAATATAAAAGAGACTCCGAAGGAGTTAATTTCACAAATGATCTGGGTGTTTCCTTTTAGGGGAAGGGCAAGAGAGTATAAAACCGGGCTTTTTGAGCCGGCTCTCTACCCCTTGATGAAGCTGTAATGGCGAAACGATCGTCGGGTCGCTGAACACAGACTATGTGTTTCAGCATTTTGGCAGTGCTAATATGATTTAAAGTTGCTACTCTGTATTTTCTAACCTTTATCTTTCCTCCTCTATTATTTTTTGGCCTATATCGATCACCTACCCAGCGGGTCCTTTACCAAATGATTTTTGTGGACTGACCGCTGGGAAATATGAGCTGGTAGCTCGTCAGGTTTTGGGTGATTACCTTTTGCGGCCGCCTCTTTTCTACTCTTTGTTCCTACTATTAGATATTAGGAGGCAGGTAGGACTTACGATTCCTGTTACATTTGAAGACTATTTACCATGGGTATTGTTCTACTATGAAATAAACCGATGGAACAGGTCTAGGCACTCTGTAGATTCTGTCCTCTGCAGGTGAATACGCAGGACAATGTGGAGGACCTAATCATTTATTAATACTGAGGAAATAATAGAATCTGCAATCTTTAATAGTTAAGGGAGAAAGATTCATTGTTGCAATCTGTTTCCTAACATACTCTTGTTAGGCAGGAAGGAGATTTAATCCTACACCATATACATGCCGTGAGCATTTACTGCACATTAGCACTGCAGTTTTGTTTTTAAATTCGCTAGCTTTTTAAAGGACTATTAAAAGTTATATTTTAAGTTTTTTTTATTTTTCTCTCCCCTTGTTTGACTTCTGTGGCTGTCCCGTTGTCCCAGTAATATAGGAAAGGGATATGGTGCTGTAACGAGATTTCTTCCTCTTTTTTCTTTTTTTTGTTTATTTCTATATATGTCTCGAGCACAATCCCTGCATTCCTACAGAATATCCTATGATCACATGTAGACAGTGGTGCACCGTACATTTTTCCTATCTAAAAAAAGATTCTGTTGAGGTCCGCAGGGTCCATACTGGCCCAATCTTCCTGTAACCAGGTCTAGGAAGAGTTTACAGGACTCTTACAGGACCAGGAAGAACACAACTCAGAATCAGTTCAGTAAGGAGTTCACTGTCGAAGTAACAGCTGGTAAAGGTTGTGCCTTCTATTAGTTCTAGAACAGAGTCTTAATTAGAAATAGATAAAAAATAGGAACAGTCTGCAGCTACGACTTACCAGGCATGACATTTAGTAGACTTGGTAGTAGAGTGGTGGGTCTGGAATATCCGACTGGGCGTCATGCAGTAATAGTTGATAAACCATGACCCCTCAAGCGGTGATGCTGGAAATCGCAATGGGTTAATGAGGAGTCAAAGTCAGAAACTGGCCGGCAACCGACAGACAATGGAAAAGTCGATGAAGACTTGGATGTTTAATCGAGTCTACAGCAGAAGAAAGACAGGGATTGATCTGACTGGCTGTGGAGAGGTAATGCCCTCCCAATATGTTCAGCAGCCTTAGAAGAGTGGTATGTCTCGAGCAACCATGTACGAAATGGCTCATCCACAAAACACTTACCCACTGGGGTTTCTGGGGGTGCCGTAGCCTGGGTAGTCAGAATCGCTTCCCCCAGTGGTGAAGTGATGCTAGTGCGTAGGGTGTCCAGGATGCGATCCGGCTGAATGATGGGTACGGTAACCTCATCCTTCTCCATCTCTGGCCCAAATTGTCTAGACAGGGCATCGGCCCTAACATTCTTGGAGCCCGGCAAATAGGATACTACAAAATTAAAATGAGATAGGAACAGGGCCCACCTGGCCTGACGAGACGACAATCTTTTAGCCTCCGAGAGATAAGTTAGGTTTTTGTGGTCAGTAAGAATTAGTACAGGAGTTCTGGTACCCTCCAGCAGGTGGCGCCATTCTTTCAGAGCCAGAATGATAGCCAGGAGTTCTCTGTCACCAATTTCATAATGACTGAGCACTGGACAGTTTTTTAGAGAAGAACCCACATGGTCTCAGAGCACCCCCCGCCACTGGACGTTGTGATAGTACTGCCCCAACCCCTGTTTCAGAAGCATCAACCTCCAACGTGAATGGAAGGGAGGGGTTAGGGTGGGACAGTACCGGGGCAGATGCAAAAGTGGATTTTAATGTCTGAAAAGCAAGCTCAGCAGCATCAGACCATTGGGAGGGATTAGCTCCCTTGTGCGTAAGGTCAGACAGAGGTTTAACAATGGTAGAGAAGTTATGGATAAACTTCCTGTAATAATTAGCGAACCCAAGAAAACGCTGAATTGCTTTTAACCTCTTGGGTCGTGGCCACCGCAAGACTAATGCGAGTTTCTCCTGGTCCATGGCAATACCATCCTTAGATATCACAAAACCCAAAAAAAGGAACTTTGGACCTGTGAAACTCGCACTTGTCCATTTTACAATATAGCTTATTATTGCGTAAATGAAGCAAGACCTTGGACACATGATGTGTTGGGACAGAGTGGCAGAGTGTATGAGTATGTCAACAAGGTATACCACTACACAGGACTGTAGTAAATCACGGAGGATATCGTTATTGAATTCTTGAAATACAGCTGGTGCTTTACAAAGACCAAATGGCATAACTAGGTGTTCATAATGCCCAGATCTCGTATTAAATGCCGTTTTCCACTCATGCCCCTCTCTTATTCTGATCAGGTTATAGGCAGCACGTAGGTCTAATTTTGTAAAAATGGAAGAACCTTTTAACATGTCAAATAGCTCAGTAATGAGTGGTATGGGGTATGCTTTCTTGGACATAAGTTTATTTAATCCCCGGTAATCAATGCAAGGTCTCAACTCGCCACCCTTCTTTTTCACAAAAAAGAAACCAGCACCAGCAGGTGAGGTAGACTTCCGAATAATCCCTCTATTAAGGATGTCCTCAATGTACTCCTCCAAAGCCCGGTTCTCTTTGCAATGTGCTAGCCTCTCCCTTACTGAAAACGTCACTGAATTGATGGTATTCGGCTGGCACAGAGGGAGAGGCACACAAAATCTTAACCGGCTGAGTCACACAATGCTTCATACAGTACTCGGACCAAGACGTGATCTCGCAACTCTGCCAGTCAAACTGGGGATTGTGCAAATGTAACCATGGGAAACCCCAGAATGACCTCATGATGAGGAGAATGGATAATCTGAAATCATTGTTCCTCCATGTGGAGGGCCTCAATAGACATAGAAATCGGAATAGTCTCCATAGTTATCTGAGCTGGTTCTAGTGGTCTGCCATCAATGGCCTTAATGGCTAAGGGAGATTCCCTTCTGACCAACGGAACCTTATGTAATGCCGCAAAAGGATCATCCATGAAATAACCGGCCTCGCCGGAATCAACCAGAGCCAGAACCTCCACAGAGTGTTCTGCCCAGGAAAACACCACCTGGATCGGGTCTAGGGACTGCTGAACATCACCTAGGGCCTGTCCCCCAAGGTACCCTAGGTGCGTTCGTTTCCCGGACGCACAGGACAAGTACGTAATAGATGGCCAGTCTTGCCACAGTATAGACATAACCCCTGCCTCCTGCGGTGTGCCCGTTCTTCCTTCGTTAATTTGGTGAACCCAAGTTGCATCGGTTCACAGGGTTCCTGTTTACGATCAGGAGGAATGGGAGGCGAGGGTGGGTTAAAAAAACTGCCATGCCCACAGCTTTTAGGCCGTAACCTACGGTCTTTGGCCATAAGTCTCTCACGAATACGAGAATCAATTAAAATGGCATAGTTAATATACTCGTCCAGATCACTGGGTAGTTCTCTAGCTGCCGTTTCATCCTTAATATGGTCAGCTAGTCCTTGAGCAAAGGCTGCCACCAGTGCCTCATTGTTCCAACCCACCTCTGCTACCACTGTATGGAATTCTATGGCATACTCGCCCACAGTACAATTGCCCTGTTGTATTTCCATCAATCGTTTGGCAGCAGAGGCGACTCTCCCAGGAACTTCAAATACTCTCCGGAAGGTTCGTACAAACTCACTGAAATTCCTGGTGCAAGGTTTAGCATTCTCCCACAAGGGACTGGCCCATGCCAAGGCTCTGCCCGTTAATAGTGAAATCATGAACCCGACCTTACTGCGATCATTCGGAAAGGCATGAGGGGTTAATTCCAGAAATATCTCCAATTGATTAATGAACCCTCTGCACAGGGTGGGTTCACCATCATATCTGAGTGGTAACAGGGCAGAAGCCGTTAACCCCTTAACTGAGGCCACCGCTGCCACTGATTCACTCTCCGGTGTCAAAACTGGGGGGACCACCGGACTCTGAACTGGTTTATCGAGAAGCACCGTGCGCTCAAGAATAGTTTGTATAGCCGGTGCCAACTGGTCCAAATGCTGCTCATGTACATCCATCCTCCAGTGGGTGTTCTGTGAATTTCCCTCACATTTACTGTCTGACGTCATGGCCCTTTCGTACTGTAACGGTTTGTTTGACACACAGACAAGTGATTTAGGATAAAACACAGTTTTACTGAAATCACAGTAATTAAATAACCTTCACAGGTCCTGGAGTATATCAGCAGAATAGTACAGACACACGACAGGTTATAGATACATATGTCTACACAGGTCCAGCATAAACATAAAGTCCACAATAGTCTATACTGACACAGGTCAGGCAGATATGATGGATTCCCAGGAGCAGGGTCTTGCATGAGTTAATGATCTTCAGAAAACAGTCCCTTGTGTAGAGAGGTCTGTGATGGGGCTCTCTGCATATAGACAGCTGTAGAACTCGTAATGCCCAAAACCAGATAAGCAGAACTAGCGTGATCTGCCTAGGCAACAATGGGAACAGAGACACATGAGGTACTGCCGTAGCAGTAACGGAGACAACACTTGCACTCTGCAGAAGTATAACCGGAGGCAACCGGTGGCTCAACTGCCGGAGCAGTAACAGAGGCAGACACTTGTACTACGCAGAGGCAGTAACGGATACTAGGCCCAAGGTAAACTGGCGTAGCAGTAACAGAGACAACACTTGCACTCTGCTGAAGTATAACGGAGGCAACCGGTGGATCAACTGCCGGAGCAGTAACGGAGACTGGCCGCTGGTACTCTACAGGAGGAAATAACCCAATTGCCAGACAGTCAGAATGTCGCCTAGGTGACACAGCACAGGAACGCCAACCAAGCAGGTAGATTCATGGAGCAGGAACGTCAGCCAAGCCAGGTCGGATCACGGAGCAGGAACATCAGCCAGGCCGGGTCGAATCACGGAGCAGGAACATCAGCCAGGCCGGGTCGAATCACGGAGCAGGAACATCAGCCAAGCCGGGTCGAATCACGGAGCAGGAATGTCAGAAGAATAGTCAGGCAATCTGGGTCGGTACACAAGGGCAGTAGACAATATGCAGAGTAGTCAGGCAGGCCAAGTCGGTACACTGGGAATCACTGAGCAGAAATAAGCACTGGCACAGGAACACCACGAAAGGGCACCGGAGGGGTGCCCATAGCCCAGTATATAAAGGTCATGCTGGGCGGGACTAACACACGGTAGCCAATGGGAGCAAGGCACAGGCTAGACTGACAGAAACAAAAACAAAAAGAGCACGGGCACCGTGATACAGACAAACAGAGTGATAATTAATTAATAGATCCATCATGTCAGGTGTCAACACTGCAGGCTGGTGAGGTGGTGTAATGTTATGTGGAGTGATTCTGTGTTACACACCTGACCTCTAATTCTACTGGAACTGAGCCTGAATGTCAAAGACTACCTGGCGATTACTGTCAATCTGGTGCATCCCCTCATACCCACAATTCATCCATTTTGTAACTATTACTTACATAATAACATAGTAAATTAGGATGAAAAAAGACAAATCCATCAAGTTCAACCTTTGCCTCATAACCCAAATACATGAGGATTATACAGCTTTCCTGGTGCCAAATAAGTTAGTATTTATCAGACCTTCCTGTTTTGCCTACTAATACAAATTATAACCCTGCATGTTCCCTTTTGAAAGAAATGTATCTAATCTTCTCTTAAAAGTATCCATTGTATCTGCAATAACCACAACCTTGGGCAAAAAGAAAATCCTAGTAATGGGAAAGCAGAAATAAGCACACCAAAGCACCTAATACACTCCTATATTGTCAAACAGATACAAGGAACATTACCCAAATATTTTATTTGGATTATACGATGCCTTTATTTAAGATCATTTGATACGTACCTCATTACATCCCAATCCTCATCACTTTCTAGATTTTTTTTTTATCCCTTTTTAATTATTTTGTATACTTTCTTTATTATTTAGCTCTTTAAATATTTTTTCAATAATTTTGTGAGTCTAGTTCTTTTTATTCCCAACTCAATCAAACATGGGTATTTTATATAGTATACATTTTGCTCCAATCTCAACTTACCTTTTCAGCAATCTCCTTCACAACTTGCAGTTTAATGACCTTAGAGCTACCCTCATTTCTGGCAACGCTCTCTGCATTGGAAAAATTAGATACAATGTTTAAGTGGGAAACTGACATTATGCCCTTTGATTCATACAAGAATATTGTGAGCTGTCTTCTTTCAGGTGTGTCCATGTCCTTTTTAAAACTCATAATAATGTCAGTATGCTTATTTATGTAATCTATATCCAGCATATATGCAACAGAATTGGCCATCCCTGAACTCTCTGAATAGCTTTGGTTTTATAACGCTTCTTTTGTATTTCCAGGAGACTAGTAGAGGAAAAATGATACATTTATTGGCTTTGAATGCAAGAATGAATGCTGAATGCGAAGTACATGACTTTAAAACTCATGCACATAATTTTAACATCTAACCCCTGGACTGCCAGAGAGGTATCCATCACACTGCAACAGAAAACACTGAATAAAAATATTTTGGTCCCTCTTGATGTCGGGAGCTGCACGTCTCATTCTAAGAGATGGGCTGTGCACCCATCTGGCATTTTGAGGTATAACACATACAATCTTTAGAACTAACCATCTTTTGTCGAATTCATTGGAGCACAAAAAGGTAATTAGCCTTGTTTGCACTTTCTAGTCCACTTCAATGAGATTTTTCTAGAGCCTAGAATATAGTTTATAGCCCACTGATAAGAAAATTCTGCTAGTCGAATTTGACCCTTTGGGTGCCACAGAGGTATCCAATGCATTATGTTGCAGTGTGTTGGATGCCTCTCTGGCGGTCAAGGGGTTAGATGTTAAAATTATGTGCATGAGCTTTAAAGTCATGTATTGTGCATTCAGTTTTCATTCTTCATATTCTTGAAGAAGAGACCTGGTAGTCTTGAAAGATGGCATCCAAAGTCACTTAGCCAATTACAGTATAATTTTTACTCTACTAGTCTCTAAAGATTTTGGCAGTTTATGTATTTCTAAATCTTTTTGGGTTAGTCTATTTTCCTTCCAATTCGGGTTTCATTATCTATTTTTGCTAACTTAATTGCCTCTTTTACAGTCTTTGTTGCATTTCTTGTATTTGAAGAAATCATTTTCTGTTCCTTCAGACTTAAATAGTTGAAATGCCGTTTAACAGGTTCAACATAAATACTGAAACCCACTAGAACAAGACTCACAATTATTAACATCTCTTCGAACCCTCTGAAACCTCATTGTAAAAATAGGATTTTAGTCTTACCTGTTAAATCCTTTTCTCTTAGTCCATACAGGTTACTGGTAATTTTGGGTAGGCGATCAACCCCTTTAATAGGCAGAAACAATTCTGAGAAGTGAATGATGGGTGGAGCCTACCTCCTCTCCTTAGCTTGCAGCTAGCCAATCCCCATCCAGTAAGATTTGCAAACTAACGATTGACTAGGTAGTAAGAAGATAAAAGAAGACTCCTGTGAGTATGAACCCGAAAGGACCCCCACGTTCTGCCACAGGAGAGCCAAGCATGGTCCCTTGACAGTGTGGCAGACCAGTAACCTGTATGGACTAAGAGAAAAGGATTTAACAGGTAAGACTAAAATCCTCTTTTCTCCGTCGTCCAATACAGGTTACTGGTAACTCTGGGATGTCCAACCATTAAGTTCCCCAGGGTGCGAAGAAAGGCAAGGACCAAGTGCAGGCCCCCAAAGTCACCAGAGCACCAATGAACCTACAGATCATAATTAGCTCAACACTAACCGGAAAGTGTCAACAGACACTGAACAGGGGTAAAAACAAACCCCATGAACTGCAGCACAGCACAAAGAACTACAGCCAACAGGGCTCGAAAGTGAAAATGTACTGAGAGCCTAAGGAGATCCTATACAGGCAAGGCTGCCTCCAGGATATTTCTCCCCAAACTGGCATCGGCCGATGCCAGCACATCCACACGATAGTGTTTAGAAAAAGTGTGCACAGATGACCAAGTGGCCACCTTGCACAACTGGTCAGCTGGGGCCCAGTTCTTGTAGGCTCAAGAAGCCCCAATAGACCTCACAGAAAGAGCCGTGACCCTGAAGGGAACAGGCTTCCTGCGAAGTTCATAAGCCTTACGAATCGTGGACTTGATCCAAGAAGCTATAGTTACCTTGGAAGCAGAATTCCCTGCCCTAGGACCCTCAGGAATGACAAAAAGTGTCAGACTGCCTCAAGGACTCAGTGCAATGCACATAGAACTTGAGACAACTCACAACATCTAACAGATGAAAATCCCTCTCTTTGTCAGAAGTAGGGTTAAGAAAGAAGAAAGGGACCACAATCTCCTGATTAATGTGGAACGCAGACCAAGCTTGATGGTAGGCTTTAGAGGAAACAGGCTTAAAGAGATAGTAATACTTCGTTTTAACTTTATTTTATTTTGTAGGCATTAAAAAAACATGAAGAATGATATAAGTCTTATCTCTCAAACCTTTATGGTTTATGAGATATTCACAAGCAAAGTTTCCCCCTCCCGCCCCTTTTACCTACTGTAAACAATCTCTTCTCAGATGTGGAATGCAGTCCATAGACTGGACAGATAACAGAAGAGGACACTCTTATTCCTATGAAAACAATGAAATCCCTGCCCCCCTTGACAAGCTTTTCAGCTTTTTCCCTTATCTTAATTGAAGATTGTCCCTCTCTACCTGGGCACCTCCCTTCTGCCCTGGCTGAGAAGTATTATATCAGTAAAAGGGGCGGGAGGGGGACACTTTGCTTGTGAATATCTCTTAAACCATAAAGGTTTGAGAGACAAGACTTTTATTATTCTTCATGTTTTGTTAATGCCTACAAAATAAAATAAAGTTAAAACGAAGTATTACTATCCCTTTAAGGGCACTAAGCATAGTAGCCACCACACCAGAAGAAAAACCTTTCTTCTTCAAAATTGAGGATTCAATCTCCATGCCGTCAAAGCCAGATGATGAACGTCCTCATTCCAGAGGTAACCCTGTAGAAGAAGGTCCTGATGGGGGGGGGGGGGGGGGGAGTCGAAGAGGTTCCGCCACTGAAAGTTCCAGAAGCTCCCGAAACCAAGCCTGTCGAGGCCAGTATGGAGCAATCAGAATGACTGGGCAGTGCTCCAGTCTCAGGATCCAAAGTACTCTGTTCTACAGGGGAACAGGAGGAAAGATATATGCCAAAGGAAATGTCCACGGGATTGAAAAGGCATCCACTTCCAGAGCCAGGGGATCTGCCCAGCGAGAGCAGAATGTTGGGACCTTCCTGTTGTGCCTGGTTGCCATCAGGTCAATGCAAGGAAGACCCCACTGCTGGATGATGAGGTTGAACACCTCTGGATGTAGCTCCCACTCTCCACTGTCCACTGTGTGTCGACTGAGGAAGTCTGTCAGAACGTTGTCTACAACAGAAATATGAACTGCGGAAATGGCAGGGACATGCTCCTCTGCCCATGATAAAATAGCCTAGACCTCTAGCCAAGCAGCGATACCTCTTGTGCCACCTTGCTTTTTGATGTAGGCTATCGCTGTGAAATTGTCTGACTGTACCCTGACTGGGCAATCCTCCAGCTGCTGTGTCCAGTGATGTAGGACATGAAATATCGCAAAGAGCTCCAAGACATTAATGGGAAGGAGAGATTCCTCCTGAGACCACCAGCCCTGAACATGCAAGTGCTCCAGCACAGCTCCCCATCCGGAGAGGCTGGCATCCATCGTCACTGTGGTCCAGAAGGGCACCAGGAAGGGTCTGCCTTTCAGGAGATTTTTCAGGTTAAGCCACCACAAGAGGCTCTGCTCCACTTGAAGAGGGAGAGCTAGGGATCTCTCCAGGAGATCTGGATGGCCCCTGCATGCCAGGATTAGAAACCTCTGAAGTTCCCTGGTGTGAGCCATGGCAAACGTTACTGCTTCTATGGTGGAAATGAACTTCCTCACCAAGGATGACAACTTCTTGGCTGGAACTGGATCCTGAGACAGGACAGCCTGGACCTTCAATGCTATCTGATGAGCCACTTTGTCCGTGAGAAACAGCATCCCCTACTGAGTATCGAAGAGGAGGCCCAGAAAGAACATCCTCTGGGAAGGAACAAGGTCTGACTTTTCCAAGGTTGATGATGATGGGAGAGAGCATGCTAGTGAAGGAGTTCCGGAGACAAGGCCTTCAGAGGGGGATCGTCCATGTATGGAGTCACCCTGATGCCGTTCCGATGTAGGACGGAGATCAATGCTTCCAGGACTCTGTTGAAGACTTGAGGTGCCGTGGTCAGGCAAAAGGGGAGGTCAGAGAACTGGAAGCGCCCTCAGTCACAGGCAAAGCAAAGATACTGCCGACTCTCTGGATGAAAGGTGATGTGCAGATAGGCATCTTGAAGATGCAAAGAGGCCGGAAAGAGTTGAGATACTTCAGATCCATAATCGGATGACAGTCCCCATCCTTCTTGGAAACCACAAAGAGGTTGGAGTAGAATCCCAAGCCACTCTCCTGAGGGGGAACTGGCTCCAGGACCTCCTTGTCCAGAAGGGCCTGTATAGCTTCCTTGAAAAGGCATCTCTTTTCTGCTCCCAAAGGAGAACGAGAAACAAAGGTCCTTGGAGGAGGAAGAGAGGTGAAGGGAATCCTGTATCCTGAGGCCACCACTTGTAAAACCCATGGGTCCGCCACAGAGGCCTGCCAAGTTGAAAGGTAGTGGCATAGGCGGCCACCTACCTGCGAGTGGGGACCCTGGTTTGGTGAGTCATGCAGAAGGAGGTTTGGAAGCCTTGGGCTTCATGGAGGACTTGGATCTCCATTGCTGCTTAGGCTTGGATGAGGAGAGCAGAGCCTGAGGGACCATCAGGGTCGTCTGGTGCAAGTCTGCCAGAAAGGGACGAAAAAGCAGATTCCTTTTGACAGGCACCTTCTTCCTCAGGACCACTGGCAGGTGAGAACTCTTACCTCCAGCGGCCTCGTTGATGAGATCTTTGAGCTCAGGCCTAAACAGGGAGGATCCCTGAAAAAGTAAAGACAGGAGAGCCTTCTTGGAGGCCGTGTCAGCAGACCAGATCTTCAGCCAAAGAGCCCTTCTGGCTACCACAGACATGGTAGAAGCCCTGGCTACCATACGCACATCGTTAAACAGGGCAGCAGAGACATAATGTTGAGCCTCAGCAATGTTAGCGAGAAGTTGCAACATGTCAGAAGTAGGGGCCCCCTGACGGACAGCAGAAATGAGCTGTTCAGTCCAAACAACCACAGCCCTATTTACCTATGCAGCAGCAAAGGTAGGGTGAAGGGCAGAGCCCACCGTCGCAAAAATAGCCTTGAGAGAAGTCTCGAGCTTCTTATCAGTCCAGTTTTGAGAGCAGAGGCATTAGCCGCTGGCAAGGCAGTGGACTTAGAAAGCCTGGAAACTGGGGCATCCACTTTGGGGGGATGAACCCACTGAGTGAGGGCCGTTTCAGAAAACGGGTAAAGTTTAGCAAACTTCCTAGACACAGATGGTTTCTTGTCTGGAAATTTCCACTCCTCTGACACCAAGAGGTCAAGGATGGGGTTAGGTGGAAAGCAAGCGTGGGGCCTAACAGGCACCTGAAAAACATCAGAGGGGTCAGAAGATGCCTCCTGCACCAAGGGAATGTTCAGGGTGGACAACACAGCCCTGATCAGGCCCTCAGCTGAGGGGATGGGGTCCGCTTCAAAGGGGTTCCCAAAAACCTGAGATGAAGAACAGCTGAACAGTCATCATCATCAGAGTCCACCAACAACTCCTCCTCAGAGGAGTCAGATACATCAGGTACACCCAGTGGTTTAGGCAGGGAAGATCTGATAGGGGAGGGGGTCTGCCACAAATGGAAGACGCCCTGTAAAGTGGATGGAAAGAGTTGTAAGGTGGACCGGAGGTCCCTGGTAGTAGCCTTAAACTCTTGCATTCATAATGGCTCTAGTGCACGGCTGGAGGCCCCTGCAGGGGATTCAGGGGCAGCAGCACATGCTGGGCAAATATGACCTGAGTATTCTCTAGGTAACCCTGAGTGACATGAGGAGCAATGAGGGACACAGACACCCCAGTATCCTTAGTCTTAGGTTTAGCCCCAGAGTCTAATGGAGTAGACATTCTCACAGAGTCAAGCGGTCAAAGTATCAAAACACCCATAAAATAGTGCATATGATAAATAAATGCACCCCAGAAACGTTAAATAAGACTTATCGGGTAGATGAAGGGTTAAACTGCGGAGGCGAGAAGGACAGTCCAAGCTCTGCGTAGGATACTCGATCTGCGAATACACAAAGTGGCTGCTATGACAGGAGCCAATCGGAAACGAGCTCGCGAAGCGGGCGTTCATGGGAAACGTAGTTTCACTGACAGAGTACCCCAACAGTGCTAGAAGCCTCCTAAAGCTCCCAACATCCCCAGAACGCTGACCGGATGACAGGGCAAGGGAAAACCCACAACACGAGCCATCTCTGACCTCGCTACGTGGAGCGGTTGCAGAGATATTTCCCAAACTGTAAAGTCCCATAGAAGTGAATGGAGCAATGGCGTTTATGAGGTAAACAGAACATAAAGTTAACAAGGTGAATACCAAAAAGTAAAACCACTCAAAACCCCACTAGAATAAAACAGTAGACCCAATAAACACTGGTCCCAGTAGGGAAAGAGTCCAAAGCCCCCCAAAAACGTGCTAGCCAGCAACAAAGGGGTTAAGTTATCACAGAAACTTGCTCCAAACACCTCACAGACAGAAATAAACCCAATGAGTGCATGAGTATGTAATAGGAACTCCAAATAAGACCCCTGTGTGGAAGGGAAGCATGGGACATGTGGACCTCAGCACTCATAGGCTGCTCACCTTTTTCAGCAGGTCTTCTGTCTTCAGATTACCATATATCAAGATGACACCTCAGGGGTCAACTCCTGGGGAAAGAACTTGCAGCCAAGATTTTCTCCCTAGGGCTTAGGTTCACAAAAGCTTCTGATAAACTGAGCTATCCACATGTGGGTGATGGGAATCATCAGTGATGGTAATTCGCCTAATGGTATTTTTACATAGCAGAACTGTTTTCTTGCTTCTGTCTTGACAAAAGAACAAATCTTACTAGTTAGGGATTGGCTAGCTGCAAGCTAAGTACAGGAGGTAGGCTCCACCCAGCAGTCACTTCTCAGAATTGTTCCTGCCTATTAAATGGGCTGATTGCCTACCTAGCATATAACCTTGATAAGGTAGCCTCCATTAAAATATAGTGCAAGTACACCTGTTTCCCACTGTGTGTCACTTCAGAAAATCACATTCAGAATCAGACATACAAATCAAATGAATCCTACTCTCCTAAAGCTCTGTCCCCATCCTAGGAAAACACCCCAAATTCACACACAAACACATATACATAATTGTCGTCGGTTAATTAATAAAAATATGATCTTGTCTCATGAAAGATGCAACCAAGAAACCAAGACACTATATCACTCCCCCCCTTAACAACACTGTTTAGAATTTCCCCTTTCTCTCCCCTTTCCATGAAGTCAGCACCCTTTGGAGAAGGGGCTGATCTGGTCAATCGACCAATGTTGTTTGACTGCCATGGCAAACCAACCCGATGCTCAGACAGTGGGAGTTTTCCTACTGTATAAGCTGTAACCACATCTTAAGAACTACATGCAACATTCTGCCTATCAATCTCTCTCAAATTAATGTTACCAAATGCAGTCTTCCGACCACCCCATCCACACTTATTTTATAGTTTGCTAACCTCCATAACCACCCAAATATCAGTCAGGCATCTCTCATTCTAATGCCCACAGTTAAGCAATATGTAAGTAATTAAAAAAAAATAAAATATGAACACTAATCTGTTACCATATTTCTCACCATTTCATTCTCAACAGACATTCTCATCATAGTTCAGCACTGATTCCTACAATGTAAGTCTTACCTGCAGCCTCAAATTCCTGGGGAAGTTCTTCACAGAGTTTCTGGTGTGCAATGTCTGTGATTGGTCCCAAGATAACAACAGGGCGCTTAAAACTTGCTGCAGGAAAAAGCAGAAAATAAAATATGTTAGAGCAAACTAAAAGTGGTTATACATATAATTACAGCCAAGAGTCCATGTCTTTATGGCTACCAACAGATTTTCCTATTGGCTGGTTGAATATAATGGAAGTTGTAGTCTAATATGCTGTTGTAAGCAGAGTGTGTTTGAGCATGCCCACATTTAACTGCCTCTGACAACAGTAACAGTTGCTTGACTGCATGACAGAAGATTTGTCATTAAGAAGTTAAGCAACAATAAGTACCAGCTGATGGATTACAACTCCACTGGTAAATGGCAACAATGAAAGTTGTAGTCCAAAAATATCTGGATAGACACAGGTTGCTCACATAGGGTTGGGTAGGATGACTTCACAGATGGTGGCAGATGGGATGAAACAGAGACAGTGTGGGTAATGGGTGGCAGATAATGGGTGAGGGGACCATGCACAGTAGGCAAGATGGGGGCAAACATAGGCGGAAGGGGCTTCAACAACTATACAAACATAGACCTCAAAGCAGATGAGATCAAAGACTACACACACACGATTTTAATTTAATAAAGTTTTAATTAAACTTATCACATATTTAAAGCCAGCTTGAAATTAGGAGTGGGCGGAAGCTCTCGCCGTGTTCCAGTGAGAAATCCCACAAAAACCACGTTGTTGTCTGCTTTTTCATGGGAAAATCCACTTTAAAACCAGTGATTAAAATCTTAGCATTTTTTGCCCATTGGCCAAAATTCTTTGCCATTTTTTCAATGGCTAGAAAGTTTCTGCCCACTGATTTACGTGGTTTTCACCTTTTCGCTATAAAAACGTGATGTATTCCAGGAAATGGTAGCGAGGTTGACATGTTTGTGCTGTTCTGCTGTGATCTTTTAGCAAAATTAAGGCAAGAGAGGCTCATAGTGCTATCACTATGAGAAAGCTTAAAAATAGTAAAAGGGAGAATTGGAAGGTCCCTTATGTGTCCACTGAGGAGGAGGAGAAGGAAGTGAGTACTACAGAACCAATGCTGTTCGGTCGCCATAATCACCCCTAGGGATCTTGGGGAAATTAATGGGAAGGGAGGAAGAAAAGGGTAGTAGTGAGAGCAGGACAGGTCAGCTGCCTGCGTCTGCTGCCATATGTGCTGCCCCTGCTGTCACCATTGATGTACCTGCTGCCAGACATGCTGCCCCTGCTTCCACTAGTGCTGTGACTGCTGTCAGACGTGCTGCCCCTGCTACCAAAATTGCTGTGCCTTATGTCAGACGTGCTGCCCCTGCTGCCACTACTGCTGTGACTGCTATCAGATGTCCTGCCCCTGCTGCCACCAGTGCTGTGCCTGCTGCCAGTGCTGCCTCTGCTGCCACCAGTGCTGTGCCTGCTGTCAGACATGCTGCCCCTGCTGCCAGTGCTGAACCTGCTGCCACCAGTACTGTGCCTGCTGTCAGATGCGCTGCTCCTGCTGCAAAAAGTGATGTGCCTGCTGCCACCATTAATATGCCTACTGTCAGATGTGCTGACCCTGCTGCAACCAGTGCTGTGCCTGCTGCCAGTGCTGAACCTGCTGCCACCAGTGCTGAACCTGCTGCTAGTATGTCTTGTAATAGATAAAAGAGGATAGGGAAACAGCGCACCAGAGATCTAAGTGTAATTGTAATGTAGTAAAACAATTTGTATCAAAAAGAGTTCAAACTGGATAAATATAAAAGTATCAATAAAAAAGTAAAATCTTTTATTTCTATATAATCAAATAAAACAGTGTAAATATGTATAAAAGCTCTATATAGATGCTTGTAGAATCATTACACAAGATCCTGCCGGTAGTATAAAATGGAGAAAGATGTTCTCCGTCAGTATTGCAAACATAAAATATATACACTGTAGCGGTCAGTACAGATGAATCGGCTGCAGTAGAATAGGTGCAGCAGCTCTTATATAGAAAGGATACTATTCAATGTATGGAAAGAATAATACTTGTTCCTGGCGTGTAGAGCCAGCTGGTATGCAAGTGTATATCTCAATACTATAGTCTCACAGGCGTTTCACTTGGCAAGAAATACCGTTAACCATAGGGACAGTGAATCAACCCGACTATTCAAAACTGCTTACCAGAAGTTTTCTTGTGATAAACGCATGTCGGGTGATTCTGATGCAGCAGTCCCTGGTATTCTGTTAGTCTTTTTTGGAGTGTGTGCCGCCTCTTCTTGCTCGCGTCCGTTGCGCTCTGCAATGCGATGGAGACCCGCACTGGCGTTGATGTTGATGTCTGTGGGGATATTCTTGCTCCGTGTATCTTTTCTATTTAGAGTTATCTGTTCTTCAAACTGTTTACTCGTAGATCCAGTTGTTGTTTCTGGTTATAAATCTAAGATTCTAAGTTCAACGCGTTTCGGGGCAATCCGGCCCCTTCCGCAGGAACTTTTAGAATATATGAATATGGCGCCAACTTTGCGCCAGTGTTATTTAAAAAGTAATCAACCAATCAGAAGGGGGAATGATCGGTCTTGTTGCAGTTCTCTGATCATTCGCATTTGCTATATGTTTTCCTACCTATTCCTTGGATAGTGTATGTGTATAGCCTAATAATGATAAATCGCTTCTCATTAGATACATATATGGGAATTTTCTTAATAGATTATATTCATCTGGATAAGCTAGATGAGCTGGCAGATCTATTTTTCTGTTTTAATTTCTCCTTTTTATTGTTATATTAATATTTATCTAAAATAGCGATAAATTATATGTGAAAATAATTTCTATTCTTCATTGATCTAGTTGAGTATGATTTATATATCTATAGTGTAGTGATATGATTATCGATAGAGTTGGCTATTCTGGTACATGTTATTAGCTAAGTATAGGATAGTGTTGGTTATCATGTATACTAATACTAATCTTATAGTTGATGAGTATGTGATACAAAATGTGGAAACTAGTATTAGATAGATAGAATTTAGGGATGCTAGAATTTCTATATCTGGCAATATAGTTCATCTACATGGAGAATATATGTTTTACTATACTGTATCTCCCTGTACATGTCCAAACAGCGACCATAGATTCGCTATATTGAATTGATTTTAAAGTTACAGGCACCATAAGTCGAGTTCTTCGTTGATTCCTTCTGGGTGTATTGTATGTAATTTAAAAATCCAAAAACTCTCTTTTTGCCAGCAGTTGAAATCGATCTCCTCCTCTAGCTGTAGGGGAGATATGTTCTATCCCCATTATCGATATATCTTCTATTTTTCTGTATTGGGGGCAATTATTGCAGTGTCTGGATACCGTGTGTTTTCTGTTGTTTTTATTTATATTGTTTCTATGCTCTAGGAATCTTCTTTTTAGGGATCTGGTAGTTCTTCCTACATATTGCATTCCGCATTTACATTCCAACAGATATATTATATATTGTGTGTTGCAATTGATATATTGTTTTATAGGGTATATGGCACCAGTTTTGTACGATGTAAATGTTTTGCTTTTGTTTTTCATAAGGGTACAGGTAGTGCAAGTATTGGCTCCGCATCTGAAATTTCCTATAATTGGTTGTCCATCGATGGGATCTGTGATTACTTGTTTTTTCTTTTTGTGATTTTTGATAACAGACGGAGCTAATTTTGATTTTAGATCTGCGGCTTTTCTATAAATGAATCTTGGTCTCTGTGGTATAATATCTTTCAATTGTTTATCTCCTTTTAAGATGTTCCAATTTTTTCTGATTGGTTGATTACTTTTTAAATAACACCGGCACAAAGTTGGCGCCATATTCATATATTCTAAAAGTTCCTGAGGAAGGGGCCGGATTGCCCCGAAACGCGTTGAACTTAGAATCTTAGATTTATAGCCAGAAACAACAACCGGATCTACGAGTAAACAGTTTGAAGAACAGATAACTCTAAATAGAAAAGATACACGGAGCAAGAATATCCCCACAGACATCAACATCAACGCCAGTGCGGGTCTCCATCGCATTGCAGAGCGCAACGGACGCGAGCAAGAAGAGGCGGCACACACTCCAAAAAAGACTAACAGAATACCAGGGACTGCTGCATCAGAATCACCCGACACGCGTTTATCACAAGAAAACTTCTGGTAAGCAGTTTTGAATAGTCGGGTTGATTCACTGTCCCTATGGTTAACGGTATTTCTTGCCAAGTGAAACGCCTGTGAGACTATAGTATTGAGATATACACTTGCATACCAGCTGGCTCTACACGCCAGGAACAAGTATTATTCTTTCCATACATTGAATAGTATCCTTTCTATATAAGAGCTGCTGCACCTATTCTACTGCAGCCGATTCATCTGTACTGACCGCTACAGTGTATATATTTTATGTTTGCAATACTGACGGAGAACATCTTTCTCCATTTTATACTACCGGCAGGATCTTGTATAATGATTCTACAAGCATCTATATAGAGCTTTTATACATATTTACATTGTTTTATTTGATTATATAGAAATAAAAGATTTTACTTTTTTATTGATACTTTTATATTTATCCAGTTTGAACTCTTTTTGATACAAATTGTTTTACTACATTACAATTACACTTAGATCTCTGGTGCGCTGTTTCCCTATCCTCTTTTATCTTTTCATGTTATGCTCGAGTTGACTCTGGGCGTCAAGCGGCAGCACAGAGACCTTTACCATCAAGGAACCATCATACTGAATTATCATTCTTCATTATCATTATTTCCTCTTCATTTTCATTACTTTCATCATATTCCATATATTTACAACGGTTTATTACAGTGACTAATCTATTTCTAGACTATAAACTGTGAACAGTCAGTTATATTTACCATATTCACAATATCAAGTGAACCATTTAGGTCTGGGGTACACCACTTATTAGATACAGTATAATATCAGAAACAATTAACAGTATATTTTAAGAAACCTGTAGGATTCACATATATATAGGAAGAATAGCTACATATAGTACACAGCCATATCTTTATCGGAATATCCTATTTCTAGCCCAGTGAGCGCCTCCAAAACACATATATAAAAAAGAATATGTCTTGTAATACTCAGGAGAGGGGAGAAGATGATACCAAGGTGTGACAGCAGGAGACCCTAAGTCACACTTACCATCCCCAAGCAGTACCGCCAGTGGTAGTACTACTAAGGTCCAGCAGTTTGTTAGTGTTAGGAGTGAAGGAGGGTGTAATCAATATCCTCATATTAATAGTGACTGTGAGAAGGAGGACTCTGGGGCTGAACTTGATGTGGTTGGTGTTAGTAGTAGTAGTAACAGTAATGGTGAAGCAGCCGGTGGGACTAGTGTTAGAGGAATGGTAGGTGAAGCATTTGAGAGCATCCAGACTAGCGTTCAAGGGAGCCAACACTATTCCTTTGGCCCTGGGAGTCCCCTTCCCTTCACTACAGTGTCCAAGTGGAACATGATCCTGAAGAAAGAAGGGGGAGAACAAGAGAAAACAGGAGGCGCCCCCTGTGTTGAATCAGACGAATAAAAAGTGGACCTCCACCAATCACCCGAGTGAGTTATACTCACAAGATAAATGGCTGTTCATACACTTATGTGAGGAACAGCTGCAGCACTTGAGGGGACTACTCTGGCTTCCCCAAATCAGTAAATCTCTTTACTCTTGGTGTAGCGTGGGCTCCTCATTCCCAAAAACGCTCTCCCTAAAGCGATCAAACATGCAATAACCTAAAGGACAAGCGGGAAGGGCACCCAACAGTGTAATACAATCTTCAGTGATAATAGATATAAGACTATCAAAAGTTAATACTCACAATTAACCCCTTAAGTACCCATGACGGTCCAGGACCGTCATGGCTTTTTTCCCCCCATGACAGTCCTGGACCGTCATGGAATTCTGTGCTCCCCGCGCGGCTGCACACCATTCAGGGAGCCCGGAATCAGATTCTAAAAATGGTTTGTGGCCTAAAGTGACGGCCGCATTTGTGCGCGGCCGGTCATTAAGGGGTTAAGGTGGTCAGCACGATATTAACGGAATACAAGCACATTCTGAGAAATCTGTGTAGAAACAATTTGCGCTACAAAAAAGTATCAAAATTGAAATCTATTACCCAAAATAAATGTGTTAATCAAGGCTGCTAAGAAATATAATCTAACACCACCACTTTATGTGTTATACAAAATTATAATATACTAAAATATTTCAGCGCCAAACTATTAAATAAATTATTAAAGACACAGATGAATTAGAATGAGTACCAAGGGAAACGGAAAATGTCAGTGGAAAGACTTGTATTGTCAAATCAAATACCGGCCTACACTATAGTGCAACCACTAACTAGTGACTGTCAATATCGTACCAAGCAGAGAAAGTATGGAAATCAAACCCTAACTTTCCTTAACCCTTTGAGTGCTAGAGTGGTACGGAATGCATTACTTTGCAATGCATTCTGTACCACTCTGGCACTCAAAGGGTTAATATACATAGATGGTATGTAAATCACTAATATCTAACCTCTTACTTAATATTGGTGTCTCAATCCACCCTGCACGTCCAGAAAATGCTCACCCGTGGACGCTCCAAACGACACCACTCTGCTATGGTAAAAGGGAAAACACCCAACAGGTGTGTCGCTCGGAACTACCACCTCTGTGCGCATGCGCCGGAGAGAAAAACAGGACGCAATATATTCATACAATAGGGAATAAGAAACACATGTAATTCATCCAAAAAAGTATTGCTTTATCTAAAATATAAATTACACAGGATATATTGGCCAATATATGAATCAAACATATACAATCCTCAAAGAGTCCACGTTGGTGTACACATACAAGAGAACTCTTCTATATGTAAACTATTAGAAACTTGTATATATGATTTTCTCCTCTTCAACAAACCAGCAATTATTCACTCTGTATAGTTTAGTTCTTGATATCTTCAACAACTCAAATACTCTCCACCTTCACTTCTTCATTATAGATGTTTTGTATCCACAACGCTTTAAGGAAGAATCTCGATACTATGCCAAGACTTATTGACAGATGGAAACAATAAGTGTATCGTTGCAACAATGTTGTTTATCTCAAATTGTATCCACAACACTATCAAAGTCAGAAATCTCAGCACTGCTGGCACGTGGAAACAATATATATATATCGTTACGCTGTATATTTTAACAACAATGTTGTTCAGCACAGCGTGAATGCACGATCATATACTTCCCACAGAACAACTCTTACAGTTCCTTAAAGGGATGACTTACCATCGCCGTCTTCACTTGGACTTACTAGCAGTAGATAACACACACTTTCAATTATTATGAGTGTAGATAAAGATATTCCTATAATTTATCTTCCAGGTGTTATTTCAGGTGGTAACTCAGCCACTTCTTAAACTGTAGCAATTCGCTGGTTGTATAATTGGATGGTAACGCCTTTCTATAATATATACGTTATCCAAGATCTTCCTTAATCCGTTTCTTACTATTACAAAAAAAGGACTAATAGAGGACAGCATACGTATTTCCAATGGCCCAATATCACAAAAACATATAAAATATAATTATAAAATCAACGCGTTTCAGAAGATCAGCCTTCCTTTCTCAAGAAGCATAATAGAATACTAAAAACACAGGAAGCCCAGCGTCTTTTATTATGCACTTCCCGCTCTTGAATTAAAGGTATATCATAACTATTTAACCCTTTACACGCAACTATTTCAATCATGTAAAAAACTCCCTATACATGTCCTAAATGAAACCAAAAAGTTCCAATTCAGCATTAAGCCCCTTAGGCTGTAATGTATCCATATTAAATATCCATTTGGATTCTATACGAGACATAGCCATTATATGATTACCTCCTCTCCAATTCCTTTGTACCTGTTCTACAGCAAAAAAATTTAAATGTTTGGGATCTGAATTATGTTTTTCTTTAAAATGACAAGAAACACTGTGTTTTTCAAAACCTTTTTCAATATTTCTAATATGTTCAGCTATTCTTATACTTAAATTTCTCTTTGTACGTCCTACATATTGTTTAGAACAACTACATTGTAATACATATATGACATCCTTCGATTTACAGTTTAATACCGATTTTATCCTGAATTCCTCTTTTGTACTATAAGATTGGAAACTAGTAACTTTTTTATTATTGTTTGTTTTTCTACAACCTATACATGCTCCACAACTATAAAATCCAGTGATTCCTATAGATAACCAACTTTTGGAATCTCCATATTTGTTATCTTTTATAATTGGTGCTAATAAACCTCCCAAATTCTGAGCTTTCTTATATATTATTCTTGGTTTGTTAGGTAGTATTGCTTCTAACCATTTATCTTCTTTCAAATGATGCCAATGTCGCTGTATAATTTTATGAAAATATTTGTGATCTGTATTATATCCAGTTATCAAAGACAACTGATATGTAGTATCAGTCTCTTTATTGTCCACTTTTTTGGAAACTAGTAATTCCTTCCTATCCACTTGATTTATTTTACCTATAGCCTTATTAATATCCTCTTGTTCATAACCCTTCTGTAAAAAACGGCCATTCAACCCAGATAATTCATCTTTAAAAACCAGAGGATCAGTGCAATTTCGCTTTAATCGCCTAACCTCTCCATAAGGTACATTCAATAACCATCTATCTAAGTGACAGCTACTGGGTAGTATCAGACTATTGGCATCTACTGGTTTACAATAATTTCTTGAAAAAATTTTTCCATCCTGAATATATAAAGTAACGTCTAAAAAATTAATAGAAGTACAACTATATGTTTCAGAAAAAACCAAATTAAATGCATTAGAATTAATATATTGCAAAAATGAAAATAACAAATCAACATCCCCCCTCCAGATAAAAAACACATCGTCAATATAGCGTGTCCAGAGCACCAGGTTTGCGCCAAAAGGGTTGTTATTCCAAATAAAGCGATGTTCCCACAACCCCATAAATAAATTAGCATAACTTGGCGCAAACCTGGTGCCCATCGCACATCCAAGTATCTGGAGGAAGAACATCGAATTAAACCAAAAATAATTGTGGGTCAAAATAAATCTAATGCATGAAATAATAAAATCTATCTGGTCTTGACATATATCATCTCTCTTGGATAGATAAAATCGCACCGCTTCACAACCAACATCATGGTCAATCACTGAATATAAGGATGAAACATCCACCGTTACTAACATATAATCCGATTGCCAGCTTATATTATCCACAATCTGTAATATCTGGGTAGTATCTTTAATATAAGATCTCAGTTGTTTAACTGAATCCTGCAAAAACTTATCCACATATGCAGAAAGATTAGAAGTTATAGAGCCTATCCCAGATACTATTGGTCGACCAGGAGGGTCAACCAAACTTTTATGAATTTTGGGTAAATAATAGAACACTGGCAATCTAGGATCAGCTATACATACATATTTATATTCCTTATCATCAAGAATTCCCATATTTTTTCCTTTTTCTAATAATACCTTTAATTCATGCTGGAATTCAATTGTAGGATCTTTCTCCAACCTCACATAAGTAGAAATATCAAACAAAATACGCTGGGCCTCTCTATTATAATCACATGTATTCAATAAAACCACTCCTCCTCCTTTATCTGCAGGACGTATAATTATTTCCCTATTATCTCTTAAGTCCTTCATAACACTTTTCTCTTGTTTAGTTAGATTATGTTTCTGGTTTCTTTTACGACTATCAAATCTCCTAATATCTTTTTCAACCAAATTTTGAAAGGTCTCCATTTTACTACTAATTTCCTCTCTTGGAAAAAACTTAGATTTACTTTTCAAATCCGTATGCACAAATGTATCTTGAATTTGCACATTATGAACTTGATTCTTCATAAAATATTTTGTAAGACACAAATTCCTAATGAATTTTTTAGTACTAATATATGCGTCAAACTTATTAAAAGGGACACTAGGAGCAAATTTGAGACCTTTCGACAATATACTCACTTCAGAAGTTTTCAATGTATGTGTACTCAAATTGAAAATTCCAGCCTGTCTTATAGATTCTAAGTCCATCATTTTTATTCTTTTTGATAGCCCTCGTCCTCTCCTTCCTCTCTTTCTAATAATCTTTTTTTGTTCTCTTGTTCCTGTGAATTTATATGTTTTTTCTTGGCTTTTCTTTTTCCCACCTTCAAAAAAGGAGAAGAAGTAGTAGGCATTACTGCCCCAACCTGTTCATCTTCATCCAACACCTCATCCTCCTTCATTTGTTTTGTTTCTGCCAAAACTTGAAATTTATTTGCATAATTAGTAGAAGTTCTAATATTCTGTCTATCTCTATAATATCCTGGTGCGACATATCTATATCTATTCTGATGTTTCAATGGATTATTTCCATACGTATTATATCTATTTGAATATTTATTGTGCCTGCCATAACTCACAGTATGCCATTTATTGTCTTCCTTTTTTATATTATTTCCATTAGAAGTTTCGATATTGTTAACCTCTTCATTAGGCACTTTATCTCTTCTAAATTTATTCTTTTTAGTTTTAACAATTTTCTCTTCTAAGGTCACAATCGTATGTTTGGTTCTATTTTCTAATTCTTTAAATCTTTTTTCTTCCTTAAACCGTTCCAAAGAAATTAGAGAAGACTTTATTTTTTCTTTTTTTCTCAATTGTGGATACAATTTGAGTTAAACAACATTGTTGCAACGATACACTTATTGTTTCCATCTGTCAATAAGTCTTGGCATAGTATCGAGATTCTTCCTTAAAGCGTTGTGGATACAAAACATCTATAATGAAGAAGTGAAGGTGGAGAGTATTTGAGTTGTTGAAGATATCAAGAACTAAACTATACAGAGTGAATAATTGCTGGTTTGTTGAAGAGGAGAAAATCATATATACAAGTTTCTAATAGTTTACATATAGAAGAGTTCTCTTGTATGTGTACACCAACGTGGACTCTTTGAGGATTGTATATGTTTGATTCATATATTGGCCAATATATCCTGTGTAATTTATAT
The DNA here is from genome assembly GCA_037306005.1 of Rhinophrynus dorsalis. Taxonomy (NCBI): domain Eukaryota; kingdom Metazoa; phylum Chordata; class Amphibia; order Anura; family Rhinophrynidae; genus Rhinophrynus; species Rhinophrynus dorsalis. The sequence continues at coordinate 294,734,873 of CM074718.1, forward strand.
TTTAGATAAAGCAATACTTTTTTGGATGAATTACATGTGTTTCTTATTCCCTATTGTATGAATATATTGCGTCCTGTTTTTCTCTCCGGCGCATGCGCACAGAGGTGGTAGTTCCGAGCGACACACCTGTTGGGTGTTTTCCCTTTTACCATAGCAGAGTGGTGTCGTTTGGAGCGTCCACGGGTGAGCATTTTCTGGACGTGCAGGGTGGATTGAGACACCAATATTAAGTAAGAGGTTAGATATTAGTGATTTACATACCATCTATGTATATTAAGGAAAGTTAGGGTTTGATTTCCATACTTTCTCTGCTTGGTACGATATTGACAGTCACTAGTTAGTGGTTGCACTATAGTGTAGGCCGGTATTTGATTTGACAATACAAGTCTTTCCATTGACATTTTCCGTTTCCCTTGGTACTCATTCTAATTCATCTGTGTCTTTAATAATTTATTTAATAGTTTGGCGCTGAAATATTTTAGTATATTATAATTTTGTATAACACATAAAGTGGTGGTGTTAGATTATATTTCTTAGCAGCCTTGATTAACACATTTATTTTGGGTAATAGATTTCAATTTTGATACTTTTTTGTAGCGCAAATTGTTTCTACACAGGTTACATTATTTTTCCACTTATTTACTTTTTGCTGCAACATTAATATGAGTATTGAAAATTCACCATTGTGGATGATGAGGAATTTAAGGGATATTCAAGTTGATAAAGTTTTTGCACAACATAAAATTATTAAAACAAAGTTGAGTGAAACCAACACAGAGACACAGATGTTGAGTGAGTTCAGAGAGTTGGAAAAGTTACTGGTTAAAGACACGAAATTGTATTGGGAGAGAATGACTATTCAAAAATATTTGGACTATAACATCGTACCTAAAGGGTTAATTGTTGAAAAAAATCCAGCTTTTGATATAGTAGATGAACAATTTAAAAAAGAATGGTTTGATATTACGCATAATTGTTCATGTGAATTAATGAAACTGATTGTCAAATATAGAACAAAAATTGCAAAAGAGGTAGAAGAAAAAATAAAGTCTTCTCTAATTTCTTTGGAACGGTTTAAGGAAGAAAAAAGATTTAAAGAATTAGAAAATAGAACCAAACATACGACTGTGACCTTAGAAGAGAAAATTGTTAAAACTAAAAAGAATAAATTTAGAAGAGATAAAGTGCCTAATGAAGAGGTTAACAATATCGAAACTTCTAATGGAAATAATATAAAAAAGGAAGACAATAAATGGCATACTGTGAGTTATGGTAGGCACAATAAATATTCAAATAGATATAATACGTATGGAAATAATCCATTGAAACATCAGAATAGATATAGATATGTCGCACCAGGATATTATAGAGATAGACAGAATATTAGAACTTCTACTAATTATGCAAATAAATTTCAAGTTTTGGCAGAAACAAAACAAATGAAGGAGGATGAGGTGTTGGATGAAGATGAACAGGTTGGGGCAGTAATGCCTACTACTTCTTCTCCTTTTTTGAAGGTGGGAAAAAGAAAAGCCAAGAAAAAACATATAAATTCACAGGAACAAGAGAACAAAAAAAGATTATTAGAAAGAGAGGAAGGAGAGGACGAGGGCTATCAAAAAGAATAAAAATGATGGACTTAGAATCTATAAGACAGGCTGGAATTTTCAATTTGAGTACACATACATTGAAAACTTCTGAAGTGAGTATATTGTCGAAAGGTCTCAAATTTGCTCCTAGTGTCCCTTTTAATAAGTTTGACGCATATATTAGTACTAAAAAATTCATTAGGAATTTGTGTCTTACAAAATATTTTATGAAGAATCAAGTTCATAATGTGCAAATTCAAGATACATTTGTGCATACGGATTTGAAAAGTAAATCTAAGTTTTTTCCAAGAGAGGAAATTAGTAGTAAAATGGAGACCTTTCAAAATTTGGTTGAAAAAGATATTAGGAGATTTGATAGTCGTAAAAGAAACCAGAAACATAATCTAACTAAACAAGAGAAAAGTGTTATGAAGGACTTAAGAGATAATAGGGAAATAATTATACGTCCTGCAGATAAAGGAGGAGGAGTGGTTTTATTGAATACATGTGATTATAATAGAGAGGCCCAGCGTATTTTGTTTGATATTTCTACTTATGTGAGGTTGGAGAAAGATCCTACAATTGAATTCCAGCATGAATTAAAGGTATTATTAGAAAAAGGAAAAAATATGGGAATTCTTGATGATAAGGAATATAAATATGTATGTATAGCTGATCCTAGATTGCCAGTGTTCTATTATTTACCCAAAATTCATAAAAGTTTGGTTGACCCTCCTGGTCGACCAATAGTATCTGGGATAGGCTCTATAACTTCTAATCTTTCTGCATATGTGGATAAGTTTTTGCAGGATTCAGTTAAACAACTGAGATCTTATATTAAAGATACTACCCAGATATTACAGATTGTGGATAATATAAGCTGGCAATCGGATTATATGTTAGTAACGGTGGATGTTTCATCCTTATATTCAGTGATTGACCATGATGTTGGTTGTGAAGCGGTGCGATTTTATCTATCCAAGAGAGATGATATATGTCAAGACCAGATAGATTTTATTATTTCATGCATTAGATTTATTTTGACCCACAATTATTTTTGGTTTAATTCGATGTTCTTCCTCCAGATACTTGGATGTACGATGGGCACCAGGTTTGCGCCAAGTTATGCTAATTTATTTATGGGGTTGTGGGAACATCGCTTTATTTGGAATAACAACCCTTTTGGCGCAAACCTGGTGCTCTGGACACGCTATATTGACGATGTGTTTTTTATCTGGAGGGGGGATGTTGATTTGTTATTTTCATTTTTGCAATATATTAATTCTAATGCATTTAATTTGGTTTTTTCTGAAACATATAGTTGTACTTCTATTAATTTTTTAGACGTTACTTTATATATTCAGGATGGAAAAATTTTTTCAAGAAATTATTGTAAACCAGTAGATGCCAATAGTCTGATACTACCCAGTAGCTGTCACTTAGATAGATGGTTATTGAATGTACCTTATGGAGAGGTTAGGCGATTAAAGCGAAATTGCACTGATCCTCTGGTTTTTAAAGATGAATTATCTGGGTTGAATGGCCGTTTTTTACAGAAGGGTTATGAACAAGAGGATATTAATAAGGCTATAGGTAAAATAAATCAAGTGGATAGGAAGGAATTACTAGTTTCCAAAAAAGTGGACAATAAAGAGACTGATACTACATATCAGTTGTCTTTGATAACTGGATATAATACAGATCACAAATATTTTCATAAAATTATACAGCGACATTGGCATCATTTGAAAGAAGATAAATGGTTAGAAACAATACTACCTAACAAACCAAGAATAATATATAAGAAAGCTCAGAATTTGGGAGGTTTATTAGCACCAATTATAAAAGATAACAAATATGGAGATTCCAAAAGTTGGTTATCTATAGGAATCACTGGATTTTATAGTTGTGGAGCATGTATAGGTTGTAGAAAAACAAACAATAATAAAAAAGTTACTAGTTTCCAATCTTATAGTACAAAAGAGGAATTCAGGATAAAATCGGTATTAAACTGTAAATCGAAGGATGTCATATATGTATTACAATGTAGTTGTTCTAAACAATATGTAGGACGTACAAAGAGAAATTTAAGTATAAGAATAGCTGAACATATTAGAAATATTGAAAAAGGTTTTGAAAAACACAGTGTTTCTTGTCATTTTAAAGAAAAACATAATTCAGATCCCAAACATTTAAATTTTTTTGCTGTAGAACAGGTACAAAGGAATTGGAGAGGAGGTAATCATATAATGGCTATGTCTCGTATAGAATCCAAATGGATATTTAATATGGATACATTACAGCCTAAGGGGCTTAATGCTGAATTGGAACTTTTTGGTTTCATTTAGGACATGTATAGGGAGTTTTTTACATGATTGAAATAGTTGCGTGTAAAGGGTTAAATAGTTATGATATACCTTTAATTCAAGAGCGGGAAGTGCATAATAAAAGACGCTGGGCTTCCTGTGTTTTTAGTATTCTATTATGCTTCTTGAGAAAGGAAGGCTGATCTTCTGAAACGCGTTGATTTTATAATTATATTTTATATGTTTTTGTGATATTGGGCCATTGGAAATACGTATGCTGTCCTCTATTAGTCCTTTTTTCGTAATAGTAAGAAACGGATTAAGGAAGATCTTGGATAACGTATATATTATTGAAAGGCGTTACCATCCAATTATACAACCAGCGAATTGCTACAGTTTAAGAAGTGGCTGAGTTACCACCTGAAATAACACCTGGAAGATAAATTATAGAAATATCTTTATCTACACTCATAATAATTGAAAGTGTGTGTTATCTACTGCTAGTAAGTCCAATGGAAGACGGCGATGGTAAGTCATCCCTTTAAGGAACTGTAAGAGTTGTTCTGTGGGAAGTATATGATCGTGCATTCACGCTGTGCTGAACAACATTGTTGTTAAAATATACAGCGTAACGATATATATATATTGTTTCCACGTGCCAGCAGTGCTGAGATTTCTGACTTTGATAGTGTTGTGGATACAATTTGAGTTAAACAACATTGTTGCAACGATACACTTATTGTTTCCATCTGTCAATAAGTCTTGGCATAGTATCGAGATTCTTCCTTAAAGCGTTGTGGATACAAAACATCTATAATGAAGAAGTGAAGGTGGAGAGTATTGGAGTTGTTGAAGATATCAAGAACTAAACTATACAGAGTGAATAATTGCTGGTTTGTTGAAGAGGAGAAAATCATATATACAAGTTTCTAATAGTTTACATATAGAAGAGTTCTCTTGTATGTGTACACCAACGTGGACTCTTTGAGGATTGTATATGTTTGATTCATATATTGGCCAATATATCCTGTGTAATTTATATTTTAGATAAAGCAATACTTTTTTGGATGAATTACATGTGTTTCTTATTCCCTATTGTATGAATATATTGCGTCCTGTTTTTCTCTCCGGCGCATGCGCACAGAGGTGGTAGTTCCGAGCGACACACCTGTTGGGTGTTTTCCCTTTTACCATAGCAGAGTGGTGTCGTTTGGAGCGTCCACGGGTGAGCATTTTCTGGACGTGCAGGGTGGATTGAGACACCAATATTAAGTAAGAGGTTAGATATTAGTGATTTACATACCATCTATGTATATTAAGGAAAGTTAGGGTTTGATTTCCATACTTTCTCTGCTTGGTACGATATTGACAGTCACTAGTTAGTGGTTGCACTATAGTGTAGGCCGGTATTTGATTTGACAATACAAGTCTTTCCATTGACATTTTCCGTTTCCCTTGGTACTCATTCTAATTCATCTGTGTCTTTAATAATTTATTTAATAGTTTGGCGCTGAAATATTTTAGTACATTCTGAGAAATACCAGTCTCCTCTAGGGAACCATTCACAAACAAAGTATTCAGGCTTGGTTCCAATAATCCAAAATTGTCAACATTTAATGAAAAAAATAATAGATAAAAATACAATACATATACGCATGTAAATAAAATCTCAATTGACACAGTATTTAAAAACAAGAAAAATTATATTTGAACCCAAAGGTACTAATGTGTTTCACGGCTTTAAATGTCACTTTCTCAAAGATATAGTCAAAACCTGGGGTCATAAAAGATGGAGAAGGCAAGCTGATTTTAAATACTCTATACAATTCCCTCATTAGACAACTGAAAGAGATTGGGCATTGCTCATAAGCCAATCACCAGCTGGCCTCAAATGGCCTGTCTCATGACGAGGGACATTCCTATTGCAGTAGACCAATGGTGGAACCAAATGAATAATCCCATGATCAAACTAACTGACCAATTGATCATATGGTCACACACAACAAATTGTACACTTGTTTAAATAATTTACAAAGTTCCACATGAGTATACCAATAGGAATCTCTGGAGGACTATATATATATAAATTATACACTTGTTAATGTACCCTAAAGGGGCATCCCATATACCAAGAAGTGCTCATTCGTATAAGCCAATGTGGAGCTTATTCTGTGGTCACATGATCGCACCACCCTTCCAAAAGGTTACGTTGTCACAACAAATACTGATGCAAATTAACTTATCACAATTCACAGGATTTACCCACTGTGCCTAAGGTTGTATTTCAATTATAAATACGTGATCACACTGCAAAATAGGGATGATCATGCAACGGTAGTATAAGAAACAAAAACTTGATGTTAAAAGTCCAATTAGATGCCCTTATTAAAGTTGTATAATCGCACCATCCTATGAAGCGGTCACATGATCACAAAAAACACTGGTGTAGATAAAATCCAATCCGTAAGGGTCACCTACAGCACCAAAGATTGTATATCGATTGCAAATACAAGGCCGCATCACAGAACCAGAACTCTATGTTGTGAGTCAAGTTATATGCTCGTATATTATATAAATAATGATCGCACCATCCTCCAAAGCAATCACATGATTACAACAAATGCTGGTGCGGATGGACTTCACATAGTGCACCAAAAAATAAACTCCAATTATAAACAAAACGGTCACGAGATGACAACACAAAGAAAAAAGGCTCCATGCTGACAAAATTAAACTATACCATAATCCTATATCATAAGCTATGATTTTAAACAGTACTCGTGATCTAAATTATACTTGATAAAAATAATTCACCTACATGTGCTAGTAAATATCTAAGAGTGCAACTACACTCAGCTATATATATTAATGTTACAAATATATGTGAATAAAAGAATTATGTGTATTTATAGTGTTAAATTGATGCATTGAAGTAAAAATCCTAACATTAATATTGATTTTCATATATTGGTGTATAATAATATGTGGTGTGTATAAAATATAACCACAGGATACCTAACAAAAAGGTCTAAACCCTAGACATAATTTATACAAGAAAAAAATACATATAAATATAAAATAAAAAAGTAAATTGTGTAGGGTGTGAAGACATAATAGAAATCCTCCCTGTAATGAAATTCTCTTATTCATAGACTAATGCCAATATCTCATTTGCACCATATTTTATATATATATATATATATATATATACACACTCTAAAAGGGTACCTAACAGTGGGTCTAAACCCTGAAGTTTTTCATAGAAAAAAAAAAAAAAAACCTACTCAAGAACACAAATCTCTCATTCATAAACTGATTCCAACATCTAATTTAGTCTATAAATCTAATAGGATTCACAACTATTTAATCTACTCTGTCTATCATAATTATTCAATGCAGGGATAAACTCAATAGGCAGCAACAATAGACCACTTGGATCCTTGTTGTGTACCTCCAGAAAAAGTCTCAATACACTGTGTAGTTGAAAACCATTCATAATATTTCTCCTGTGTTGCCCAAATCTCCTTCTTAGATATTGAGTAGTTTGGCCTACACACTGGAGGCCACATGGGCAAATCAGGAGATATGCTACAAAGGTACTAGTGTGCCGAAATGCGTTAGATACCTGTGAGGATACCTGTGAAAAGGAGACATTTGGTTGGAGGATCGTGCCTATCCAGAGGAACAGAGACGAGTTGGAAGGAGCTTCGAGCTGTGTTGACAGGAGAAGCCTGGAGACTTGGGACTCGATCTGCAGGGATAGTGCAGGGGAAGATGTCCCTTTGTTTTTATACACTCTATCTGGCTATATTTGTGAGTGTGTTTTTTTTTAAATACATTGCTTTATATGAGATGATACTGTCCCATGTGTGTTTTATTCCTTATCTTTTTGAGGGAACACATTATTGACAAGATATTATTTGGAGGATCACATACAAGAGGAGTAATGTGTGGCCATTTTGGTACACATTTGGAAAACATCACGTATAATATTGACATATTACACTATATATTGTATTTTTTTTTGTTTTTCATGGTTTTTATGGAATAATCTTCACTGAGTTATAAGTATAAGTATTGTGCCATACTTTTTTTGTTAGTTTGGGTTGTTCACGTGTGAGGTGTATGAGCAGCATACTGTCAGAACCTAACAGGAAACCCAAAGTAGGCGTAAGCCTGCAGGAGAGGGAGTGCTAGAGTGCGCTGCCTAGAGATCGTGGCTCGTGGTATGGTGACTGTCACGGTAAGGCTGTGCTGCGGCTAGGGCCGGATTATAGTTGCTGACCGCAAGGCCAGATGTCTGATCCTAGTTGAGCTAGGACCAAGACCTGGATAGCTCTTCCGTGGACAGTACAAACTCTCCTGCAGGGGGGAGTGAAGGCTTGAGAGCGATGGTTAGGGAGCGTAGCTGGAGTACGGTGGCTACAGAGTAGCAATAAACTCCCCAAGAACTGGAGATCAATAGGTTAAATTCGGCAATACACAACAGAGGAGTCAGGAGTCTAGCCACAGGTCATACACTGGATATCAATGGGTTAAATTCAGCATTCAAAAATAGAGGTGTCAGGAGTCTAGCCACAGGTCATACACTGGAGATCAAAGGGTTAAATTCAGCATTCAAAAGTAGAGGTGTCAGGAGTCTAGCCACAGGTCATACACTGGAGATCAAAGGGTTAAATTCAGCATTCAAAAATAGAGGTGTCAGGAGTCTAGCCACAGGTCATACACTGGAGATCAAAGGGTTAAATTCAGCATTCAAAAGTAGAGGTGTCAGGAGTCTAGCCACAGGTCATACACTGGAGATCAATATAAAATAGAATGTCTGAAGACTAAGAGCGAAGACAAGAGGTCAGTACTAGACTGGAACACTGTGATAGTGCTCCGAACGAAGCAAGCTGTCGCCCTATATAGATGCCGGGCGGTGACGTCACTCGCATGCCGACACGCCGAACCCGGAAGACTCTGAATAATCAGAGGCAACCAGAGGAGAAACAGCCGCGACCGGAAGACAGGAGGAACAAGGGGTAAGCGGCCTGACACTGCCCCCAACCCAATAGGGCGCCCCAGGAGCCCTAAGAGCCGGGTTTTGAGGGGTAAGCTCGATGAAATGCACGAACTAAAGCAGGGGCGTGAACATCAGAGGAGCGGACCCAGGAGCGCTCCTCAGGACCATAACCTTTCCAGTTAACAAGGTACTGTAAACCCCCCCGAGAACGACGTGAGTCCAGAATACCATCGACAATATACTCCTCCTGCCCATCTACTGTGACCGGTGCAGGTGGAGAAGAGGGGCAGAGCAAAGTACTGGACGGAAGAAATGCCTTCAACAACGAGACATGAAAGACTGGATGAATGCGGAGGCTACGAGGCAGAGCCAGACGATAAGAGACGGCGGACAGACGTCGCGTAATACAATAGGGACCAATAAAACGAGGACCCAATTTAATGGAGGGCTGGGCTAAGCGTATATTCTTCGTTGACAGCCAAACCCGGTCCCCGACCTGATAGACATGTGATGGAGTCCGAAGGTGATCAGCAAAAGATTTCTGGGAATACTGTGCTTTCAACAGTGAGGATCGTACAGACTGCCAATGTGTAACCATAGATTGTACTCTCCTTTCAGCCGCTGGTACTAAAGAAACTCCAGGAGACAATAAAAGAAGGCGGGGATTATACCCAAAAGCCGCAAAAAAGGGAGAACAACCAAGGGAGGACTGTCGAAGGGAGTTGTAGGAAAGTTCAGCCAAAGGCAAAAGAGAGGACCAATTGTTATGATGTTGGTTGCAATATGTCCGTAAATAGTGCTCAAGGGATTGGTTCAATCTCTCAGTTTGGCCATTCGTCTGAGGGTGATATGCCGAAGAAAAATGCAAAGAGATACCCAAACGGGAACAAAATCCCTTCCAAAAGTGAGCCACAAACTGAGCTCCCCTGTCTGATGTGAGGTGAAGGGGAAGTCCATGAAGACGCACTATGCCTTCAATAAAAATATCAACAAGTTCAGGAGCAGTAGGCAATTTAGGGAGAGGTAGAAAATGAGCTTGTTTTGTGAATCGGTCTACAACCACAAGAATCGTGGTTTTACCCGAAGAAGCAGGTAGGTCCACTATGAAATCTAAAGCTAAGTGGGTCCAAGGCAAGGCTGGAACAGGTAGGGGTTGGAGGAGACCCATTGGTTTAGCCCTAGGTGTCTTCATCCGAGCACAGAGAGAACAAGTCTTTACCCATTGAACAACATCCTGTAAGGAGCACGGCCACCAAAAATAGCGCCTAAGTAAATCATGAGTGCGCTTTACTCCGGGATGACCAGCTACAAAAGACTGGTGAGCCCAAGCCAACACCTCCTTACAATACACATCTGGAACATAAAGGGAACCAGGGGGAGTATTACATGTAGAACGTTGATCTAGCTGAGCATCTTGAATGCGTTGGAGTACAGCAGTTGTCAAAGCACCCAAAAATTTAGAAGGTGGGATAATGGGTTCCCCCAATTTAGGTGGGGTAATGGTGGGATCGAACATCCTGGAAAGAGCATCTGCTTTCAGATTTTTACTACCAGGTATATAAGAGATAGTAAAATCAAAGTGGGCAAAAAACAAAGACCATCGGGCTTGACGAGCAGTCAAGCGTTTAGCAGAGGCTAAATAGGCCAAATTCCTATGATCCGTAAGTATGCTTATTGGATGTACAGACCCTTCCAATAGATAACGCCACTCCTCCAAAGCCATCTTTATGGCTAGTAACTCCCTGTTGCTAGTATCGTAATTCCTCTCTGAGACAGAGAAACGTTGAGAGAAGTAACAACAGGGGTGTAATGCTCCGTCTGAGCCAGTGCGCTGAGAAAGAACAGCTCCAGCTGCATATTCCGAGGCATCAACTTCAAGAGTAAATGGCAAAGCAGGATCAGGATAAGTCAGAATAGGAGCACTGGTAAAAGCTTCTTTCAAAGTATTGAATGCCTTCAGACCCTCACCAGACCAGGAGGAGGGGTTGGCACCCTTACAAGTCAGTAAGATAATGGGCCGGATAATCTGTGAGAAATGCCTGATAAACCTTCGGTAATAATTAGAAAACCCAACAAAACGTTGAATGGCTCTAACTGTGCGAGGTACTTGCCAGTCCAAGACTGCAGAGACCTTACCAGGATCCATAGCTATACCAGAAGTGGATATGATATAACCCAAAAATGGTAAAGAAGTTTTCTCAAAGGCGCATTTCTCGGGTTTAGCATATAGTCGGTTGTCTCTTAAGCGTTGAAGGACCAGAGACACTTGGGCTCGATGCTCCGTAATATCCTTGGAATATATTAATATGTCATCCAAGTATACAATGACACAAGATAGTAGTAGATCCCTAAACAGATCGTTCACAAATGCCTGAAAGACCGCTGGGGCATTCCTTAAACCAAAGGGCATTACACAATATTCGTAGTGCCCAAAACGGGTATTAAAAGCGGTCTTCCATTCATCACCATCACGTATACGGATCAAATTATATGCGCCACGCAGATCTAGTTTCGTAAACACAGTAGAACCTCGTAAGCGTTCCAAAAGCTCAGGTATCAGTGGTAGAGGGTAACAATTTTTCTGAGTGACGGCATTCAGTCCCCTATAATCTATACAAGGGCGCAAGGAACCATCCTTGTTCTTTACAAAAAAAAAACCCGCCCCAGCCGGAGATACGGATGGCCGGATGAAACCACGTGCAAGATTCTCCTGTATGTATTTTTCTAGTGCTGCAGTCTCGGGTAACGATAAAGGGTACGTCCTACCCTTAGGAGGAATAGCACCAGGCAGGAGATCTATGGGGCAATCGTATTCTCGATGTGGTGGTAATGTTTCCGCTTGTACTTTAGAAAAGACATCAGAATATTGTAGGTAGGGCTCTGGTACTTCACCACACAGAGCATCAGATCCACTTAGAGGAGAAGGAACAGTGGACAGAACCACTGAAGAGAGAGGTAGAAATGAGAGAGTCCCCTGTCTCCAATCAATGTTAGGATTATTAAGACGTAGCCATGGATAACCTAGTATGAGAGGAGACAGTGGTGCAGTGATAATGTCAAAAGACAACTCCTCATAATGCCCCGGAGGCATGAAGACTCGAATGGGTATGGTGGCAAGGGTAATAAGACCAGAGCCAAGAGGAGAACCATCAATGACCCTAATATTCACTGGAGGGTCTTTGGACAACAGTGGTATAGCATGCCGTTGAGCAAAGGCTAAGTCCATAAAGACCCCTGCTGCTCCAGAATCAATTAAGGCGTCAGCATGTATAGAAAAGGAAGCCCATGATAGATGGAGTGAAACAATGAGGCGTTGAGAGGAAGCAGAGGGAAGTACTGAGTGGCTTAGAGAGAGTCCCTCCGGTCTCACTAAGCTTGACCGTTTCCCGGTTTATTAGGACAAACACGGGCGATATGGCCTGGCTGTCCACAATAAAGGCATAATCCTCGTTGTCGACGCCTAGTCTTCTCCTATTCAGTGAGGCGAGTAAGTCTCCCAATCTCCATAGGTTCTGGAGGGTTATCTGCTGGAATGGGCGGATTCTGAAAACAGGGTGCAAGGCGAATAGGAGGACAGAGCATAGGGCGTCGGGACCGATCCCTTTCTTTTCCTAACCGCCTCTCTTGCAAACGGGTGTCCAGAGATGTACACAAAGAAATCAATCCCTCCAAGGTGGGAGGTATGTCGCGCGTAGTCAGCTCATCCTTTAATTTATCAGAGAGACCACGCCTAAAGGCTGCCTTAAGAGCTCCATTACCCCAGTCAGTATCATAAGCTAAAGTCCTGAATTCAATAGCGTATTGTGCAAAGGACTGAGTACCCTGCTGCAATTCTAAGAGCGAGGCCTCTGCTTTGGCCTGACGGCCAGGAATATCGAAGACCGAACGAAAAGCATTCAAGAAGGCGTCAAAATCATCCATTAAGTGGGATTGACGATCCATTAGGGGGGTGACCCATGACAAAGCCGTCCCCCGGAGAAGGGATACGAGCCTGATGGGAAGCATATACCTCAGGCTGATTACGAAAGTGGAGAAAACATTGGTGCACAAAACCCCGCAATTGAGCTGGATCACCGTCATAACGGTCAGGAAGAGGTAAACGGGAAGGCGCAACAGCCGATGTTGAAGCAGGAACAGATGACACAGGTGGGGGAACAGGCGCAGGCGAGGGCCGTTCTAAACTTTCCTGCAAGTTTTGTAAAAGAGAAGCAATAGAATCAAGCTTCTGGTCCAAACGCTGAATGTGGGTAGCATGTTTCTCTAGTACGGCTGCTTGCTGGATTACCGCCTTAGAGACATCCTTTGGATCCAACGCTATGAGAATGGTATGGCACTATCACTCTGTCAGAACCTAACAGGAAACCCAAAGTAGGCGTAAGCCTGCAGGAGAGGGAGTGCTAGAGTGCGCTGCCTAGAGATCGTGGCTCGTGGTACGGTGACTGTCACGGTAAGGCTGTGCTGCGGCTAGGGCCAGATTATAGTTGCTGACCGCAAGGCCAGATGTCTGATCCTAGTTGAGCTAGGACCAAGACCTGGATAGCTCTTCCGTGGACAGTACAAACTCTCCTGCAGGGGGGAGTGAAGGCTTGAGAGCGATGGTTAGGGAGCGTAGCTGGAGTACGGTGGCTACAGAGTAGCAATAAACTCCCCAAGAACTGGAGATCAATAGGTTAAATTCGGCAATACACAACAGAGGAGTCAGGAGTCTAGCCACAGGTCATACACTGGATATCAATGGGTTAAATTCAGCATTCAAAAATAGAGGTGTCAGGAGTCTAGCCACAGGTCATACACTGGAGATCAAAGGGTTAAATTCAGCATTCAAAAGTAGAGGTGTCAGGAGTCTAGCCACAGGTCATACACTGGAGATCAATATAAAATAGAATGTCTGAAGACTAAGAGCGAAGACAAGAGGTCAGTACTAGACTGGAACACTGTGATAGTGCTCCGAACGAAGCAAGCTGTCGCCCTATATAGATGCCGGGCGGTGACGTCACTCGCATGCCGACACGCCGAACCCGGAAGACTCTGAATAATCAGAGGCAACCAGAGGAGAAACAGCCGCGACCGGAAGACAGGAGGAACAAGGGGTAAGCGGCGTGACACATACTTCCACTTGGAGTGATACTGTTCACGTTAGTGATTTAAGTCAAAGCATCACTTTATTTATTTTAAGGGTGAAGGTGCGCCAAGTCAAATTTTTTTGGATTCTTGTCAGGTTTACATTGGTCTCCCTCTTTTTTAGAATCACGAGCCTTTAAGAAAGAGTCCTAGACGGCGTGATCATGTGACCACAGAATATGTTCCACAACAGCTTATACGAATGAGCACTTTGTGGTATATGGGATGTCAATTCAGGGCATATTAACAATTGTATAATTTATGTATATAGTCCTCCGTTGCCTATTGGTATACTCATGTGGAACTTTGTAAATTATTTAAACCAAATGTACAATTTGTTGTGTGTGACCATGTGATCAATTGGTCAGTTAGTTTGATTATATGATTATTCAGTTGGTTCCACCATTGGTTTACCGCAATGGGAACGTCCCTCGTCATGAGACAGGCCCGTTTGAGGCCAACTGGTGATTGGCTTATGAGCAATGCCCAATCTCTTTCAGTTGTCCAATGAGGGAATTGTACAGCGTATTTAAAATCAGTTTGTTTGCTGGCTCCAACTTTTATGACCCCAGGTTTTGACTGTGTCTTTGAGAAAGCGGCGTTTATAGCTGTGTAATGAGTTAGTAACTTTGGGTTCAAATATAATTTTTCTTGTTTTTAAATACTGTATCAAATGAGATTGTATTAACATACACATATGTTTTGTATTTTTATTTATTTTTTCATTAAATTTTGATACTTTTGGATTATTGGAGCTGAGCACGAATACATTGTTTGTGAGTGGTTCCTGAGAGGAGACGAATGTGCTTGTAGTCAGCTAATATCGTGCTGACCACCTCAATTGTGAGTATCCACTTTTGATAGTCTTATATCTATTATCACTGAAGACTGTATTACACTATTGGGAGCCCTTCCCGCTTGTCCTTTCTGATCTTGTATGATCCTGAAGAGGACAGAACTGTTCGGTGATAGCAGGCGCAGAAATAATAATACCACCACCAACACCAGGAGCACAGATCAGCTGCTGTGCCTGCTGCTACTGATGCCAGTCTGCCTTCTTCACTTCATCAAGAAATGGCAAGTGTGACATGAGGGGACCCTCTGTCACTTTGCTCATCACCCCCTCCAACTAGCAGTAAGGAGTCTGTAATAAAGCTGGGGTGGAAGAGACATTGATGACCTTTTTAGTCCAAGGAATGGGAGACAGGGATCAGGGCATCACCACCACCAGCAGTGAGATTTTGATATTTGCAACTGCTCTAATTCCTGCTACCACTGAGTTGCAAGGGTAGCAGGGTGCTGAGGAGCAAGCTAGTGTGCCACACATCACCGTGGACACAGTGAGAATGGGGTCAACATGCGGGAATAGGACAGGTTCCACTTGCCAGCAGCAGAAATACTCCTGGTCCTAGTTGCAGTGCTGATTCTGAGGCAGTAGCAGCAACATCATCCGCTGCCACAGACAGTGAAGGTGAGTGTGGAGGACAAGAAGAAAGAGGCCATTCTTCTCCACCATTTCCCTATCCCTATCCCCTGAAGTAATTGGCATGGGACTATTTTTCTCTTGGGGCAGGCACAGTGCAGTCATCACCAACGGCACTGTGCACAAATTGTGACAAGTCAGTGAGAAGAGGAAAGGAGGCAACACACTGTGGCACAACCACCCTGATAACATCTGATACACAGACATCATGACATTTATGTCAAACACCTACCACAGAAATAAAGCACCACTGTTGCTGTACCCTCTGACACTCCAGAAAGGCAACAATTGATGAGGTAGAGATCAAAGAGGAGGAAGAATAGAGAAATCCAGGCAGAGACTGGAAGTTCCATGATGAGTGAAACAACTAGCTCGCCATCACCTTCTTCCTCTAGGGAAATTATATCTTCTGCCAATCCACCTTGTTCATGATTACCTGCCCCGCCAAATGATAGCCACTCTGTTGATGTGTTGCAGCTTACCTTGGTTCCAGCGCTGCCGCTTCAGCGATGCTCGGCGTCATTCCACGTATCATCTGCAAGCGCGAGGCTTACCATGCTTCCTGAGGAGGGGTTTAAAGGGCAGTCTGAGTCCTGACTCAGTTGCCCTTGCGTTGTTGTGCATTTTAGAAAAATGATCACAGATCATAAGGATGATAGTATGACCTTGTGAAGCAGGAAGATTGACCAAGGACGTTCACCATTAGGAATAGGTTGCAGAAGAACTACTGGAAGGTGCCGAGGGGTCTTGTTTTGCGGCAAGTAGCGCAGGCAGCCACAAAACTGGAGACATCTGGCTTGCTCCACATGCACATGAACAAATGTATTGGAGCTAAGAGGGTTAAACCCTTTATGCTACAGGTGGAGTACTGTTTAACCATTTCAATGCCAGAAATGTATCCAACGCATTGTAAACCAATGCAATGGATACCCCTCTGCCATTCAAAGGGTTAGAGTGGGCTGAAGAAGGATATCATATCTCCTCTTTTCACTGTCAGCTCAACATACAGCGGCCCCATGCCCACTCCTGTGAAAATCTCTGCAACGAGTCACACCATTTTACTGATTCAACATCCAATCGATCAATATGTCTCTCATATTACATCTGCCTCCACTAAAATCTGCCTCCAGTAAACTGTGCCATTGGTAAAGTCTGCCTACAAGAAATTGTGTCGCTATTAAAATTTGCGCTGTCCCCAGAGTTGAGGCATTACAAAACCATCGATGTTCGAACAAAAGCAGTGCAGACTGCCTCTTTGACATTTTAACCCCCCCTCGTTGAAAATCGACATATAGTGCTCCCATGATCACCTTTCTCCATCTTAATTTGACAAATATTGCTCACATTCGACACTGTTTATGTATTGCATAATTTACCCTATGAGTACCAGAGAGGTAGCCATGCATTGCAATGTGTTTGATACCCCTCTGGTACTCAAACAGTTAATAGGCAATTTGCCTGTATGTGTATAGCTTTATGTTTGGTTACATTGTATTAAAATAAATATAATTCAGACCTCAAGAGGGGCATCAGGACTCCTCATGACAACCCCTAGCATTGATCAGCTATCCAGCAGAATAGGTGATCAATGTGGGTGACAAGTGACAGCATTTTCAATAAAGCCCATATAACATGTGTAATATGTTATACTCTGCCCTATCCTTCATTCCTCACATCCAGTCAATCTTCAACTTATGCCGCCTCCACCTCCGCAACATCTCTAGAATCCGACCCTTTCTCACAGAAGACACTACCAAAATTCTAATCCAAACACTCATCATGTTCCATCTTGACTACTGTAACTCTATACTAATTGGCCTCTCACCCGACTAATCCCGCTACAGTCCATAATAAACTCTGCTGCAAGACTAATCTACCTCACTCATCGCTTCTCTAACACCACACCCCTCTGTCAGTCCCTACACTGGCTCCCATTAGCATACAGAGTAAAATTCAAAATTCTGGTGCTGACTTATAGAGCCCTCACTAACACTGCACCCTCCTATATTTCATCTCTCTTTTCCAAATATACTCCCGCCCACCATCTTCGCTCTGCACACAACCTTCTGCTCTGCACAGCTCTTATCACATCCTCCCACTCCCGCCTACAGGACTTCTCCCGTGCTGCACCTGAGCTGTGGAATTCCCCCCCCCCCATCAGACTCTCCCCCAGCCTTCAAATCTTCATACGCTCCCTGAAGACTCACCTCTTCAGGGAAGCCTATCAACTGCCTGTATAAACATCATCACCAAGACTCACCCCTTGCACAGACTACTGCCTCAACAGCACTTCTCATTACCACCCACTGACTGGCAGTTCATGTGGTAGGAGGCACTTAAATGCAATAGCACTTACTCCTTCTGTGTCAAACCTACATTCCTCTAGACTGTAAGCTCTCATGAGCAGGGCCCTCTGATCCTCCTGTTCTCCACATCTGATTGTACTATTTAATACCTCTGTATGTCTATTCCCAATTGTACAGCGCTGCGGAATTAGTTGGCGCAGACATTCTTGTTAACTCCTACAACTCCATTCAATCCTCTGCTTTTGATTCCATTTGCAGGGGGCAGAGCATTTGCGCCCCTCTTCCTAAGTGCCCATCTTCCAAAGTGTCTTCAAGAGTTTAACAACTGAGTTATTGGGTGACCCATTATCTTCTCATCCACAGGTATGAACATTGTATCACCTGCCTTGTTGAAACATTAACCCCTTGTGTGCCTGGTGCATCTGGAGCTATATTTGTCTGGGTATGAACATTGTATCATCTGCCTTGTTGAAACATTAACCCCTTGTGTGCCTGGTGCATCTGGAGCTATATTTGTCTGGGTATGAACATTGTATCATCTGCCTTGTTGAAACATTAACCCCTTGTGTGCCTGGTGCATCTGGAGCTATATTTGTCTGGGTATGAACAGATATTAACATCTTGTGTATCTAATTTATCAACCCTGTTAGCTCATAGACTGTGTGTCTGCATTCCCTTGGAGAGTTAATTTCCCTCTCACACCTTCCATTTCCCTCAGCCTTTTGCTCCATCCTTTGATATGTTGATAGTTTGATTGCTAATCAATAGTTTGTGGCCTATATATCTGGACACACTGTGGGGGAAAGCATTTGCAGGGGGGTCAGCATTTGTGCCCATCTTCTAAAGTGTCTCCAAGAGTTTAACAACTGAGTTCAACAACGAGGACAACACACAAGGCACCAGAAATCCTGCATTACCTGCAAAGAACAGCTGTAAGAAGTTAAAGGAGCAGTAAACTTTTTTTATGAAAAAATATATATTGTAGGGATTTTCCTATTGAGTAAAATAAGGGTACTCCCACTACCGAGAGATTTATATTTCCAGAGTTATTACAGTTTAAACCCATGTTTTTTTACATTAACAGTGCCCTCTAGTGGCCAAATTCTAATTAGATTTCCTGTTAGATTCCAATGGAGAGGAAAGTCAGAAAAGTCAGAGACATACAGTTCTCCATAGAATGTGACAGAAACTGCCTATCACTTCCTGTCAGTTAGATCTATCAGGAATTAAACACAGTAAATTCACTTCCTGATTAAACTGCTATAATTTTTGAATAAAACATCTGACAGCGATGGAAGTGACCTTGTTTTATTCAGCAGGAAATGCTCTGTAAAATACGTGTTTTCATAAAAAAAGTTTACTGCTCCTTTAATCAGCAAAGACATTTCTTCTCTGGCATCAGATTTGGACTTGCAATGTTTACATCTGCTATTTATTTTGTTGTTATATGTTCAGTGCTCCCCAGGATTCTTGTCAGCCTCAGCTCTCCCCCTGACTTTACAAACTACATACACATCTCCCCCTCTCTCCCCTTCACACCTGTCTGCTCCTACACACTTCTCCAGATTTTAACCCCTTCTGCCTCTGCAGTCCCTATTCCTAAGCACCAATACAAATCCCACTCCCACATCTCTGCCCTTTGTCTTATCCTTCTGCTTGCTGCAGGGGATATTGCTCCCAATCCCGGCCCAATCCCCATACCCACCTGCTATCAGCCACAGCCCACCATTTCCTCCCACCGCAACTTGGAGGGTTCTAACCCCTCAAATCTCATAAACATTCCTCTTTGTTCACCTTCCTTTCTCCCCTTCTCCTGTGCTCTGTTGAACACCCGCTCCACAGTTAATAAGACAACCCCCATTCATGATTGTTTCTGTGAGCAATTACTGCAGTTGTTTGCCTTCACAGAAACTTGGTTCTCTGCACAGGACACAGCTGTGGAGGCTGCACTCATGGAGGGTTCTGCTTCTCACACACCCCTCGATCCACTGGTCGAGGTGGAGGGGTAGGTCTCCTTCTCTCCTCCCGCTGCCGCTTCCAGACCCTCTCGGTCCCACCATGTGTGCACTTTTCTTCATTTGAAGTACACGCAATCCAGCTCTATTACCCCCTGTCTATGCGCATGGCTGTAATATACAAGCCACCTACTAACTCCTCTTCTCCTTCAAACTTTCTCTCAGATTTTGAATCCTGGCTCTCCTTCTTTGTCTCCACTGACAATCCTGTCCTTATTCTGGGTGATTTTAACTGTCATATTGATAACCCCTCTGTCCCCTGGGCTTCCAGTCTTCTAGACCTAACCGCTTCCCTTGATCTCCAGCAGTGGACCGACAGTGCCACTCACAAAGCTGGTCACTGCCTCGATCTTGTTTTTACTAAGGGTCTGGACCTTTCCTCTCTCACAGTTTCCCCATTCCCTCTGTCAGACCACCATCTTATATCCTTCTCTCTCTCTCTCACTCTGCCCCTTCCCCCATCCCTCCCCCCAACAGATTTATAAGGGATACCCGCTCACTTGCTGGGATGAGCGCCTCACTTAACTCCAATCTTTCCTCTTTGTTAGCCATCTCTGACACAGACATTCTTGTTAACTCCTACAACTCCATTCTATCCTCTGCTATTGATTCCTTTGCCCCACTGAAACCACAACGGAGTCGTCAAGTCAATCCACGACCCTGGCTCAACTCCCACACCCGCTTCCTACGCTCCTGCACTCGGTCTGCTGAACGCCTTTGGAGGAAATCTCGCTCACATGCAGACTTCATCCACTTCAAATTTATGCTGTCCTGCCTGCATTCTGCTTTATCAAAAGCTAAACAAGAATACTACACCATACTAATCCACAACAATAAATCAAACCTGCGCCGTCTCTTTGCAGTCTTTGACTCCTTGCTCCATCCTTCCACTGCTTCCTCTCACCCCATACATTCACCTCAAGCTTTTGCAGATCACTTCAAGCACAAGGTAGAATCTATTCAAAAACAGATTCCTACTATTCCATCTGCCTCTGAACTCTCTCTCCCCAAACCCCCCTCATCATACTTTGATAGTTTTACCCCAATAACAGAGGAAGAAGTTTCTCAACTTCTCCTATCTACCCACCTCACTACCTGCTCCTTGGACCCTTTGCCCTCCCACTTACTCAAACCACTTGCACCAGTCCTTACACCTATATTAACACACATCTTCAACACTTCTCTCTCCACAGGCACCTTCCCTTCTTCCTTCAAACAGGCACAAATTAAACCCCTGCTCAAAAAGACTAACCTTGACCCCTCCTGTCTCTCTAACTATCGACCTGTTTCCCTTCTGCCTCTTACCTCAAAACTCCTAGAACGCCTGGTCTTCTCCCAAATAACCAAATTCCTCAACTCTAACTGTCTTTTGGATCCGATGCAGTCTGATTTCCGGTGCGGTCACTCAACTGAGACCGCTCTCTGCAGGGTGGCTAATGATCTCCAGACTGCAAAAGCCAAAGGACAGTTTTCAATACTTATACTACTCGATTTATCCGCTGCCTTTGACACAGTTAACCATTCTCTGCTTGCTCAAATTCTCCACAGTCTTGGTTTCCGAAATGAAGCTGCTTCATGGCTCTCCTCCTATCTCTCACAACGTTCCTTTTTTGTGTCCTCTAACAATAACACCTCCTCCACGGTCCCTCTGTCTGTGGGGGTGCCTCAAGGCTCCGTTCTGGGTCCTCTGCTTTTCTCACTGTACACCCTTTCATTGGGTGAACTTATTAGTTAATTTGGCTTTAAATACCATCTATATGCTGATGATACCCAAATTTACATCTCCACTCCTGATCTTTCACCCCAAATCCAGCTGCAAATTTCAGACTGCCTCTTGGCCATTTCCTCCTGGATGGCACAGCGTCAGCTGAAGATTAACATGGCCAAAACCGAACTGCTAATCTTCCCACCAAGACTTTGCCGAACACCTAGCTTCACCATTACAGTTGATGGAACTGATATTGATCCGGTCAGCTCAGCACGCTGCCTTGGGGCCATATTTGATTCCTCTCTTTCCTTCTCCCCTCACATTAACTCTGTGGCTAGATCATCTCGCTTCTTTCTCCGTAACATTGCTAAAATCCGCCCGTTCCTCTCCCAACAAACTACTAAAACTCTTATACGTGCCCTCATTCTGTCCCGCTTAGACTATTGCAATATCCTACTAACTGGCCTCCCTGCTACTCATGTTTCACCTATGCAATCTGTTTTAAACTCAGCTGCACAAATCACCACACTCTCCCCAAAAACTGAACCTGCCCACATAATTCTCAGACATCTGTCATGGCTCCCAATTCAGCAGCGCATCAATTACAAAGTCCATCTTCTCACCTTTAACGCTCTCCACACTGCTACCCCTCCTTACATCTCTTCCCTCATCTCCTATTATGTTCCTGGCCGCTTCCTTCGCTCAGCACACAATGCACTTCTTGTTGCACCATCCACACCCTCTGCCCTCTCCCGTCTCAAACCTTTCTCGCTTTCTGCTCCATACCTATGGAACTCCATACCCCTCTCCTTACGCCTAGAAAAATCCCCCTCTGTCTTTAAGTCTACCCTGAAGTCTTCTGGAGCACTAGGACCATGCAATGCCTTTGGCCAAACTCAGCACTTGTAATCTCAGCACTTAACACCCTCTTACCCCATTGTATGTCTCCCTTTACCCATTTAGATGTAAGCTCCTTGGGGCAGGGATCTCTCTCCCATTGTTTCTATGAATGTCGCACTTATTTCATCCCCTCTTATTTATTGTAACATATGTCTATTGTAAGGCGCTGCGTACACTGTGTGGCGCCATATAAATAAAGATACATACATACATACATAAATAAAGAATAATAATAATATGAGCTTTCTTATTATAATTATTGTTACATTATTTAAAATATACAATTCAGACCTCGAGGGGGGCAGCAGGACCCCTCCTGACACCCCTCTTAGCATGGATCACCTATCTAGAAGGATAGGTGATCCATGTGGTGACATGAAAGGCATTTTCTGCCTTCCTTTCTTACTACTGGAGCGGCTGTATAAGCCTGCTCCAGCAGAAGTGGCTGCAGTGAACTCTGTCACTGGGTTCATCCATGAGAAGAGCATTGCTGCGGTTTCATGAATGAATCAATCAGCCGGTCATTCAAAAACCAGGTGGGAGACCTGTGAGTTATATGTAACTAAGAGGTAAGACTAAAATCCTCTTTTCTCTTTCGTCCAATATAACTCACAGGTACCAAGGGGATGTACCAACATTGATCTCCCAGGGTGGGAAGTAGAAGCGCCGGTCACCATGACACCAGATATCCCATGGACTATCCAGGACATGGAACAGACCAAACTAAGTGTCAATGGACACTGAAAGACAAGCAACGCAGCACACAAGAACAATAGCCAACAGGGCTCAAACAGTTAAAGAGATACTAAACACAGGAAAGATAAAATCCTAGACAAGCAAAGCTGCCGCCAGGACTTTCCTGCCAAAGCTGGCTTCAGCCGAAGCCAGAACATCAAAATAGTAGTGACTGGCAAAGGTGTGCACAGAAGACCAAGTGGTTGCCTTGCACAACAGATCAGCGGAAGCCTGGTTCTTGTAGGTCCAGGAGGCCCCAACAGACCTGGTGGAGCATGCTGTAATGCAGAGGAAACAAGTTTCCTCTGAGCTCATAAGCCTTCTGGATGGTAGGCTTAATGCAGGATGTGCCAGTCAACTTGATAGCAGCCAAACAGGCCCTGGGACCCTCAGGGATGACAAATAAGGCATCAGTCTTATGGAAAGATTCAGTACGGTGCACATAGGATTTAAGGCAGCGTACCACGACTAACAAGTGGAGATACCTCTTCTTGTTAGATTTAGAGTTAGGACAAAATGAAGGCACAAAATATTCTGATTGATGTGGAACTTAGAGACCACCTTAGCAAGACATTCCAGGGAGGTACAAGAGAACAGACTTATCACTGTGAAACATCAGGAAAAGGCAGTTTACAGAACAAAGCCTGCAATTCAGCAACTCTGCAGACAGAAACCACAGCCAAAAGAAAGGCCATCTTCCACATCAAAACAAGTAGAGGAATACTAGCCAAAGACTCAAGGGGAGGCCGTTCCCACTGAGGAGTGGGAGCCTTTAACGGTTCCCAGAAAAGTTCAGGAGTCAGTATGGTATAGTTAAATACAATTTATTGATAGTAGTAGGTAGTCAAATATATACAGTTGTAACAAGCAGATGGTTACGAGCCAGAAAGCACAGTTATCAGAAATAATAGGCTGCCAGGCTTGACCACAATGCTAGAGACTAGGCCTCAGCCACTGGTAGTCTCTATCGCAGAATCTTGATTTGAAGTGGAAGATGTATCGACGCAAGCCTGCCGTCAGTAAGGAGAGGACTCTGACTCAGCCTGCAGTCAGAGAAGAAGTAGATAGCTGACTCAAGCCTGCAGTCAGTCTCAGAGCTGGTCTACCAGATCCCCAGGTCTGCACTAGGTTGAATGTCTGTAGGTAAAGGAGCAAATGTAAGAGTAGTCAGACAGAGCAACAAACCAGCACCAGAGTGGGTAGTCAGACAAGCCAAGTCATGCACAGTTCAGGTAGTCAGCCAGAGCCACAGGTCTGCACCAGGTTGGATGTCCACTAATAGGAACATGCAAAAGAATAGTAAGACAGTGCCACGGGTCAGCACCAGGTTGGATGGAAGACTAGCCAGGTCATACACAGAGCCCAAGGTAAGAGAACTGCTAAGCACAACAACACAAGGGCAACTGAGTCAGGACTCAATCTGCCTTTTAAACCTCTCCACAGGAAGTAGGTAGGAGGAGCAGCTTAGAGGGAGGAAGTAGGTAGGAGGAAGTAGGTAGGAGGAGACAACAGGAAGCAAACACATAAAACAGAGGCCTGCTACATGCTTGAAGCCTCGTGCTAAAACTAAGGTAAGCTGTAACAGAGCCCTAAAGGCAGGGAAAGCATGAGTGACACCCTGAAAGAAGACTCTGTCATCTGGCAACATGGCAATGTGTTTCTGGTAGAAGGCAGAGAGAGCGGAGGGAAGCAGCTTCAAGGAACTATGGCTGAGACCCTTGATCACGCCATCCTGCAAAAAAGACAGGATCGCCGGGAGATCAAACTCCCATGAGGACAGATCCCTGTCCACACACCATGAATGGAAAATTGGACCAAACCCTATGGTAGGCCTTGGAAGAGACCGGCTTTCTAACCTGGATCATGTTGGAGACCACCTCAGGAAGAATAGCTCTTCCTCCTTAGGATGGAGGGTTCAGCAGCCATGCCATCAAAGCCAGATGCTCCACATCCTCCCTCCAGAGGTAACCCTGAAGGAGGAGATCCGGTCAGAGTGCAGAAGAAATGGATCTTGAACAGACAAGGCCAAAAGTTCTGAGAGCCAGAATTTCCTAGTCCAGTACGAAGGAATCATGATGACCGCCAGGCCCTCCCATCTGAATCTTCCTCAGCACCCTGGGAATGAGAGGGAAGGAAGGAAAAATGCAAGCCAGATGAAATCACCACAGAATCGACAGACCATCCACTGCAAAAGAGTGGGAGGATCCCTCCAGCATGAGCAGAATCTCTGAAAATTTCTATCGTCCCTGGAGGCCATCAGGTCTATCCATGGGAGACCCCATTTCTGCGCCAACAGGTTGAAGAAAAAAAAAAACTTTTAGGAGGAGATCCCACTCCCCAGGGTCTGGTGACTGAGATAGTCTGCAAGAACGTTGTCTACCCCTGGGACGTGTATGGGGGAAATGGCCGGAATACGTTCCCCCACCCAGGCCAAAATAGCCTTGACCTCAGACCATGCAGAAGTGCTTCTTGTGCCTCCTTGCTTGTAGATGTTAGCCACAGCCATAGTGTTGTCTGATTGGATGTGGACTGGACAACCTCCCTCAGTGGAGAGGACCAGTATATACCACAGAGTGAAGAATCACCCCAAGTTCCAGGACACTGATAGGCAGGAGGGTCTCCTCTGCAGTCCATTTGACCTGAACCCCTAGGTGACCCAAGATAGCTCCCCAGCCTCTAAGGCTGGTGTCCGTCATCACCAGTGTCCAGTCCTGAAAGACAAAGGGCTTCCCCTTTTCCAGGCTGAACTTGTCCAACTACCAAAGCAGGTCCTGCTTCACCACCTGAGGGAGGGAGACAAGACGGCCCAAGAGATCTGGATTCTCCTGCCAAGCTTGGATGGTGAACCTCTGAATCTCCTTGGTTTGAGCCATGGAATACGGAATCACCAACATGGTGAACACTATGTGGTTGTCAAAGACAAGAACATGCGTACCGGAGCTGAAGTCCATTCCAGGGACCGGGAGACCTGATGAAAGATCTGTTGAACAGAACCTTTAGTCCGAAAAACCATCCCATGGCAGGTGTCAAACCTGAAATCAAGGAATATCATCACTTGAGAGGGAACATGAACAAGTTTGCCCAGATGCAGAATCCACCCATGACAGAGGAGAATCTGAGCACAATCCTGGGCCTGCTGATCCAGGAGGACCCTGGACAGAGCCGTCAACACAAGATCATTCATGTATGGAGTCACTTGAATCCCCCAGGTGTGCAGGTAGGCAATCAATGCCCCCTAAGACCCTGGTGAACACCTGAGGTGCAGCAGTGAGGCCAAAGGGCAGAACGGTGAAGTGCCCCAATGTGCAAGCAAACCCGAGGTACCTCTGACTAACCGGATGGATCAGAATATGCATCGCGATGACAGAGCACAAAGACTCCATCTTGTAGTGAGTATGGAGGACAAAAGAGTTGAGGTCCTGGAGGTCCAAGATAGGGCGACTGCCACCGTCCTTCGTGAGAACCATAAAGAGGTTTGAATAAAAACATAACTTTTTGCTTGAGGAGCAACTGGAGCCTGCCCAAATAGTTGAGAAATGTCACAGGTGCCCACCCACAGGGAGATGTGGACCAGGGTTCTGCGAGTCATGCAGAAGAAGATTCGGCGGATTTGGGTATGGTGGAGGTGTGTTTTGACCTCCACTGCTGTCTAGGCTTGGTGGTGAAGCAAGGGTTGCTGGCCTGAGATGCATTCGGACTTGGCATTTGCGCTTTGCTTTGGCGGGGATGAAAAAGACGCTGCTTCCTTGCCGGATTAGGGTGTCTGGAGAGCTGAGCCAACAGAGAGCTCTTTCCCCCAGTGGCCTCACTTATAATTTCTTTCAGTTTAGACCCGAAAAGAGATGTGCCCTGAAAGGGGAGAGAAATCAGTAACTTGTAAGAAGAGAGGTCAGCACACCAAATCTTGAGCCATAATATGCATCTGGCAGTAACAGAAAAGGCAAGTCTGACAGCATAAAAAAGAGAGTCAGTGACATGATGGCCAAGAGAGCCAAAAGGTCTTCCTTAGAGGGACCTTAAAGGACAGCTTCACTAAGCTGTTCACCCTAAACGACAATGGCTCTAGTGACCAAGATGGATGCTAAGGTAGGCCACAAGGCAGCCCCAATGGCAGCAAAGGGGGGCTTCAGAATAGCCTCAAGCTTTCTGTCTGTTGTATCTTTAAGTGCTATAGCATCAGCCAGAGGTAGAGCAGTAGACTTAGAGAGTCTAGATATAGGGTGTTCAACCCGAAGAGGTGTAAGCCCACTGAGCCAAAACCTCTGTAGAGAAGGGATACAGCTTAGAAAACCTCTTAGAAAGAGAAAGGTACCTGTCATCCAGGATAACCTGGTCCAGAGTAGGATTAGGTGGAAACATAATGAGGTACTTCTTGCGCCTTTGAAAGACATCAGAAGAAGCCTGCGCCACAACAGGATTAATAAGAATCTGTAGTGTAGTTAAAACTGCCTTAATGAGACCCTCAGCAGAGGGCTCAGGGTCAGCGTCAAAGGGGTCACCATATGCATAGGAAGGAGCCTCTTCTTCACACTCCCTTTCCTTTGTGGCATCCATAAGAGAATCCTCCTCAGAGGAATCTGAAAGATCAGGAATGCTAGGAGCCTTAGGGGCCACAAACCTGAACAAAGTGGGGGGTTTCTTGTTCAATGCTGGAGGGCCCGGTTGGGGAGATAGGGACAACAGCACATGAAGGGCATAAATGTCCTGAACACTCTCTTTGGCATGAGGAACATTAATCAGTGGAGGTCAAAGACACCCCAGAATCCATAGCCCTAGGTCTAGGCCCATGTCCCTTTGGATCCGATATCCCACAGGAAAGTTGTCTGCACAGTAAAGGGAAATCCAAATACTGTCAGCCAGATTAATAAATTATCTCAGAAAGTCCAAAAAAGGCAGGAGAATGGTTAACCTGAGGAGGGGTTACAGGAATCCAAGCCACTGCATAGGATACTCAGTCAAAGAGAGAAAGAAAATGGAGTCCGAAATCAGAGCTAATCAGAGAAGAGCCCACAAAATGGGCATTCTGGGAAATGTAGTTTCTCACTTTGTAGTTCCCTAAGGCACTGGGGATATAAACCGGTTTGTAGAGCAAGGGAAGACATGAACTTAACTCTGTAAGTGTAACAGTTGCAGAGATGTCCCAAAGCAGTCTGTCCCATAGAAGTCAATGGAGCAAGTGCGGCCGCATGCTCTTAAAGGCACGGAATTAAAAAACATTACAAAATTTTGAAAAGTGAATAAAATTACCCAAAAACATACATAACATGTAGGGACCAATAAAAACTCAGAAATCCAAATGAAAGAGTGAAAAATAAGCCCCAGAACCTAGTAAAACAGCAGGGAAAGGGTTAACTATCACAAAAGCAGCAAACCATGATCCAAAAACTCAGAGAACAAACAAATACCCAACATGAGTGCAGGAGTTATAATGAACTCCAATAAGACCTCCGTACAGAGGTGAACTGTGGGACAGTGGACCATGGCACTCAAATGGTTTCTCACCGTTTTTGCAGGTCTTCTTCCTTCAGATTACCATTGAGGAAAAAAGGAGCCTCAGAGAGACCCCTTTTGGAGAGACAGACATTGGTTTCATGATTCTCTCCCTGGGCTGCAAAAGGTCCACAAACAGCACCCGATAACTGGGCTCTCCTCCAGGGAAAGCCAGCAATGGTAATCCGCCTAATGGGGGAATTTGGACATCCCATATCTATCTAATAAAAATAAAAAAATAATAAAAAAATAAAAGTACTAAAAACTAAGCAGAACTGTTCTCAGCCATCTAACCAGGAATATGGAACAAGTCTATCTGGGCAGGGTTTAGTGAGGTAGCCTGATATGGAGGAGGGGGTGCTCCACCCCCGCACTTCTGCTAGCCCACTGGGAGGAGCTGTCACCTCCCCATTGTACCTGTGAGTTAAATTGGACGACAGAGAAAGGATGTTTCAAGTAAATCAACTAATACTAATTTATTGGCAGGAATAATATAATTCTTATGTTTCATGGTTATGAGACAAACACTGAATTTCATGGACTTGTGTCTTTGTTTCAACCTAATTTATTATGTAAAGAAATTTGCTGTTTTATCTACTAATACACAGTATAACACTGTGTGTTCCCTTCTACTAGAAATGCATTTAATGTTTTCTAAAATGTATCCATTGTATCTGCCATTACCACATGCTTGGCCTAGAAAATCCACAATTTAACAAACCTTACTGTAAAAAATAAACCCTTCTGCTGCTAAGTTGAAACCTCCTTTCCTCTAATTTTGAGGGAAAGCCCTAGTTAATTGATCAGGCTATGGAAAGAATAGCTCACAAGAGAGATCCTTGTATTGACCTTGCATAAACTTACAAAGTGCAACAAGATCTCCTCTTAGCCATCGTTTCTCTAGAGTAAAAAAGTTTGTCTAGAAGTTTCTCATACTTCTAGTCCTCCATTCCCTTAATTAATTTTGTTGTTCTTCGCTGTATTCTCTCCGGTACTAGAATATACGTCTTCAGAACCGGTGCCCAAAACTGTACTGCATATATAAGGTGAGGTGTTACCAACGGTTTGTACAGTGGCTAAATGATGTTATCCACTCTTGCTTTAATACCCTTTTTTATGCAAGACAGGACTTTGTTTGATTTTGCTGTGCTGTTTGACACTGATCACTGTTTCTAAGTTTGTAGTTTACATGGAATTCCAGATCTTTCTCTAGAAAAGAGTCTTCATAAACTTTATATTCCATGTGTTTGCTTAATCTGCCAATTTATGCAAATCGCTCTGTACAGAACAAACATTCTGCTCTGAATATATTAACCTGTAAAATTTTGTCATCTATAAATACTGAAATTTTGCTTTCTACACATATTTTTTTTTGTAAGCATGTTAAAAGGCAGTGGACTAAATATTGAACCCTGAGGTACTCCACTCACAACTGTAACTGCATTTGGGAATTTTCCATTTATAACAACATACTGTTCTCTATCCTTCAACCAGTTTTTTATACCACTCCTTCAGCATATTGGGCATGTGTGCGAATCATCCTTTTCTTTTCCTTTAGCAACTTGTGATAAGTGCAGGACCTTGCTTTTTACTGTGTATTCATTGCCCGGCTTGCACCTTCATGTCACTGCTGCCTACAGGCAGCTGTATAGACACACTGCTGGATGAAAAGGGGAATGCAAATGATGGGAGAACACTGTCAATCATCTTAAATGGAGGAAAGATGGCTGAGCTCTTCCTTGTCTCTGCTGAAGATGTAGGGTGTGGCTTCACCTGCAGTGAATTTCCTTTGTAGGTGAAACGGGCCACTTAGATAAGCTGAGCATGTAAGTAATTGATTTTTTTGGGGATGTGGGTTATGTTTGGTGATAGTTCCGCTTTAAGAGCACTCAAGTTGTAGAGATGTTAGTGCATAGGCTACACAGAATAACTGAACAATTCCTTACACTGGTGGCATTATCTCTTTATCACTTCTTTATCATAGCTTTGTGCTTCTCCCCACAGAATTCTCTTCTTCTTAATATATAATTGGTTGTAATGTAATTTACTCATTTTATTGGTTATATTCCTTTATACATCCAAAATTCCCAACTTTTTGATGTACTGGACAACCTCTACCAAAGTAAATGGCAACTGAAATGTACAAAAACAAATGTTTGACCCTTAACTATGGTAGCTTTACCATATTACCAAAATAAGAACAAGAAACAAAAGATAATATTTGAAAAAACACAAAAAAACAAAACAGAAATATGGTGCCATGTTACCTTCACGGAGCACCACTCTCTCATAAGGGGGATATTTTGCCTTGCTCGTCAGTGCAGATAGGTCTTCCCTACTCTTCATCAGTAACTTCTTAGCCCCACGCAGGCCTCTCAGCTTCCAAAATTCTGCCCGGGGCCCAGATGATGATTGTGGCTTCAGGACTGTTTCCAAGCTTGCATACTGTTCTGCCCTAGAGATAAAAAAAGAAGCTGAGAATTAAGAAATATAGAAACAGGAATAAAAAGAAATAATGGTAAAGAAGAAAGACAGAATGAGAAACACAACCTTTGATACCAGTACATTTGATTTCATGTCACCTGTTGCGATTGGGTAGGATTCCCTTGTCCATCTCTCTCAGATCCTTGGCGACACGCACCCCCAACCAACTCCCCAGCTTCCCTCGATACATAGTGTCCAAGACGTGAAAGATCTCTCCCCTAGTGAAGCTCAGACCAGATGGAGCATCAGCCTCATATTCAAAGTGTGTACGGATATAGAAGGAATCACCAACATTAGACTTTATCATCTTCCTGTAAACTAAAGGCCAATATGGTCTTAGTGTGGGTTATGAACTAAAGTTTTCTGGGTTCAAATTACAGCAAAAATAACTTACTGTATCATAGTCAATGTTGAATAATTCAGTGTCAAAAAACTGCACTAGACATATGAAAATAAAAAAAATTATGATTTAAATTGGGCTTCTTCTTTCATCCCTAAGGTGTAATTTATAGTGCACTAAAATAAATTGCTTCACTTTCAGCTTCATAAATGTAGTGATTGCTCAGTTGCTGGTTTTTTTTTTGTTTTATTTTTTTTTTTTTTTTTACATCAACCCCTCTAGCATTAAAGGGGTTAAAAGCCCCAATTAAAGTGGACCTGACACTATAATGACTATGATGAGGACACTGGTGATTTGTTTTGCCTGACAAATAAATAAAGTGAAAGGTCTCAAACTATAGTTTTTAACTAAACAAAGGCTAACATAAATATAAGGCTATTTTGAAAGAGGGAATTTTTGTGCATTTACCGATAAATCATTTTCTCTTAGTCCTTGTGGAACACAGGAGCTATGGAGTAAAGTATCTTCCTCTAGGAAATAGGGTACTTGTAAAACAACTCTTTGGAGGAGGAGACTCCCTCCCAGCTCCACTTTACCCCTGCCTAGCAGCCTCCGTTTCAAGAAATAGCAAGGATGGAGGCCACCAGTCCAAGAAAACCAAAGGACACCCCTGTCCATAACTCAGGACATCTCACCTGGAGAAAAACAGGTTGCGTTCCACAAGGACTGAAAGAAAACAAATTATCGGTAACTACACAAAAGTACCCTTTTCTATTTTGTCCGTTGTGGAACACAGGAACAATGGGGATATATCAAAGTTATCCCACCAGGATTCTAGGGAGGGAAAGAAAACCTCTCAATATACAAACAAGTGTGAAAAGAGAAATATGTGAAAGAAAGGCTACTATACAGGCACTACAGTCAGTAAGACTTTCTGTCCAAAACGGTCTTCAGAAAAGGAAAGGAGATTGATTGTAATGTTTAGTAAAAGTGTGAAGCAATGACCACTCCGCTGCCTTGCACAATTGTTGCGCAGAGGCCTGGTTCTTGTAGCTCAAGAAGAAACAAACAAGCAAATTGGTGGAGTGAGCAGTAACCCTAAAGGGCACAGTTTTTTCCTAAGGACAAGGGCCTGGCGATTGGTTGACTTGATCCAAAAGCCACTTTCACCTTAGAAGCTGCTTTAGCCCGCACTTAGGCCCTAAGGAATTACAAAGGGAGTATGATTTTTCAGAAAGGTTCTATGCAGCTAGACACCTAACTACATCCAAGCAGTGAAGAAAAAAAAAGTGTTAGTTTCATTTTGAATTAAAGTATAATTGGCAAATTAATTACCTATGGTGCAACTGGTTTACATTACAATTGCACCTCTTTAGCTTATAAAATTGCATCTGTACTACAAAATGTCCAGAATGAGGTTATGTTACATGCAGTACACATTCACTAACTTACTGTCCTCTTTGCCTTGGGTCAGGAATAGAACATCTTCATTTTGTGGCAGGTTCATAAGATACTGTACAGCGTCCTCACGAGTCAAGTTATGAAAACTGGTCTCATTCACCTGGTGACAAAAGCAAAAGAAATAAAAGTCTGATGTTTTATCAATTCAGTTCATGTCTTTTTTAATTGTTAACGTGAGCCTATGTACTAAAGCAATGATAAGTAACCAGTTTTAGAGGGTCTATGTGTAATCCCAAGTTCGACACATTAACTTTAGGCATTTGTTGAACCTATAGATATTAACAATTCAAATGTTGGTAGAAAAAGAAAATGGATCAGTTCCAGGATGTAAAAGACTATGGAACAAGTTAGCTTTAAAAAAAAAAAAAAAAAAAAATGTGTCTAGTGTGTTAGGGGAATATGCAGGTATTTCCACTGCATCAAAGATTGATGCCTCTAATAGCAGTATGCATCCTGAGGTTCCTTGCTACCAACCCCCACACACACACACACAATCTACTTACTAAATAAAGGGCATTATTAATGAAGCTAAAAAAGAGCCCTTCTGGAACAAATAAACTGCACCACAGAAGGGAAATGAAAACACATCTTTATTTAAATGGGGTTTTTTAATTCCTTGAATGCTAGAAATGTCTCTGAGGCATTCAAGGTTTTAAAAAAATTATTATGGGGCAATATTTACTGGTTTCCTATGGTGCAGATGGATTGTTCCAGAATTGTACCTGTTTAACCTATACTTGCAAAGTTATTGAGGTTACTGCAAATGTATTGCGGTTGTTCTTGGGGGTGGAGCGTTTTCACAACGAAGATGGTTGCCTGAGATGTGAGCTACATGCAGAGTCCAAGTTTTCACAAGTCCTTTCATGTCTGCTCTACCACCCTAGTGCTCCTTTAACCTCCAGATGCCTGCCAGCAAGAAATCTTGATGTACAGTGTCAATGGAGCCCACAGGTCTGGAGGCAAAATGCACTTGTTCCACAGCTATATGCCAATATGTGGACACCATCTCTCTGACTGCGGTCTCGGTTGCAGACTCGACAGCTTCACTCTGGTGGTACTCTTGGTCCCCTGACTCCCATGGATAGAATCGCGGCCTCAACACACCCCTCTATCATTAACTCTAATCTCTATTATACCCAACAAAGGTGATATTAAGGAGATGTTGGATGAGGTCAAGAGGGCAGTGTGTGCTGATGTCACTGATATCAAGCAAGACTTTACACAGTTGGGTCAGAGTGTCCATTACATCGAGGTGGGATGTGAATCTGACCTTACACATGTTTATAATCTGGAACAACAGTTGCTGTCCCAGGCAGACACTATTGCTACCCTTTCCTTGAGCTTGGATGACCTGGAAAACTGCAGCAGGTGATGCAACATCAGGATCAAAACTTTCCCAAATCTGTTCCTCAGTGGGACCTGGTGTATTCATTAGAATCTCTCTTTGCCACACTGCTGTGCTCCAAGCAAGAAGCTCTGATTCTATTTGATCGAACTCACCATGCTCTGCACCCTAGAGGTCCTTCAGGAAGTGACCCAAGAGATGGGATTTGTTGTGTGCACTATTATGCTGATAAGGACATAATTATGCAATGGAGCAGGGAACTAGGATCCATCATCTATGCAGATGTAGAACCTCAATTTTTTAATGATCTCTGTCTACATACTCAGCCACGTAGAGAACTGAAACCTTTGACGGAACACCTCCGTGTGCTTCAGATCCCATGCAAATGGAAGTTCCCCTTTTATCTGTTTGCTCAAATAAATGGATTTTCTGCAATCCTGCATGATTCTTTGGGGATCCCTGACTTTTGTGCTCTCTTAGGCATTGCTCTTCCCAATCTTCAAGGCCTCACCTCCACTCCAGTGGCACAAGACCACCCCAAAGAATACACAGACTGATGGGCATCAGTTCCTAATGCTTTCACTAAGAGGCGCTGGTCAGTGATTGTGCTGCCATCAAACTGTTGTGGTTCCCACGTTGGTGATGTACCTGACCATTATACTACCACCTTGGGATTTATTACTCTCTAGCCTTTTACTTATTGTTTTATTGTATATATACACATACATACATACACACATATAAATACGTATATATATATTATATATATATATATATATACACACACACACACACCGTACTGTGCAAAAGTTTTAGGCAGGTATGAAAAAAATGCTGTAAAGTAAGAATACTTTCAAAAATAGACATGTTAATAGTTTATTGATATCGTTTAACAAAATGGAAAGTGAGTGAACAGAAGAAAAATCTAAATCAATATTTGGTGTGATCACCTTTGCCTTCAAAACAGCATCAATTCTTCTAGGTACAATTCCACAGAAAATCAGGGCTTTTGTAGGTATATTTAGGTCTATGATTAAACAATTATACCAAACAGGTGCTAATGATCATTAATTTAATATGTAGGTTGAAACACCACCATTAACTGAAACAGACACAGCTGTGTAGGAAGAATAAAACTGGGTGAGGAAAAGCCAAACTCGGCTAACAAGGTGAGGTTGCTGAAGACAGTTTAATGTCAAAAGTCATATACCATACACCATGGCAAGACTGAACACAGCAACAAGACACACGATAGTTATATTGCATTAGCAAAGTCTCTCCCTGGCAGAAATTTCAAGGCAAACGGGGGTTTCCAGATGTGCTGTCCAAGCTCTTTTGAAGAAGCACAAAGAAACAGAGAAGCCTGCTCAGAAGTGGTCTTCATGAGGTCAAAAAGCCATACCTCCTATGTGGAAACAAGGCCAAGCAACTCAACTATGCACAAAAACACAGGAAATGGAGTGCAGAAAAATGGCAGCAGGTGCTCTGGACTGTTCAGTCAAAATTAGAAATATTTGGCTTTAGCAGAAATCAGTTTATTTTGCCAAAGGTCTGGACAGCTTACAAGAATGCGTGTCTGCAGGCAACAATGAAGCATGGTGGAGGTTCCTTTTAAGTTTGGGGCTGCAGTTATGCAAATGGAGTTTGGTATTTGTTCAGAATTAACTGTATCTCTTCAATGCTGAGAAGTACAGGCAGATACATATCCATCATGCAGTACCATTAGGGAGGCATTTGATTGGCCCCACATTTATTCTGCAGCATGACAACCACTACACCAAACATACAGCCAAAGTCATTAAGAACTATATACGGAATAAAGAAGAACAAGGAGTCCTGAAAGTGATGGTATGGCCACCACAGAGCCCTGATCCCAAAATCATGACGCCTCTCTGGGCCATGAAGAGAGAGAAGCAACTGAGGCTGCCTAAATTCACAGAAGAACTGTAGCTAGTTCTCCAAGATTTTTGGAACAACCTACCTACTATGTTACCTGCTGAGTTCCGTAAAAAACTGTGTGGAAATGTACGCAGAAGAACTGATGTTGATTTGAAGGCAAAGGGTGGTCACTCCAAAATATTTATCGGATTTAGATTTTTCTTCTGTTCAGTCAGTTTTTTTCACTCTATTTTTGAAAGCATTCTTACTTTACAGCATTTTTCCACACTTTTTTGCACAGTACTGTGTGTGATTGTATAATATATATATATATATATATATATATATATATATATATATATATATATATATATATATATATATATATATTGTTTTGTTTTTTTTCTTGCTATTCTCCTGCTCCTGTCTCCAAACAGCTTTGGTTTTAGTAAGCTGCTCAGAGATGTACTGTGGTATATGTGTCTTTGTGCTCCTTTGTTGCAGCTCCCCTCCCTGGAGGGTTAAGTTTGCTCTTTGTTGGCAGTAGCTTGAGGGCTGAATTGACATTACCCTTTGTGCTGGATTCATATTATTAATGTACTGTATTTCTGTGACGCTGTTGGGCTCTTGCACCTCTTGTGACCCCTGTCCCTTTGGAGATGCCCTATTTGAACTCTATATGTACAACAATTAGGTGCTTTTCTGCAACATATTAGCTCCCCCTGATAGAGGGAAGACCCTTTATCAATTCGTACACTTTGTCCCTGACCTATATCATTACTGGTGGTGGCTTCTGGTGCATAATTGTGTAGATCATACAGGACCTTTGGCCTGATCACAAGATTCCCCCTGGTATAGGGCATATATTTGTACCGAGGCAACAACTTTATGGTTTGGGTCACATTCGCACCAGATGGCCCTGTTTTCTGCAGCATTTGGGCTCTATGGCACTTTATGATGCAGGCCCTGTGCAGCCCCAATGCTGTAGCTCATTTTCTTTATGGGGTTTGTTATGGCCTCCAGCAGCCGCAGTTCGTGGGATGGGATGTCACCCCACCTCTTGATCTGCTATTTTTGTCTTGTATTGTTTATGTGTTATAATGCTGGGATTCTGTATTTTTACTCTCCCCCTCATCCCTTCCCATTGCCCACTGTTGATATATTTAATTTGGTCTGTCATGGATTCCTCTTCTTCCATGACAGACATGGTACATGGTTTTTACTATTCTCCTCTCTGTGTCTTTTGGCACCCTCTGTAGATTACTGGCACTGTTTGCCTATATGGTTCTGATGGTTGCCGTTCTTGCTATACAGATACAACTGACTATTTTTGCCTTCTTGCGCTTTCCTTTTCCTCTTACTTTACTCTTTCTGTTCTGTTTGGGGTTTTCTTCAACCCCACTGTTCTTATCGATGTTATGTTCTCTGACACAGGTGGACTATGTTTGGCCCCTACATTTGCTGCCTCTATATAACCTACCCTATGATTCACTCGTCCCTTAAGATCTCTTGATCAATGCTATGGGCCCATATATACCAGAGAAATATTCCATGGCTCTTCATGAGTTTATTAAACTTAAAGCTGACGGTCTTTGTACAGGAGACTCCTCTCCTGGCTGCCACTTTTGTA
The DNA here is from genome assembly GCA_037306005.1 of Rhinophrynus dorsalis. Classification (NCBI taxonomy): domain Eukaryota; kingdom Metazoa; phylum Chordata; class Amphibia; order Anura; family Rhinophrynidae; genus Rhinophrynus; species Rhinophrynus dorsalis. Next base: position 294,772,669 of record CM074718.1, read on the forward strand.
ACACTCCATAATTGCTCATATACCTTAAGTTTTCTGTACTTGGCTCCAACTATCGTCTGTGGAATGCAGATTCTCTTAGTTGTATTGCATGGAGGCATGTGGACACACTGGCTGATCCAGAAGGATGTTTCTAATTCGCTAAATGCTACTTGTTCAATATCCCACTGACCTTGATGACAGTCTATGCTCCCAATAAGAGCAACTCTCCTTCTTCACTTCTCTTTGCTCTGCCTTAGAATTCTTCTAAATGGGTCTTCTTGCATTCAAATGGGACCTCAATGTACCTCTCAATTCCTCATTAAAATGCTCCTGAGGCAGGTCTTCTATTAGGTTCCCTCATCTTCGGAAGATTAATTTGCTTCTGTCTGACTTACACCTGAGAGATTCTTGGTGGTGCCTTTTTCCGTCACAAAGATTTTACTTTCTACTCATCGTTTCATCATTCTTACTCAAGAATTGACTACCTTTTTAGAGGGCACCATCATTTACAAAACATCCTGTCTGCCCAGGTAAATTCTATTATGTGGTTGGTTCATGCTTCAATTACATTTTCACATTCACAGTTCTCCTTGTTGGAAGTTGAATTACACTACTTGGTAATGCAGACATCTTGGCTCATCTGAAACCTGAGATCGCCTTTTCTTTGCCACTAATGTTTCTTCTGGGCTTCCCCCACCCCTGGCATGGAAGAGTCATAAGTGTGCAATTCATTGGCGCATACAAAAAACGTCAGGCAATGGCAAAACTCGGCTACTTTGCTTCTTTGGTGGCTAAGTTAGAGGCTAAACAGAAGACTTCTCTCTCTGATGTTAATCTTGCATAATTGCGAGAGGATCTGGCTATGCAACTACATCAGTGAACAGTAAAGTCCTTTATTTGGCAGAAGTATCAGTATTATCTGCAGGGTAACAAAAAAGGTAAGTTGTTAGGCAGGATAGTTAAGATTAAGCAAAAAAGCCCAGTTTGTCTCTTGTATTGTAACCACCGATGGTGTGTGGTGGAAGACTCTGCCAGATGTCGCAAATAGTTTTATGATATTCTACTCCTCTCTTTATAACTTACACACCTCTGTGTCTGGCGGGATCAGGCAGGATCTGCGTGAAGCTACATGTGGCTATCTAGAGAGGCTAAGCTCACTATGCTGGATGTTGTTGAGATTCACTCCCTGAATGAGCACTTCACAACGTCAGAGCTCCTTGATTATCTCAAAACTTCTGCATCTGGGAAAAGCCAAGGACCAGATGGATTTTCCTTGAGCTATTTTCGTCTTTGTTTGAAGGAGCTCGCCAGGCTGATGGTTGATGCCTTCAATGCGGTAGCTCTAGGCTTCTTGTTCCCTAAATAATTGATAGAGGTGCATATGTCTGTCATTCATAAACAGGGTAAGGACCCTTCGTCCTGTGCCAGTTTATAGACTGATCTCTCTTTTAAATTTGGATGTTACACTAAATGCTAAGATCTTTGCAGCCAGTTTGCGACCTTTCCTTGTGGAGCTAGTTCACCTGATCAAGCTGGCTTTGTTCCGGTACGAGAGGTGAAACATAATACAGCTAAGGCAATTGCATTAACTGACTTGGCTACTTGGTTGCAAATCACTGCTATTCTTGTAACAACAGATACCAAAAAGGCATTTGACAGGGTGCACTGGTCTTACCTGGCAGAAGATCTAAGTACATTAGGTGTGGCCATAGATTTTCAACCTCTGTTCATGCCTTGTACTCTACCCCTTCAGAGAGGGTTAAATGGCTTCCTTTCTGACCCTTTTGATAACTGCACGTGACAAGGTTTCCCCCTTTCGTTCTCGATCTTCAGATTTACCTTGGAACCCTTGCTCAACATTATTCATCTCTCCCCTGTGATTCAAGGCATTCGGCATGGGCCGCACTCTTTCAAAGTTGCTCCTTATGCAGATGATATCCTCTTTTTCATTCTTCCATCCCTCATCTCATTTCTGAACTTGATCTCTACTGTGACCTCTCTTTAGCAAAAATTAATTTTGGGAAATCCAACATTTTTAATCTGACCTTGTCTGTATCCTCCTTTCCTTTTCAGTGGGCAGATGCCTTACTTATGCATCCATCTCTTTGCAGATGTTTCAAGAATACCTACACTTAAATTTATGCCTCTGGTGGATGCTTTACAAGGGGATTTCCTCCAGCGTGTGAGGGCCCGCAGGGTCCTTGGGTATCTGCAAGACAGGAGCCCAGGTGCAGAGGACAGCGGGTAGAGGCACCGGAGAAAACCAGCAGGATCAAGACAGAGGCAGGGTCGTGGACGGATCAGAGGTCAGGGCAGGCGGCAGCACAAGCGGAGTCAGAGACGAGCCAAAGGTCAGGACAGGCGGCAACACAAGCGGAGTCAGAGACGAGCCAAAGGTCAGGGCAGGCGGCAACACAAGCGGAGTCAGGAAACGAAGCAGGATCAGGAACCAGGCTATCAGACAGGACTGTAAGACACAGGTAAGCACAGCAAGGCTACAGAACAACTGAGCAAAGACTGGAGGGACAGAACAGACAGTCACATGACCTGGGGAGCACCACTAGTGGAAAAGACACTCCTACTCTACCATAAGCCCGCCCACCAGTTCATTCATTACCCCCAGTGGACACAGCTGACATGTCTCCCGCATGGGGACCCTCCATGGAGGAAAGAGAGCCCCCCGTTGGGGTGTTACCTGCCTGGGGGGAACCACTGGAGGCATCAGAGGGCGGTGAAGGGACCCAGGCCGACCGCGCATGCGCCTAGAGGCAAGGGCCGCGGCGCTTAGAACCCGGAAGCGCCGTGGGCGCCTCGATCCCAGCGTGGAAGCCAGCTGACTCTGCAGACGCCGCTGGTGCCTGGACCAGGTAGGAGACCATTGGCCATCGTGACAGAGCCCCCGCTGCAGACGCAACCCCAGGGCATGACCGGGGGATGGACGACCAGGATGACGTCTAAGAAAAGCCCTGACTTTAGCGGGGGCGTGTACGTCCCTGGCCAGCTCCCAGGATCGTTCCTCTGGGCCGTAACCCTTCCAGTGTATCAGAAATTCTAACCTGCCGTAACGCCTCCTGGAGTCTAAGATCTCTTGGACTTCGTACTCCTCAGACCCACTGACCATAATCGGGTCAGGAGGGGGAGCGGTGTCCTGTCGAGTGAAAAGGGAGGCTCTCCAAGGTTTAAGCAAAGACACATGGAATACTGGATGCAGCCTATAATTTAAAGGAAGATCCAAGCGAACTGTCACAGGATTAATAACCTTGGAGACGGGAAATGGGCCAATATAGCGAGGCCCTAGCTTCTTGGAAGGGTAGGACGTTCTCAAATACTGTGTGGACAGCCAGACTTTCTCCCCTGGTACATAGGTCGGTGCCTGAGATGTTTTTTTATTGGCTTGTCCTTTGTAGCATTGTTGAGCTGCTACTAGGGAGTGCTGCAGAGTACGTCTCAGCTGGTACAGGGTGTTGAGTCGTTGGGCAACATCAGGCACTGTAGTAGGACAGGGAAGATCCAGAAGGGCGAGCGGGTGATAGTTGGCGTAAAACGGGGTGAGTTTGCTGGAGTGGTGGATGTGGTTGTTATAGGAGGACTCCGCAGTGGGAAGCAATGAGAACCAGTTATCTTGGAGGTAGGAGGTATAGCAAAGGAGGTATTGTTCGAGTGTTTGGTTGGTCTGTTCTGTTTGCCCGTTGGTTTGGGGATGATAGGCTGAGGACAAATAACGTTGGATATTCAAATGCCGGCAGAAGTGAGTCCAGAATCGAGAAGTACACTGAGTACCACGGTCAGTGATTATTGACCGGGGTAGACCATGGAGGCGGTCTCCTGCAGAAAAATCATGGCGGTCTTGGCTGCAGAGGGTAACCCAATTGTGGGATAAAGTGTGCCATTTTGGTGAGACGGTCCACAGCCACTAGGAGGGTGTTGTGTTTGTGTGATGGTGGTAGCTCCACAATAAAGTCCATTGCAATATCTGACCATGGGCTGGAAGGAACTGGGTTGGGTTGAAGGAGGCCTGCGGGTCTGGTCTTAGGTGATTTGGCCCGGGCACAAACCTCACAGGAGGATACATAATCCTTGGTATCTTGTGTCAGGGTTGGCCACCAAAAATAGTGACGGATATTCTCACTAGTACTGGTCACCCCGCCGTGGCCTGCTGACAGAGTGTCATGGAACAATTTCAAAACATCAGGGCGGATAGCCGGAGGGACATAGACCTGAGCTCCATGGGTCCATAGGCCTTGCTGCAGCGTTAGTGGGGGTTCCATGACTGGGAGACGGTTAATGGAGGTGCGTATTCGATCCAGCAGTGACACTTGGGTGGACAAAAAATGTTGCGGAGGTATGATGGTGTCGGTTGTATCTGTATCCTGGGCCAAGTCCTCATACATTCGGGATAAGGCGTCGGCCTTCTGGTTCTTGGTTCCAGGCCGATATGTAATCAGTAGATTAAAGCGGGAGAAAAAGAGAGACCACCTGGCCTGGCGAGGACGAAGTCGTTTAGCGGACTTCAAGTATTCAAGGTTACGGTGGTCCGTATACACTGTAAAGTGTAGAGAAGCCCCCTCCAGAAGATGGCGCCACTCCTCTAGGGCACATTTGATAGCGAGCAGTTCCCTCTCTCCGATGTCGTAGTTTTTCTCTGCTGATGATAGTTTGCGTGAATAGAATGCTACCGGGTGGAGGCGGTCATCTATATCTCCTCTTTGAGACAAAACCCCACCCTGGGCCAATTCCGAGGCGTCAACTTCCAAGTAAAAGGCTTTGGAAGCATCTGGTTACACCAAGATAGGGGCTTGGGTAAACAGACCCTTAAGTCTGTCAAAGGCCGATTGTGCCAGAGGTGTCCAGGAGAATTTTTCATGCGTCTTAGTGAGTGACGTAATCGGAGCACGGACTCGGGAGAAGTCCCGTATGAACTTTCGGTAGAAGTTTGCAAACCCCATGAAGCGTTGGATGGCTTTCCGATCTCTGGGGATAGGCCACTCCAAGACTGCCTTCACCTCCTGGGGATCCATTTGAATGTGGCCTGGCGTAAGTATATAACCTAGGAATTCAACGGTGGTAGTATCAAAGACGCATTTTTCAAGCTTGTCGTATAGGCCATGCTCCCGAAGACGCTGAAGGACCTGGCTGACATGACAAGTGTGTTGGTCTGGGGAATCGGAGAAGACCAGAATATCATCTAGATAGGTCACTATGAAGGTGTCAAGAATATCCCGGAAGACGTTGTTCAAGAAGTGTTGAAAAGAGGCAGGTGCGTTACACAGCCCAAAGGGCATGACTAGATATTCAAAATGCCCATAACGGCTCCTGAAGTCTGTCTTCCACTCATCCCCGTCTCGGATGCGCACCAAGTTATAGGCTCCTCGAAGGTCAATTTTAGTGAAGATAGCGGCACCTCTCAACCTGTCAAGTAATTCCGGGATCAACGGGAGTGGATATCGATTTTTGATGGTTATGTTGTTGAGGGCTCTGTAATTTACGCAGGGGCGTAGAACCCAGTCTTTCTTGCCAACGAAGAAAATGCCCGCTCCAGCTGGCGAAGTAGAAGGCCTGATGAAGCCTTTGGCCAAGTTGTCAGTGATGTATTCTTTTAAGTACTTGAGTTCAGACTCCGCGAGTGGGAATATACACCCAAATGGAATAGGAGCCCCAGGGAGTAGGTCGATGGGGCAGTCGTAGGGACGTCTAGGAGGCAGTTTGTCAGCATTTCTCTTGTTAAAGACATCCCTGAAGGCTTTGTACTTGGATGGTAGTGCAGGAACAGAAGTGACGGACAAGAGAGGGACTGAATGGGTTACCTGAACCCCAGAGGAGGCGGTGAATGTGAGAGTACCCTTGCTCCAATCGATGGCGGGGTTATGGGTGCGGAGCCAGGGCAGACAGAGAATAAGTGGAAAGAGTGGAGAAGGTACCAGGTCCAGACAGAGCACCTCTTCATGCCGGTCACCAATGAGGAGACGAACCGGAGCTGTTTCATGGAGGATAAGACCGGTCTTTATCGGTGTGCCATCCACTAGGTATAACAGCAAGGGGTATGGCTTTTTTCGGGTTGGAATGTTCCATTTCTGGGCCAGGGCTTGGTCCAAGAAACACCCGCTGGCTCCGGAGTCGATGACGGCTGAGGCGGTGTGGAGCTCATCGTCCCACTGCAGAGAAAGAGAGACAGACAAGTAAGTTGTGAGTGTAGGGGCGGCCATGTTCCAGATGTGATGTGTAACAGGTTTCTTAACCAGAGTCGTGGAAGGACGTACTGGACATGTACGAAGCATGTGACCGGGCTTTCCGCAGTATAGACAGAAGCCTTGGGAACGACGTCTCGTACGTTCTTCTTCGGTAAGGGGGCATCGGACGAGGTCTATCTGCATTGGTTCTTCAGCCAGGGAAGCAGGAGTAGAAGGGGTAGCAGCCACTGGTGGGGCAGAAAACCGGCTGGATGTGTGAAGCCTCTCCAGCCTCCTCTCGCGGAACCTACGATCAAGTTGAGTGACTAGTAGGATCAGTTCTTCCAGAGAGGGAGGCATACCTACAGAGGCTAACTCGTCCTTGAGGTGTTCTGAGAGTCCTAGGCGAAATTGTTCTATCAGTCCAGTCTATTGAGTCCAGTATCGGGAGCGAGTTCATGGTATTCTGTAATGTAATCCTCCACAGGTCTTCTCCCTTGATGCAGGGAGCGTATAGCTATCCGGGCCGCGGAGGACCTCAAGGGGTCATCGTACAGGATTCGCATAGCATTGGTAAAGCGAACCCAGGAGTCTAACTGAGGGCTGTTGGAATGCAGTAGCTGATGTGCCCAGACCTGTGGTGGCCCTGATAGCAGTGCGATGGCTGTCAGGACCTTGATGAAGTCATTTGGATAAGTACGAGGCTTCATGGAAAAGAGCAACTCACAGGCGGTGATGAATGTCCTGAAGTCAGATCTCTTGCCTGTGAACTTGTCGGGCATAGGAATGGCTGGTTCGGGTGCTGGAAACATCTGAGGGCGGGCTGCAGGCGGAGGTGATGGTGGGAGGGGTACAGTCTCCGCTCTTTGTCGCTCATGGAGCATAGTGGCATGACTGGCCTGGAGTTCTTGGAAAGACTGCATAAGAACGGTCACCTGGTGTGTTAGCGCAGTGAGCGCTTCCGCTATCTCTGCGGGCTCCATATAGGGCTCAGTTGTTATGTGACGGCCCGGCAGGGTCCTTGGGTATCTGCAAGACAGGAGAGCCCAGGTGCAGCGGACAGCGGGTAGAGGCACTGGAGAAAACCAGCAGGATCAAGACAGAGGCAGGGTCGTGGACGGGTCAGAGGTCAGGGCAGGCGGCAGCACAAGCGGAGTCAGAGACGAGCCAAAGGTCAGGGCAGGCGGCAACACAAGCGGAGTCAGAGACGAGCCAAAGGTCAGGGCAGGTGGCAACACAAGCGAAGTCAGGAAACGAAGCAGGATCAGGAACCAGGCTATCAGACAGGACTGTAAGACACAGGGAAGCACAGCAAGGCTACAGAACAACTGAGCAAAGACTGGAGGGAGAGAGCAGACTTAAAAAGGGAACAGACAGTCACATGACCTGGGGAGCACCACTAGTGAAAAGACACTCCTACTCTACCATAAGCCCACCCACCAGCTCATTCATTACCCCCAGTGGACACAGCTGACATGTCTCCCGCATGGGGACCCTCCATGGAGGAAAGAGAGCCCCCCGTTGGGGTGTTACCTGCCTGGGGGGAACCACTGGAGACATCAGAGGGCAGTGAAGGGACCCAGGATAGAGGTCGCATAGCCGGCCGACCACGCATGCGCCGAGTGGCAAGGACCGCGGCGCTTAGAACCCGGAAGCGCCGTGGGTGCCTCGATCCCAGCGTGGAAGCCAGCCGACTCTGCAGACGCCGCTGGTGCCTGGACCAGGTAGGAGACCATCAGCCATCGTGACACAGTGGAAATCTTTTTTTGTTTCATGGCTAGGACATGTCAATCTGGTCATGATGATCTGTCTCCTTAAAATTCTATATCTGTTCCATACTATTCCCCTTGCTATCACTCTTACCCTTCGTTCACAATTGCAAGCTTCTCTGGGATGCTTTGTTTGGTCATATAAAAGGCCTTGTCTTTGATCTGATCTTCTGTGCTGGTGCCCCTGTGAGGGTGTGGCCTTGTCTTTCCTAATATCACCTCTTACTGTTTGGTGGCTAATATAGCTAAACTTAAATTACTTTTTTTAGCCAACCTTTTGAGACTGGGTCCTGCTCTCCCTCCTTCCTCGCTCTGGCTTGGAGGCATTGCAGCTCCTGTGGGCGCGGACGTCATTGCTTCCCATGTCTCACTGCATTCTAGGCCATTTGATAGGGGAATGGCAGACAGTAAAGTCAGCTTCATGCTTTGGCTTCCCAACCCTCCCCTCTGTTTTTGATTGTGGGAAGCCTGGAGTTCCCGCTGGGGGACAGCAATCCCAGATTTTTTTGCAGGCTCATGGAGCACATACTCTGGATACTCTGATCACTTGCCACGGTATACTAAACTTTGACTCACTGCTACACCGCTGTGGATTCCCTCACACACAACTCTAGCAGTACTACCAGGTTAAATATCATTTTCTTCCTTTTTTAAAGTTAGGCTTCTCCTTCCGCCCATTCAATGATCTTGAACGATTGATCACCCTTAGCCTCTTACAGAAGATTCTTTCCTGCCTCGTGCACCTGCTCACTAAACCTGATACTTTTTCCTTGTATGGTACATTTAGGAGTCCGAACTTGGCCTACACTTGACCCAGAGGGACTGGTATGCAATCTTTGCAGCCAACTTTAACTATTTCAAAGACTATTGAAATGCTCCTTACGAGATGGTACCACATCACACATACTCTACACCATATGTGTGCCATGGTCCCAATGATTCCTGCTGGCATTACGGAGGAGGCATTGGGACCTTGGCAAACATCTGATGGTTATGTGCCAAGATAGTTCCCTTCTGGATGGCTGTCAAGAGAAATTGAGGCTGTCTGATCTGTTAAGTTACCATATGACCCAGGGGTGTGTCTCTTTGACCTCATTCTGGTTCAGCCAGACTCTGCTGCTTCTTCCACCCTGCCTTTAGTACATTATTTGCTAATGGCAGCCAAAGCTCTTATCCTGACACACTGAAAGTCGACTGTTGCCCCTTCCTTATCACTACTGAAGATCAAGGTCCAGACTTAATGTGATATGGAGAGGTTGCATGCTCTTTGAGCTCCTCCATCCCAGTGTTCAAATTGTGCTAGTCTTCTTGGCTAGCTTACATTTCCCCTAGGGGATGATCTTTCTGCTGCACTGACTGAGACCTGGTGCTTTCCCTCCCTTGGTAAAGTCGAATGAGTTCTCTCTTTTCTCTTTCATGCCCCGCTCTCAGCTAGACCAGAGGGTTATTTATACATCGTCCACTTGGGTCACCAGCCCCCCACCTCAATTTTCCTTTTCTCCCTCTCTGATTTCCCTTTCCTCTCTGATTCTTCTTCTTTCGCCTACTATTTTCTTTCCATGGGTTCGGCTGTCTGGATCCCTGGATCCTCTCTCCCCTCTGCTTCAGCTGATCTTTTATTCGCCTCCTGCTCTCACATCTGTTCTCTTCACTGAGATGGCTCTTTCGAGGGCCACTTTAGCTGTAGTCTGCATGTGACACCTCAATTTGCTTCAGATGCCTATGTATACTGTTTGACTTTTTATATACGGATGTCATTTACGATCTAAACTTCTTGTTCCTTGGATTGCATGCGCATATTTTCAATAAAGCTTTTACCATAGCAATGCTTTGCATACCCCACTATGAAAGGAGTCTAAAACCCTACCTGCCAATACTGCGTTCTCTCTGTATGAAATTCCAAATCACTTTTCATACCATAAAAAGCCCCCCTTTCATTGCAGAATCTGAAACCTCTTTTCCTCTAATCTCACTGAATCTCAGTGCAGCCCAAATGCATATATTTGTAAATAGTAATATCTCCCTGAAATCGCCAATTTTCCAGAGTAAATACATCCAATTTAGAAAGTCTTTCTTCAAAATAAATGTCTTTCAATCCCTTTATAACTCAACATGGGGCCTTATTCATCAAGCTAAATACATGCAATTCTGTAGCAAACCAATTGCATCATAGGGAGAATCACAAGATTCACGTGTATTTAAATTTATACTTTTAACACCCCAAAGTCTAGAGGTCTCCAATGCTAAAAAAAATCCAATGTGTTGGAGATCTCTCTAGCATTTAAATCATCAATTAAGTCAATGGGGATTTTCATTTATTCCTTATGGTGCATTTGGTTTCCTCCAGAATTGCAATATTTTAGCTTGATGAATAAGGCCAGTAGTAATAAAATTGATAACTTTGGAAAACAGGAATCCATCATGTTCAACTATGGCCATTTTTTGTTTGTTGATCCAAAGGAAGGCAAGCAAAAACCCTACTGAAGCCATTTACAACTTTGCCCAAAGTAAGTTAAAAAAAAATACTTCCAGACTCTAAATTTGGATTTCTCCCTTCAAAAATCCCCTATTTTCTTCTTGCCTAAGAAGGTATCAGGGGTGGGAAAATCCCAGGAGCTGGCTCTTACATTTTTGGGGAGTTTTATTTACACTTGTGCATATGTATCCTTCATTTGGCTTCTAAAACATGACCTTTCTCCTAAAAATGCTTTATATTTTTGTTCACCTCTGAAGGTAGTACCTACAGTGTATGTAAAGAGTTACACCTCTTCTACACTCAGTGTAAAATATCTTCAAAAGCTCATTTCTACACACCATAAGACTTTCCTCTGTTTTTTTTTTTTGCTTGTTTTTCGTTCAACCCATTGAATAAAGAAAAAGTTCTTAGTATTGATCAATATATTATAAACATATTATGTGCCAGAAAGACAGAGATGAAATCTGTAGCTTAATAGAGCTCAGACTAAGACCTTGTTTACATAATCTTGTAGAAAGGCCAGAACTGTGGAAAAGTCAAAGGTCTGTGCAGACCCATCTTTGTCAGTACCCCACTGGGGGGAGGCGGACCAAATTCTGCGGTATGCTTTAGAAGAGACAAGCTTCCCTGCCTGGACTTTGGTAGAGAAGACCTTGTCTGAGAACCCTTAACAATTTAGGTTGGTGGTTTCAAGAGCCATGCGACTAAAGGTAGTCTCTCTACACCCTGGCACCAGATGTGACCCTGGAGAAGTCTTGGCGGAAGGTGGAACGGCTCCTAGATGGATAGCTTGAGAAGGTCCGCAAAGCAGGCCCAGGGAGGCCAGAATGGAGCAATCAGGAGGACTACAACTTTCGCCATTTTGATTTTCTAAATTATCCTGGGAATGAGGGAAATCAGAGGAAACACATAAGTCAGATGGGTGTTCCATATAATTGACATTGCGTCCCTTGCAAAGGCCAATGGATGCCTTGTCTTTGTGCAAAACAGGGGGACTTTACGGTTCTTGTGAGAGGTTAATCAATCTATTGCTGGGAGACCCCAACATTGAATTATCAAGTTGAACATCTCCTGGTTCAGTACGCAGTAGCCTGGATCCACGTCTTGACGGCTGAGAAAGTCAGAGACCATGTTTCCTTAGACAGTGGAGATGGCTAGTATGTGAGTGTCTGTCCAGTGGAGAAGCTCCCATACTTCCTTCCACTCTAACTTGCTTCCAGTTCCTCCCTAGCTGTTGATGATATCCATTTCTGTGGAGTTTTCTTACAGTACCCATACTAAAGTCCCCATAAGTACTTGAGACCAGTGAATAAGCACTAGACAGATGGAACAGATCTCAAGGATTTTAGTAGACAGCATGCTCTCCTCTCCGTTCCACTGTCACTGTGCTTCCAGGTGCCCCAGGGTAGCACCCCCGCCTCTCAGGATGGCATCTGTTTTGACCAGGTGCCAGTCCGAATCACAAAGGGACATCTCTGAGTTAGATGAGGACAATGTAGCCACCAATGAAGGTCTTCCCCGAAATGGGTGGAAATGGTCATGGAGTGAGACAGATGGGAACGCTGACGGGACCAGTTTCTGAGGATGTCAAGTTACAGCTCCCTCTTGTGGAACTGAGCATGAAGGACTTCTTCCAGGGCAGACACCAGACATCCCAGAATTTTCCTGTAGTCCCTCATCATTGCAGAGGACCTGGTACAGAATCTGAATCTTGTCCTCTGTTACGGACACCACTGGAGGGTGTCGAACTTAATTCCCAGAAAGATAAGGACCTGGGATGGGATTGGCAAAGACCTCTTTAGGTTGAGAGTCAAACCATGGTATACCAGAATGCAGGCACTCTGTTGGATTGGATTGCCAAGATGTCTTCTGAAGGAGCCTTGATGAGTAGTTCCTACAAATAAGAGAAATGCCTTGAGAAAGAATGTACATGTCACACAGGGGGACCAGATGTGATGAAGCCCACAGGAGAGGGAGTGCTCGGATGCGACGCTGGTTAGCGGTGCTTGCCGTACGTTGACTGTCTGCGGGATTACCGTGCTGCGGCCTAAGCCAGATACGGTGCCGGCCGCAAGGCCGGATGGCAAACCCCAGAGGAGCTGGAGGTGAGCCCTGGATGATAATCCCACAGGCAGTACTTGCTCTCCTGTGGGGGAGAGCGAAGGCTGGGGAGCGCAGTATAGGGAGCGAGGCTTGAGAGCGGTGGCCGGAAGGCTGAAACTCTCCTAGAAAAGGACATAAAATAAATAAAAGATACTCTCCTAGGATGGAGAGAACAGACCTGTCCAGTAGTATCAGCACTGGTGCAGTGGAGGAGCAGAACTGGACCTGCAGACGACTTGGAGGGTTCCTGGGAGAAGATCCGAAACACGCCTGGATATTCCACACTCAAGCTGGAGTGACAGATCCAGAAACCACTGGCAGAAGACTGACTGGGAACAGACAGGAAGATATTCCAGGGAGGACTGCAGGACAAGATGGAGCTGTCAGGAACAGGCTGGAAGCCAACCCACAAGAGACTGGCAGGAATGACTGAAAGAACTGGAGAAGTCTGGAGAGGACACAGGCTGGGGAAGCAGACAAGACTGGAAGGTCCTGGAGCAGGTACTGGCTAATCCTCAGCCAGCTGAAGCGGCAGACAAGGCAGGAAGGTACAGCAGCAGACACCGGCCAGGACACAAGGAGAGAGCACACAGGGCGCTAGGGAACACTATCAGAGTGCACCCGCGCCTAGTCTGGAGCATCATGAAATAGACGCTACCAGGTGACGTCACGATGCACGTGACGCAACGTTGGGGGAAACCCGGAAGTGGAGAGAGACTGTCCGGAGCGCCGCATACCGCGCGGGACAGAAGGTGACAGTACGCCAACAAAGCTGCCATGATCTTCATGAAGATTTGGGGAGTAGAGGCCAGGACCTAGATGCACCCAATGACCTGGTAGAATGCATTGTGATCCAAAAAGGTCATTCAAGAAGTTATACCACATCCAAGAAGCTATAGTAACTTAGATGCAGCCTGGCTCACACACGGGCCAAAAGGAATTTCAAAAAGTTAACCTGACGATAACCAAGAAATGAGGATTTTAGTCTTACCTGTTAAATCCTTTTCTCTTAGTCCATATAGCTTACAGGTAACTTTGGGAAGGCGATCACCCCTTTAAGTAGGCAGGAACAATTATTGAAAAGAAGTGCAGGTTGTAGCCTTCCTTCTCTCCTTAGCTGGTCACCAGCCAATCCCCAACCAGTTAGATATGAGACGTTAACTATTGACTATGTAGCAAGAAGGAAAAAAGAAGACACCTGTGAACATGAACCCGAAGGAACTCCCACGTTTGGTCACAGGAGAACCAAGCATGGTCCCTTGACAGGATGGGAGACCTGTAAGCTATATGGACTAAGAGAAAAGGATTTAACAGGTAAGACTAAAATCCTCTTTTCTCTGTCATTAAATATATCATACAGGTAAATTTGGGATGTACCAACATTGAGTTTCCCAGAGGTGTGAAAGAAGGCAAAGACCAGGCGTCGGCCCTCAAAGTCACCAGAGCTTATATGAACTAATCAGATCCCTTATAAGAAAAAGCGTCAACGGACACTAAAATGAAATGTAACATACCAGTAACTGTAACACAGCACACAGAACTAGAGCCAACCAGGCTCAAAAGTTAAAGATTACTGAAAAGTAAGGAGTAAAGTCCTAGACAGGCAAGGCTGCCTTCAGGACCTTCTTACCAAGGCTGGCATCAACTGACACCAGGACAACAACACGGTAGTGTTTAGAAAAGGTGTGCACAGACTACCAAGTGGCCGCCTTACACAACTTATCAGCAGACTCCTGATTTTTATAGGCCCAAGAGGCCCCAATAGACCTGGTAGAATGAGCCGTGATATGAAATGGAACAGGCTTCTTCCTGACTTCATAGTCCTTATGAATGGTTGGCTTGAGGCTATAGTAACTTTGGATACAGGTTTCCTGGCCCTGGGACCCTCAGGAATGTCAAAGAACACGTCAGACTGGCGAACAGACTCAGTGTGGTGCACAAAGAACTTAAGGCAGAGCACCACATCCAACAAGTGGAGATCAGAATTAGGATCAGGACAGAAAGAAAGCACTACAATCTCCTGATTGAAGTGGAACTCATAGACCTCCTTTGGAAGAAATTCCCGGGAAGGGCGAAGAACTGCCTTGTCCTTGTGAAACACCAAAAAGCGTGGCTTACAGGACAAAGCGTGCAGTTCGGCGACTCTACGAACAAAGATATCGCCAGGAGGAAAGCAATTTTCCAAGTCAGTAGACAAAGAAGAATAGTAGGTAAAGACTCAAAAGGAGGGAGCTGCAAGAAACCCAGCACCAAGTTAAGATCCCACGGAGGAGCGGGGCTCTTAAAAGCAGGGCGAGTATGAGCAATGCCTTGGAAGAAAACCTTGACGTCCAGAAGGATGGCATGCGCTTCTGGAAAAAGACAGAGAACACAGAAGTTGAACCTTCAAGGAACTCAGGTTGAGGCCTCTGTCCATACCATCATGTAAAAAGGAAAGGACAGTAGGAAGTTCGAAGTCCTGTGAGGACAGATCCCTGTCCACACACTAAGAGCACGAAGCACGGTAGCTACGACTGCTTTCTTCTTCAATATTGAGTATTCAACCGCCAGGCCGTCAAACCCAGATGTTCCACATCCTCTTTCCACAGATAACCCTGTAGAAGAAGATCCGGTCTGCAGGGAAGCCGATAGGGCTCCGCCACAGATAGGTCCAGAGTCTCCGGAAACCAGGGTTGCTTAGGCCAGTACAGAGCAATCAGAATGACTGGAGTTCCCTCCAGCAGCAGTTTCCTCAACACTCTGGGAAGCAGGGGAATGTGAGGAAAAGCCCTTCCAATGGACCAAATATTGCAACTTCCCCTAAATCTCCTGGAATCAATGATACTCTGGACTTCGTACTCCTCTTGGCCCTGAACGTCCACTGGCCCAGGAATCACTGGAGTGGTAGTGTAGCGGTTGCAAACCAATGGCTTCAACAGAGATACATGGAACACATTATGTATACGCATAGAGGCTGGGAGTTCCAATGCGTACGAGACGGGATTCACTTTATGGATAACCTTGAACGGACCAATGAACCGGGGAGCCAGCTTGTTGAAAGGCACCTGCAAATTGAGATTTCTGGAGGAGAGCCATACCCTATCCCCAACCTGGAAGGAGACCGCAGGCAGCCGTCTACGATTGGCATGCCAATGATGTTGCTGAAATGACTGACTGAGGGTCCTCTGAACCTGTGCCCAAGTGGAGCGAAGCTACTCAATATGGTCATCCAGATCTGGAATTTGCTGCACCTGAAATGAGTCCGGGAGCAGGCACGGCTGGAACCCATCATTAATGAAAAATGGACTATGAATTAACCTCGCAATTCCTGGCAAACTCTGCCCACGGCAACAGGTAGGCCCAATTGTCATGATGAACCGTTACAAAGCAACGCAGGAACTGCTCCAGTCCCTGATTGGCACGATCAGCGGCCCCATTGGTCTGGGGATGGTAGGCGGAGGAAAAGGACAACTGGATGCCCATCTGGCCACAAAATGCCCTCCAAAATCTGGACACGAACTGGCTCCCACGATCAGACACCACCACTCTGGGTACCCCGTGCAAACGAAACACTTCTTTAGCAAACACCATCGCCAACTCCTGAGCCGACGGAAGACCAGAGAGGGGCACGAAATGAGCCATTTTAGAGAACCTGTCGACCAACATGAGGATAAACGTGTACCCCCTAGACACTGGCAGTTCTCCCAGAAAGTCAATTGATATGTGGGACCATGGACGGTCATCATTAGGCACAGGTTGGAGTAGGCCCACTGGGAGATGCCTGGGGGTCTTGGCACGAGCACAGGTGGCACAGGCTGCAGTAAAAGCGGAGCAATCGGCACTAAGGGAGGGCCACCAAAATAACTGAGATAGAGACTAAATTAGCTGATCCCTCCCGATATGTCCAGCAGCCTTAGAATAATGGTATGTCTCCAATAGACGGGTACAGAATGGCTCATCCACAAAACACTTGCCAACTGGGGTTTCTGGAGGAGCCCTAGCTTGAGAGGCCAAAATTTCTTCCCCCAGTGGTGATGTGATGCTAGTACGTATAGTGTCCAGGATACGATCTGGCTGAATAATAGGTACTGGTTCTTCCTCCCTCTCAATGTCTGATGCAAACTGTCTGGACAGAGCGTCTGCCCTAACATTCTTAGAGCACGGCAGATAGGACACTACAAAATTGAACCGGGACAGAAAGAGTGCCCACCTAGCTTGTCGTGAGGACAGTCTCTTTGCTTCAGAGAGATACATTACATTCTTGTGGTCAGTTAGGATTAATACTGGTGTCCTGGTACCTTCCAATAGGTGACGCCATTCTTTAAGTAATAGAATAATAGCCAGGAGCTCCCTGTCACCAATCTCATAGTGACTTTGGGCGCTGGAAAGTTTTTTAGAAAAGAACCCACAAGGTCTCAAGGTACCACTTTCCACAGGGCGTTGGGAGAGCACTGCCCCAACCCCAACCTCAGAGGCATCAACTTCCAAGGTGGATGGCAGGGCGGGATTAGGGTGGGACAGTACCGGAGCAGAAGCAAAGGCGGATTTCAGAGTCTCAAACACATTTTCAGCTGCCTCAGACCATTGAGAGGGAGTAGCGCCCTTATGTGTCAAGTCAGACAGAGGTTTCACAATAGTAGAAAAGTTCTGGATAAATTTCCTATAATAGTTGGCAAAGCCCAAAAAGCTCTGAATAGCTTTTAACCCTTTGAGGCGAGGCCACTGTAGGACTGCTGCCAACTTTTCCTGGTCCATAGCAATGCCATCTCTAGAAATCACGAATCCCAGGAATGGTACTTGGGACCTATGAAATTCGCATTTCTCTAGTTTACAGAACAGTTTATTTTTGCGTAATTGAAGCAAAACCTCAGGGACATCCTTAATATGCTGGGTAAGGGTGGCAAAGTGAATCAATATATCATCTAGATATACCACCACACAGGACTGAAGCATGTCATGAAGGATGTCATTAATACATTCTTGGAACACCGCAGGTGCATTGCATAGGCCAAATGGCATCACCAGATATTCATAATGCCCTGATCTGGTATTAAATGCCGTCTTCCACTCATCTCCAGCCTTAATTCTGATCAGGTTATATGCAGCTCAGAGATCAAGATTAGTAAAGATGGAAGAGCCCTTTAACCTGTCAAATAACTCAGTAATGAGCGGAATGGGGTAGGTATTTTTAGACATCAGCTTATTCAACCCCCGGTAATCAATACATGGCCTAAGCTCGCCATTCTTCTTTTTCACAAAGAAGAAGCCGGCACCAGCCGGAGAGGTAGACTTGCAAATAATCCCTCTTTTGAGGGCGTCCTCAATGTACTCCTCCATAGCCCTGTTATCATCACATGACAGTGGATAAGTGCGACCCCTCTGGGGCACCACGCCCGAGGGCAGATCAATAGCGCAATCACAGGGTCTGTGCTGAGGCAGAGCGCTAGCCTCCCCCTTCCTGAATACGTCACTGAATTCTTGATATTCAGCTGGCACGGAGAGAGAGGTACACAATAACTTGACCGGGTGTGACAGACAGTTTCCAGCACAATACTCTGACCGTGATTTGACTTCACATCTCTGCCAGTCAAACTGGGGATTGTGTAATAGTAACCATGGAAACACCAGAATGACTGCATGATGAGGCGAACAAATTATTTGGAAACGTACCTCCTCCTTGTGGAGAGCCCCAACAGACATAGTAATCGGGATCGTTTCCATGGTAATAAATGCAGGTTCCAAAGGTCTGCCATCTATGGCCTCAATAGCCAGACGAGGCTCCCTTTTAACTAACGGAATTTTGTGCAACTCGGCAAAGGATTGGTCCATGAAGTAACCAGCTGCACCGGAGTCTATCAATGCCATAACTACCACAGACAGGTCTGCCCAAGAGAATGCCACCTGAATGGCGGGTTTCTGTGTACTTGAATCTAGGGACTGTCCCCCAAGGTACCCTAGGTGCGTCCGTTTCCCGGCCGTACCGGACATGTGCGTAGTAAGCGCCCAGCTAAGTCAAACGGGTCAGATGCATCATTTAAAAAATATAAAGAATGTAATAAAATCTGCAAACAAGCAATTAAGCTAGCTAAAATAGAAAATGAGCGAAACATTGCAAATGAGAGCAAGAAAAACCCTAAACAATTCTACAAGTATATTAACAACAAAAAAGTTAAGGTTGATATTGGTCCTCTTAGGACTGAAACAGGTGAATTGATTAGTGAGGATAAAGCTATGGCTCACACCCTAAATACGTTCTTTGCTTCAGTATATACAAAGAAAGCAGAAATGACAAGCTGTGGGCAAACAGACAAAACCATGGAATTTCCTTCAACATCTACATGGCTTACTGAGGACAAGGTCCAAAAGAGACTGGAAAGGGTTATAGTGAATAAAGCGCCTGAACCGGACGGTATACACCCAAGGGTACTTAAGGAACTTAGTTCAGTAATAGCAAAACCATTATACTTAATATTTATTGATTCACTTTCATCAGGCATAGTGCCCTGTGATTGGAGGAAAGCTGATGTAGTTCCATTGTTTAAAAAGGGAGCAAGATCCAAACCAGGAAATTATAGACCTGTGAGCTTGACTTCCATAGTGGGTAAGATACTAGAAGGGTTATTAACTGACAGTATTCAGAACTATGTGAAAACAAACAATATCATTAGTAGGAATCAGCATGGTTTCATGAAGAACAGATCATGTCAGACTAATTTACTTGCATTTTATGAAAGAGTGAGTAGTAATTTGGACAGGGGAATTGCTGTTGATGTAGTATACTTGGATTTTGCAAAAGCCTTTGACACAGTGCCTCACAACAGGTTACTGCATAAATTAAAAGGCTTCGGTTTGGGTGGTGTTATCTGTACATGGATTGAGAACTGGTTAAATGATAGATGGCAGAGAGTTGTTGTAAATGGAACTTTTTCAAATTGGTCTAGGGTTATAAGTGGGGTGCCGCAGGGTTCAGTCCTGGGCCCAATGCTTTTTAATTTGTTTATTAATGATCTAGAAGTGGGAATTAAAAGTAGCATCTCAATCTTTGCTGATGACACTAAGCTATGTAAGGAAATACATACAGAGCTCGATGTTTTTTCCCTACAGAAGGATTTAGATAAACTAAGTGAATGGGCAGAAAAGTGGCAGATGTCATTTAATGTAGATAAATGTAAGGTTATGCATTTGGGTTGTAGAAACAAACTTGCTACATATACTCTAAATGGGAAACAACTCGGGAAATCCTCATTAGAGAAAGATTTAGGTGTACTGATAGACAATAGGCTTCACAGCAGTGTGCCGAGTCACTCAGCTGCTGCAAGAGCAAATAGAGTACTAGCCTGCATAAAAAGAGGTGTAGAAGCAAGGGATGCTAATATTATCCTACCTCTGTATAAATCCTTGGTTAGGCCTCATCTAGAATATGGAGTACAATTTTGGGCGCCTGTTCTAAAAAAAGGCATTACTGAACTGGAAAAGGTGCAGAGACGTGCAACAAAACTGATAAAGGGATTGGAGGATCTGAGTTACAAAGAGAGAGACTAGCCAAACTGGGTTTGTTTACATTAGAAAAGAGACGTCTAAGGGGTGATATGATTACCATTTACAAATACATTCAAGGTCAATAGAAAGAACTATCCAATGAATTATTTATGCAAAGAGCTGAGCTAAGAACAAGAGGTCATCCATTAAGACTTGAGGAAAGGCGCTTTCGACTAAAACACAGGCAGGGATTCTTTACAGTAAGGGCGATAAGGCTATGGAATTCTTTGCCTCGGGATGTTGTGCTTGCAGATAATGTAACTGCATTCAAAAAAGCAATGGATGCCTATCTAGCACAGAACAATATTGACAGTTATGACAGATGGCTTCAAAGCAAATAGGATATTGAGCCGGGGAACTATTTGACACACACACACACACACACACACACACACACACACACACACACACACACACACCTACACTGGAAATTGCTCCAGAGGGCTTTTTTGTTGCCTTCCTCTGGATCAACAGGGGTGTTATTGGCATGAGCTGGACTTGATGGACGCATGTCTTTTTTCAGCCTTATCTACTATGTTACTATGTTACAATATAAGCATAGGCCCTATCTTTTGCGATGTGCCCTCTCGTCCTTAGTAAGTCTGGTGAACCCGAGCTGCATTGGCTCTCCAGCCTCGAGTGAACGTTCAGAAGGAATGGGTGGCGAGGGTGGGTTTAAAAGACTGCCATGCCCATAATTTCTGGATCTCTCCCTTTTTGCCAACCATCTCTCGCTAATGCGGGAGTCGATAAGCATGACATAGTCAGTATACTCGTCCAGATCACTGGGCACATCTCTGGCAGCAATTTAATCTTTAATGGATTCGGATAGACCCTGAGCAAAGGCTGCCACTAACGCATCACTGCCAAGGTCGAAACTCAATGGCATAGTCGCCCAAGGTACGATCACGAAGGAGATTCAAAGACAAGCCAGATCAGTCACGAGCAGGAACGTCAGCCAGGCCGGGTCAGATTGCAGAGGAGATTCTCAGACAAGCCAGATCAGTCACAAGCAGGAACGTCAGCCAGGCCGGGTCAGATCATAGAGCAGGAACACAGGAGCGTAGTCAAAACAAGCCAAATCGGTACACAGGAATTAGGAATGCAGGAACACAGCAACAGCAACACTGGCTCTGGAACACCACGAAAGGGAACCTGACAGGTGCCAATGGTCAGGTATAAAAAGGTCACCAGGGGTGGGCCAAACAGGCTCAACCATTAGGAGAGTGACAGAGAGAGATCACGGGAACCGTGATAACTCTGCCTACAGTTAAGCATGGTGGTGGCTCAGTGATGCTTTGGGGCTGCTTTGCATCCTCTGGCACAGGAAACCTGCAGTGTGTGTAAGGAAAAATGGATTCATTGAAATATCAGGAAATCCTAGGAGAAAAAATCACGCCGTCTGTGAGGAAGCTGAAGCTTGGGCGTCATTGGACCCTCCAACAGGACAATGATCCCAAGCATACCTCAAATTTCACCAAGGCATGGTTGCAGAAGTCCTGGAAGATTCTACAGTGGCCGTCACAGTCACCTGACTTGAACCCCATAGAAAATCTCTGGTGGAATTTGAAGAAGGCAGTTGCAGCACGCAAACCCAAGACTATTACTGGACTGGAGGCCATTGCTCATGAGGAATGGGCTAAGATTCCTCGTGAACGCTGCCAGAAGCTGGTGTCTGGCTATTCATCTGGTATCACGGTGCCCGTGATTGCTCCAGTTCTCTGTCTATCACCTGCAGGGAGCTCCCATTGGCTGTCTGCAGTCAGCCTGCCTCTGGTTGCCTTTTTAAACTCAGTCTGGGCACCCTTTAGTTGCCCTTTCGTGGTGTCTCTGACAGCATTCACTTTGCCTGTCTGCTGAAGCTATTGGGCCTTTTCCTGAGTTCCTGAGTTCCTGAGTTTACCTGTTCCTGTGTTCCTGCCTGCTTGTCAGTTCCGGTCCGGTTCCGGTTGCTGTCGTTACGGTTGCCAGCCGACTTGCGGTGCTCGTCCCGGTTGAGCCTCGGCCTGCTCCTGGTATTTCCTGTGTTCAGTTCCTGTGGCGATATTTCTCTCCTGTCGCTCTGGTGACATTCTGTCTGTTGGTCCCAGCGTGCGGACGCTGGTTTACTCCATTAGCCTTGCGGCTCGCAATACTGTCTGTTGGTCCCAGCGTGCGGACGCTGGTTTACTCCATTAGCCTTGCGGCTCGCAATACTGTCTTTTGGTCCCAGCGTGCGGACGCTGGTTTACTCCATTAGCCTTGCGGCTCGCAATACTGTCTGTTGGTCCCAGCGTGCGGACGCTGGTTTACTCCATTAGCCTTGCGGCTCGCAATACTGTCTGTTGGTCCCAGCGTGCGGACGCTGGTTTACTCCATTAGCCTTGCGGCTCGCAATACTGTCTGTTGGTCCCAGCGTGCGGACGCTGGTTTACTCCATTAGCCTTGCGGCTCGCAATACTGTCTGTTGGTCCCAGCGTGCGGACGCTGGTTTACTCCATTAGCCTTGCGGCTCGCAATACTGTCTGTTGGTCCCAGCGTGCGGACGCTGGTTTACTCCATTAGCCTTGCAGCTCACAATACTGTCAGTTGGTCCCAGCGTGCGGACGCTGGTTTGCTCCATTGGCCTTGTGGCTCATTCTACTGCCTGTTGGTTCCAGCGTGCGGACACTGGTTTACTCCATTTGCCTTGCGGCTCAAGGTACAGTTGTTGGTCCCAGCGTGCGGACGCTGGTTTACTCCCTGATTTGCAGTCAGGGTCCTGGTGCTGTCCAGTCCTAGCAGAACTTGTTTCAGATGTGTACCGACACTAGCCTCTCCTTGGGTGAGACAGCTTGACCGCATACTCTATTTACCATCCTACTGTCATTGTCATCTGACAGTCACTGGTCTTAGTGGTGTCTCCCTTCTTGGGCTGCCCTGCCCGGTATTGGTAAGGCCGGTAGAACCTTTCTTGTTGCCACCTTTAGGTTGCCTTACCCGGTATTGGCAGGGCTGGTAGAGCCTACCCTTGGGTATCCATACCGGGCTGCCCTGCCCGGTATTGGTAAGGCCGGTAGAACCTGTTATGTTGCCACTCCACGGTTGACTTACCCGGTATTGGCAGGGCCGGTAGAGCCTATTCCTTGTGTATTCCTCAGGCTGCCCTGCCCGGTACTGGTAAGGCCGGTAGAACCAGTACGTTACCATCTTACGGTTGCCTTACACGGTATTGGCAGGGCCGGTAGAGCCTACTTATCACTATTCCTTCAGTATCGCTTGGGTTGCCTTGCCGGTATTATTTGCAAGGCCGGTAGAACCTATCTCAATTGTCAATTGCTTATATATATGTGATGTTTGTATGTGTATGAAAACCCTATGGGATTGTCTGAAAGTCTTAAAAAACCGTGACATCTGGTTTGCAGCAGGTCATAACAGCAAAAGGGTACTATACTAATTATTAAAGATGCTTGTCATGAAGGGGTTGAATAATTTTGAGACTGGAGAAGTCATTACAAGTTGCATTTTCAGTTGAATTTGGGGAAACCACTTGAAGCATTTGTTGTGTTGAGCTACAGTGCCTTGCAAAAGTATTCACCCCTTGGCATTTTTCCTATTTTGTTGCATTACAACCCGCTATTAAAATGGATTTTGATTTTCATTTCATGTAATAGACATACACAAAATAGTCCAAATTGGTGAAGTGAAATGAAGAAAATAACTTGTGTTAAAACATTTTAAAAAATAAATAATGGAATATGTATAATCACCCTCTTTGATATGAAGCCCCTAAATAAGAACTGGTGCAACCAATTACCTTCAGAAGTCACATAATTAGTTAAATATAGTCCACCAGTGTGCAATCTAAATGTCACATGATCTGTCACATGATCTCAGTATATATGTTCTGAAAGGCCCCAAAGTCTGCAACACCACAAAGCAAGCAAGACCAAGAAGCTCTCCAAACAGGTCAGGGACAAAGTTGTGGAGAAGTACAGATCAGGGTTGGATTATCAAAAAATATCCAAAACTTTGAACACCCCATGGAGCACCATTAAATCCATTATTAAAAAAAGGAAAGAATATGGCACGACAACAAACCTACCAAAAGAGGACCACCCACCAAACCTCACAGACCAGGCAAGGAGGGCATTAGACAGAGAGGTAACAAAGAGACCAAAGATAGCCCTGAAGAAGCTGAAAAGCTCCACAGTCGAGATTGCAGTATCTGTCCATAGGACCACTTTAAGCCGTACACTCCACAGAGCTGGGCTTCATGGAAGAGTGTCCAGAAGAAAGCCATTGCTTAAAGAAAAAAATAAGCAGACACGTTTGCTGTTCGTCAAAACGCATGTGGGAGACCCCCAAACATATGGAAGAAGGTACACTGGTCAGATGACACTAAAATTGAGCTTTTTGGCCATCAAGGAAAATGCTATGTCTGGCACAAACCCAGCAACTCTCATCACCCCGAGAACATCATCCACACAATGAAGCATGGTAGTGTCAGCATCACGCTCTGTGGATGTTTTTCCTCAGCAGGGAAGGGGAAACTGGTCAGGCTTGAAGGAATGATGGATGGCTCTAAATACAGGGAATTACTTGAGGGAAACTTGTTTCAGTCTTCCAGAGATTTGAGACTGGAATGGAGGTTCACCTTCCAGCAGGACAATGACCCTAAGTATACTGCTAAAACAACACTTGAGTGGTTTAAGGGGAAACATTTAAATGTCTTGGAATGGCCTAGTCAAAGCCAAGACCTCAATCCAACTGAGAATCTGTGGCATGACTTACAGATTGCTGTAAACCAGCGGAACTCATCCAACTTGAAGGAGCTGGAGCAGTTTTGCCTTGAAGAATGGGCAAAAATCCCAGTGGCTAGATGTGTCAAGCCTATAGAGATGTACCCCAAGACACTTGAGGCTGTAATTGCTGCAAAAAGTGGCTCTAGAAAGGATTGACATTGGGGGGATGAATAGTTATGCACGCTCAAGTTTTCGGTTTTGTTTTTTTTTTTTTTGTCTTATCTCTTGTTTGTTTCACAATAAAAATATGTTGCATCTTCAAAGTGGTAGGCATGTTGTGTAAATCAAATGATACAAACCCCCAAAACATCCATTTTAATTCCAGGTTATAATGCAACAAAAGTGGAAAAGTGCCAAGGGGGTGAATACTTTTGCAAGGCACTGTATTTCAATTGTTTTTGTTTGATTTGTTCATTGCAAACATCTGAAAGTCTGTAAATTTTGACAATAAACCTGATTTGCAATGGGGGTTGAATAATTTTGATTACACTGTATGTCAGCAGTATACTCCATCTACCTTTTAGTCACGTATCAGTGTAGAAGTCTTACAAACACTTATGCTGTGTCTTTTTTGTCATTGTTTTAGGACTTGATTCATGCTGATGTTCACTTTGTTTTCTATAAAAGTGTAATTTTGAAAAGTTATTAAAAAAAATTCTCGTATTGGTTGCCAAGAGCACTAATCTACACTCACCGGTTTTCTTATTTTAAACTGTTTGCCTGCATTAAAATGGTCTTAACCATTAGAATATGAAAGAAGGCTATACAAAGAATGCCCATTTAGAAAGAATCCATCCATCCATGGGCGTCCATAGAAATTTTTCGGGGGGTATAATTTTAATGGATTACTTAGAAGATATTAGTCCCAAATTAGGCATTTAAAGGGGCCAGACTACTTATAGGAAATAGGATATAGAATCATCCCTAATCCTATGCTCACATGGAGCAACTAGCACCGTAGCTTATAAAGTATATATATATATATATGACTCAAAATCAAGGGGCGCAATGAAGGAAAAATTTTTTATATATATATATATATATATATATATATATATATATATATATATATATATATATATATATATCAATTTCCCTAGCCAATGTAAAAAATGAGAAATATAATTATGAGCATGTACTGTAACCAAGTGGCAAGAATACCCTCGGATCTTACTGAGTGCGAGCCAAGTTGGTAATACTGGAGAGTATTGAAAATAGTATCTAGTCTAGTATCCATTTTACATGCACACATAAGGTATGGATGGACGCTTGCTAGATGTGTCCAATAGCGATTGCAATGTATTTTATTTAACACAGTATCCTCAAATGCAGTAGATGTATGCTTACTAGACCTCCAATTGTTAAAGCGCTCATCAAATCACAGTCCACAATTTCTTTTCCTTTGCTTCTCGCTGCATTGGATAGTCGCGCTGATTATTCGATGCTCACTCCTCCTCTCACTCCCATTTCCGATTTCTCCTCCACATTTGTTTTGATGATCTCAGCTAGAAGAGAGTATTCTTTGGCGTTCCCTTTCCAACACGTGTCGGCTTATGCATTTCAGCACTAAACTGCGGCTTCCTCTGGAGCTATGGCAGCCACTAGTCTCATCCTGATTTGTAGCTTGTCCCACCAATCAAGCTACAGCTTGACTATAGCTGCGATATGTCTCTATCTCAATGTGTTTAATGTACTGCAAAGTAAACTATTTTTAATTAAATTGTTTCAATAAAGGAATTAACATGTATTTCCAGATCATGTATTCAACAAAGTAAATTACATCCTATTTAAACTTTTATCACTTTCAAAGTGAGAGACGTAGTAAGTAATATCACTTTTATCACTTTCAAAATTAGGGATAATATTAAATGGTGGACTTGTATAACTCCCTAAGTGGTCAGAGAAAATTATAATTGATATTTAAAGTACATATCATTTTAATAAATGATCATTTGGATTCATAGAAGCGTGAATACAGCAAAAGTGATCAGTGAATTTAGATCTGCCTATATTTGGGTATATATTGAAGTGGAAAATATTTTTGTTTGTCCATAACTAGCGTGTAAACCTATTGGCATATTGGTGGAAGAGTGTCTCTGGTATATAAGATTTTACAGGCATAATTTAGAGGGTTTCATTTAGGATGTTTTAATTTATAATGGCAGAAGCATGTCTCTGGATATGTATGGGTTTTTAAATTACACAGATCGTTTTTGGGGGGAATCCTCCTGGGTTATTATAATTTATAAAGTGCCGGGGTATTCCTTTTTACATACCAGAGACAGACTTCCGCCAATATGCTAATAGGTTTATGTACTGATCACTTTTGCTGTATTCACGCTTCTATGAATCCAAATGATAATTTATTAAAATTATATGTACTTTAAATATCAATTATAATTTTCTCTGACCACTTAGGGAGTTAAACAAGTCCATCATTTAACCCCTTAAGGACCGGGAAAATCTGAGATGGATTTCACTTAAGGATCAGAGCAATTCTGACCTTTTTGACTATGTCTTTGTTCAACAGTGTTTTACCTCTAAGGCTTTTATTCCATCCACATAAATGATATACTTGGGGTTTTTTTGCGCACAAATAGGGCTTTCTTTTGATACAACATTGCATGGATAACCCACCATTTACTTTATTAAAACTAAATAAAACTGTAAAAAAAAAATGTAAAAAACCTCCATTTTTATTTTTTCTCTTGGCATTATTTGGGCGCAATGGGTTACATTTTTATGGAGACTGCATGAAAGGTATGACCAGTCAGTCATACCTACAAAATGAGCAGTTTTTAGCGGGCATGTTCACCCTGTTCTTTCCCTCCCTATTTTCTCACTTTTTCATATATATAATTTGGTGGTGTGTTTACCTCTGTTACATGGCTTCACAACAATCACATTGCCATTTTTTTTTACACTTAAAATATTTATTCACATTATTCTTTTTTAATTTTATTAAAAATAAATAAATAAAAATGTTGATTGTAGCAGAAATGGACCTGCATCCAGCAAGCCCACAGCACCAGCACTGTAGGGGTTAATACCCCCAGCTGCTGCATTATTTTTCACCACTAGGTGTCTCCTCTCTGCTTCTCTCTCTCTCTTACATTGATCGTAAGAAAGAGAGATGCACAATGTAGACGCAAAGGCAGTGTGCCAAGCACACTGCCTTATTCAATCAAAATGGTGGTAAATGTGGTCACTCCTCAAGCGATCACATGAACCAGCAGAAGTGACAAGCGCTGAGACTGAACGCTCCGGTACCAGAGTGCTCAGTCTCAGCCTGCAGTGAATGACAGCAACATGCATGGATGCATGCTGCTATCATTGCCAGGACCCATGACGGTCCTGGCACGTCATGGGTCGTTAAGAGGGTTAATATTATACCTAATTTTGAAAGTGATAAAAGCTTATGACTGATTTCATCTCTCACTTTGGAAGTGATAAAAGTTTAAATAGGATGTAATTTACTTCAATTTGAAAATAATACAAG
This sequence comes from Rhinophrynus dorsalis, assembly GCA_037306005.1. Lineage (NCBI taxonomy): Eukaryota > Metazoa > Chordata > Amphibia > Anura > Rhinophrynidae > Rhinophrynus > Rhinophrynus dorsalis. The sequence continues at coordinate 294,800,943 of CM074718.1, forward strand.
ATCTAGAAATACATGTTAGTTCTTATTGAAACAATGTAATGAAAAATGGTTTACTTTGCAATACATTAAACACATTGAGATAGAGATGTAGCGCAACTGTAGGCAAGCTGTAGCCTGATTGGCAGGACAGGCTACAAATCAGGGTGAGACTAGTGGCCGCCATAGCTCCAGAGGAAGGCACAGTTTAGCAACGAAATGCATAAGTGGACACGTGTTGGAAAGGGAACACCAAAGAATACTCTCTTGTAGCTGAGATCATCAAAATAAGTGTGGAGGAGAAATCAGAAATGGGAGTAAGAGGAGGAGTGAGCATCAGCTGGACTATCCACTGCTGCGAGAAGGATATTGTGTTTAATATAATACATTGCAATCGCTATTGGACACATCTAGTAAGCGTCCATCTATATCATATTTGTGCAGGTAAAACAGATACTAGACTCACAAAATACCCTCTTTCTAGCTTCCAACTATTTTCAATCCTCTCCAGTATTACCAACTTGCAGTTTTGGTATAAGACCGTGTGGTGCTCCATATGAAATAATATATTACATCGTATAGTCTTACAATTGTGGACTACCTCACACAGCCTTCTTCCAGTCGTGATTAAGGGTTATTATACTACTTTTGTACCACTTTTTGGTTTTTGTTTAACTTGTTTTATATAATAAAATATGTTTTTAAAGTGAATAGTACAAATACTAAAATTACCAATTATTATTTAGCTTCACCACACCTTTGAGGAATTCCTTATCACAAGTTCGTTGCTATTTATGCACCAATTGAATATTTGTACTAACTGAGTCATCTGATTATTGATTTTTAATGGATATATGCTAAAATACTACACTTAGAGGGAACTCTTTGCTCTGTCCCCCACCCTTCTTTTTTGTATACATTAGCTACTGCCCTTCTGAGAAAAATGGCACCACATCGGTATGAGTTGACATAACTTTTAGTGGTGTCAGAAGTACTATTTACACCAGCTACAATAACCAATTTTTTAACATTTTTCAAATATGACTTGCCTGTACTAAAAGAGTATTTTAATCTTACCTGTTAAATCCTTTTCTCTTAGTCCATATAGCTTACAGGTACATGGGGAAGAGACAGCTCCTCCCAGTGGGCTGGAACAATTCTTGAAGAAGTGCAGGATGGAGCCTCTCCCTCCTCCTAGCAGGCTACCTAGCCACTCCGTTCCAGATAGATTTGAGACAATAAACCTACTGAGCTACATAGCAAGAGTAAGAAGAGGAAAACTCCTGGGAGCATGGACCCCAGTCGGACTCCCTCTATATCAAGCTACCTCACTTGACTCCGCCCAGATAGAGTTGTGAAAAGCCTACTCAGTAAGACAGCAAGAAGGAAAAAAGGAAAACTCCTGTGAGCAATGAACCCAAGAGGACCCCCACATCCAGATACAGGAGATCCAGCCTGGTCCCTTTCACTGGTTGGAAGACCTGTAAAGAATATGGACTAAGAGAAAAGTATTTAACAGGTAAGACTAAAATCCTCTTTTCTCAGTTGTCCAATATAGCTTACAGGTACCAAAGGGATATACCAACATTGAGCTCCCATGGGTGGGAAGAGAAGGAAAGGAACAAGTGCTGGTCCCCATGATACCAAAGTTCCCATGGACTAGGAAGGACTCAGAACAGCCCAAAATCAAAGTAAGTGTCAACAGACACTGAGCAACAAGTACACACAGCACACAAGAACTTGAGCCAACAGGGCTCAAACAGTTAAAGAGCTATAAGGCACAGGGAAGTAAAGACCTAGACAGACAAAACTGCCTCCAGTACTTTCCTGCCAAAGCTGGCTTCAGCTTAAGCCAGAACGCCAACACGGTAGTGTTTGGCAAAGGTGTGCACAGGAGACCAAGTGGCCGCCTTGCACAGCTGATCAGCTGAGGCCTGATTCTTGTAGGCCCAAGAGGACCCAAAAGACCTGGTGGAATGTGCTGTTCATATGCCTTGCGAATGGTAGACTTAATCCAGGTAGACTTAATCCAGGACCCAATAGTGACCTTGGATGCAACCATACCAGGCCTAGGTATGGTTGCATCCAAGGTAAGATGAACTGCCTTATTCTTGTGAAACACCAGGAAAGGCAGTTTGCATACCAAGGTCTGCAATTCAGCAACTCTGAGGATAGGTACCTGTGCAAATTCCTGTGAGGATAGGTACCTGTCCAAACATTAAGAATGGAAAATGGACCATACCCTATGCTAGGCCTTAGACGAGACTGGCTTCCTAGCCTGGATCATGGTGGAGACAACTTCAGAGGATAAGCCTTTCCATCTTAGGATGGAGGCTTCAACAGCCATGCCATCAAAGCCAAGCGTTCCACGTTCTCTTTCCAAAGGTAACCCTGAAGGAGGAGATCCGGTCTGAGTGGCAGAGGAAACAGACAAGGCCAATAGTTCTGGGAACCAGAGTTTCCTGGTCCAATAGGGGGCAATCATGATTACCTCCACCTGTCCATCCGAATCTTCCTCAGCAGCCTGGGGATGAGAGGAAAGGGGGTGGGGAGATGTAGGCCAGATGAAGGCGCCATGGAATAGACAGAATGTCTGCCACAAACACCAGAGGGTCCCTCTTACGAGAGCAAAACATATGAACCTTCCTGTTGTCCATGGGGGCCATCAGGTCTATCCAAGGGAGACCCCATTTCTCCACCAACAGGTTGAAAACCTCTGGGTGGAGTTCCCACTCTAATTCAACATGCAACATGTAGTGGCTCTTAACTTCTGTGTGTCTGAATAATATTACCAATCTTCATCCACTTGGGAAAGGACAAAGAGCTAAACTGCTTAATGGGTGCAAGGTGGAAGCTTCCCCACACGCTCCCAAATACAATATACAAACAAAATAGTCCTGCACTCTCATAAAAGAACAGAAGAGCTCAATTCATAAAAACATCCAACTTTATTATTTCACTTGAGTACCTCAAAAAATTTGTTGGCCGTGTCTATACATGGAGAGACTTACATAATCAAAACACTTCAGCTAGAAAGATGTCCACATCGCCAACTGATCGACGCGTTTCGCGCTAACAGTGCTTACTCATGGTCTCTGAATGCAACAAAATTACCGCCCCCTCTTTTAAATCGCATTCCGCCTATCAAAGTTCAGCATTCTAAGCGGACCTGATAGGAAACTTCAACAATACGTCACATGTTCCGTGAGATCCAATGAAAATCAAAAGAAAAGCATTACTAAATTTAAATTGTCCAATCCATAGATTCTTAAAGTTACGGACATTCAAATTTACCCACGGATCTGTGACTTGTGGAAGCTATAACCGATCCGAACAGAAACCAAAATACACACATGCATATTCACACTTGATGTTAACCAGTCAACCCCATTCCCCACAAGATACAACAAAACACTATATTGCATCTCAAGAAATAAATGCCTCCAACAAGTCCGCTGCGGCAAAGACGGTCCGGCCACACAAAACCCCCCACTCCGGAACGTCTCCCCCAGCAAACACAGGCTACAACCATTTCAAAACATATTAACCTCTCCGACACCAAGTGAAGGAGAATCGCTCCAAAACCCCACAGCGAAACTCTCCTCCACTTCAGAGAGGCAACACTATTTGTGTTTTGCCATCATAGCATCAATATACCATAAATGTTGTTTCTCACCCAGGAAACGAGGCTGACACATTTTATTACAATATATAATTAATAACTGGATATAAAAAGGCGGAATGGGAACAAAAAGACAAGGGACCAAATCTCAATGCATTCACTCCTAACCACAATTAAAAACCACACACCAAAAGTCTAGTGTGTTGATTATAAAAGAATTAGGAAGATGAAAATATCAGTAAATGATACATTGAACGCACCCTAACTCAATTATAAATACAATATAATAGACATACTTCACAATCAAAAATATAGAACCCTATACCTCCTTCTAAACTTGTGGAAAGCTATGTAGAAATGGGACCCTTATTAAGAGACAAAACTAGGTTATATATAACATGTTACATCATATTCCTTATTTAATCCATGGGGAAACCTAGTCCCTAGTTTAAAGATCTAGTACACTTCTCTTTTCAGTATTTTATTATTTAAATTACCTCCTCGAACCCCCAGGGTGACCCTTTCTACACCTTAAATGGTTGTAGCCTGTGTTTGCTGGGGGAGACGTTCTGGAGTGGGGGTTGTTGTGTGGCCGGACCGCCTTTGCAGCAGCGGACTTGTTGGAGGCATTTATTTCTTAAGATGCAATATAGTGTTTTGTTGTGTCTTGTGGGGAACGGGGTTGACTGGTTGACATCAAGTGTGAATATGCATGTGTGTATTTTGGTTTCTGTTCGGATCGGTTATAGCTTCCACAAGTCACAGATCCGTGGGTAAATTTGAATGTCCGTAACTTTAAGAATCTATGGATTGGACAATTTAAATTTAGTAATGCTTTTCTTTTGATTTTCATTGGATCTCACTGAACATGTGACGTATTGTTGAAGTTTCCTATCAGGTCCGCTTAAAATGCTGAACTTTGATAGGCGGAATGCGATTTAAAAGAGGGGGCGGTAATTTTGTTGCATTCAGAGACCATGAGTAAGCGATGTTAGCCCAAAACGCGTGGATCAGTTGGCGATGTGGACATCTTTCTAGCTGAAGTGTTTTGATTATGTAAGTCTCTCCATGTATAGACACGGCCAACAAGTTTTTTGAGGTACTCAAGTGAAATAATAAAGTTGGATGTTTTTATGAATTGAGCTCTTCTGTTCTTTTATGAGAGTGCAGGACTATTTCGTTTGTATATTGGAGTTCCCACTCTCCCAGGTCTACCTTCTGACAATTGAGATAGTCTGCCAGGACGTTTTCCACGCCAGGAATGTGCATGGTGGAGATAGCTGGGATGTGCTCTTCTGCCCAGGCAAAAATAGCCTTGACTTCGGATAAAGTGGAAGCTCTTCTTGTGCCTCCCTGATTGTTGATGTATGCCATGGCTGTGGCAGTTTCCGACTAGACGCAGACTGGACAACCCCTCAGTGGAGAGGGCCAGTATTCCAGAGCATGGAGGATAGCCCTGAGTTCCAGGACATTGATGGGCTGAAGGGTCTCCTCCTCAGTCCATCTGCCCTGAACACACAGCACACAAGAACAAGAGCCAACAGGGCTCAATCAGTTAAAGAGCTATAAGGCACAGGGACGTAAAGACCTAAGACAGTCAAAACTGCCTCTAGTACTTTCCTGCCAAAACTGGCTTCAGCTTAAGCCAGGTAGCCAACACGGTAGTGTTTGTCAAAGGTGTGCACAGAAGACCAAGTGGCCGCCTTGCACAGCTGATCAACTGAGACCTGATTCTTGTAGGCCCAAGAGGCCCCAAAAGACCTGGTGGAATGTTCTGTAATGCGAAAGGGAACACGCTTCTGTCTGAGTTCATATGCCTTACAAATGGTAGACTTAATCCAGGACGCAATAGTGACCTTGGACGCAACCATACCAGGCCTAGGACCCTCAGGGATGACAAACAATGCATCAGTCTTGCAGAAAGACATAGTATGGTGCACAAAGAACTTGAGGCAGTGCAACACATCCAACAAAAGGAGATCCCTCTCTTTGTCAGATTTGGAGTCAGGACAAAAGGAAGGCACAACAATATCGTGATTGATATGGAACTCAGAGACTTTAGGAAGGAATTTCTGAGAGGTAAGAAGAACTGGCCTATCCTTGTGAAAAAGGCGGTTTGCCTCCAGTATACCAAAGCGTGGAGGATCGCCCTGAGTTCCAGGACATTGATGGGCTGAAGGGTCTCCTCCTCAGTCCATCTGCCCTGAACCCCCAGGTGACCCAGGACAACTCCCCAGCCGCTGAGGCTGGAGTCCGTGGTCACAAGGGTCTAATCCTGAATGAGAAAAGGTTCCCCCTTTTCCAGATTGGATCCATCCACCATAGCAGATCCTGTCTCACCTCCTGAGAGAGCGGTGAACTGGAAATGTCTAGAGTTGCAAGCGAACCTGAGGTACTTCTGACTGTCTGGATGACCTGGGACATGCAGGTAGGCATCCTGCAGATCCAGAGAAGCCAGAAACTCCCCCGGACACATAGCTGCGATGACAGAGCGCAAAGACTCAATCTTGTAGTGAGTATGGCATTGAGATGCTTGAGGTCCAAGATGAGGTGACTGCCGCCATCCCTCTTGGGCACTACAAAGAGGTTAGAATAAAAACCTAAACCTCTCTCTGGTTGGAACCGCAGCCAGGACTCCCTTATGCAAGAGAGCCTGCACCACCTCGTTGAAAAGATGCAGCTGTTCCTGGCCTTGGAGAATTCTTGAATGGAAGAACCTGAAGGGAGGCAAGGATATAAAAGGGATCCTGTAACCTCCCGTAACCACCTGCAAAACCCACTAATCCGCAACAAAGCCTGCCCAGATGTTTGAAAAATGTTGCAAGCATCCACCCACAAGGAGATGCGACCAGGATTCTGCCAGTCATGCAGAAGGAGGTTTGGTGGATTTGGGTTTGGTGGAGGCGTGTTTTGACCTCCACTGCTGCCTGTGTTTGGCAACAGAGCATGGGGTGCTTTCTTTAGACACGCTCGGATTTGGCCTTTGTGCTTCACTTTGGCAGGGTCGAAAAAGACGCTGCTTCCGTGCCAGGTTAGGGCATGTGGGGACCTGAGACAAAAGAGTGCTCTTGCCTCCAGTGGCCTAACTGATGATGTTCTTCGGGTCAATCACAAAACGAGAAGTGCACTGAAAAGGGAGTGAAATCAGTGACTTCTTAGATGAAAGGTCCTCCTTCGTGGCACCTCTACGGATAGAGTCAGTAAGCTGTTCCCCCCAGACAGCAATGGCTTTAGTTACCCAAAGTGATGCCAAGGTAGGCAGCAGGGTAATACCTATTTTAGCAAAGTTAGACTTCAGAATACCCTCCAGCTTTCTATCTGTCAAGTCCTTTAATGTTATAGCATCAGCCATAAACTATTAAGGGTACTGTACTGTCAGAGACAACAGAGGAAAGGGATTTGGGAGTAGTTATCTCTAATGACTTAAAGGTAGGCAGCAGGCAATGTAATAAAGTGGTGGGGAATGCAAGCAGGGTACTGTCTTGTACAGCTAGGGGCATTAGTAGCAGAAAAAGGGAAGTGGTCATGCTACAGATCTCTAGTTAGACCTCACCTAGAGTATTGTGTACAGTACTGGAGACCCCATCCCCAGAAGGATATAGATACTCTAGAGAAAATTCAAAGAAGGGCTACTAAAATGGTTCTAGGAAAAGAAATATCAGGATAGACTAAAGGATCTGAACATGTATAGCTTGGACGAGAGAAGAGAGAGAGGGGATATGATTGAAACATTCAGATACATGAAGGGATTCAACAAAGTGCAGGATGGAAGTATATTTCAAAGGAGTAAAAATGTTAGGACAAGAGGCCATAGTCTAAAATTAGAGGGACACAGGTTTAGATGTAATGTAAGAAAGTTTTACTTCACTGAGAGGGTAGTAGATATGTGGAATAGCCTACCAGAAGAAGTGGTAGAAGTTAATACAGTGACAGAATTTAAGCATGCATGGGATAGGCATAAGGCTATCCTTTGGACCAAGGACAAAAAAAGGTTTGAGGTTTTTACTGTAAGAAAATGGGCAGACTAGGTGGGTCGAAAAGGTTCTTATCTGCCGTCAAATTCTATGTTTCTATGGGTTATATCAGTAAACTCGGAAAGTCTAGCGATAGTCAAATTGAAGAGGTGTAGCCCACTGAGCCAAAGCTGCCTCAGATAAGGGATACAGCTAGCGGACCTCTTAGAAAGACAAAAGCACTTGTCAGGCATTTTCCACTCATACAAAATAATTTGGTCTAGAGTGGGATTACGCGGAAACACAATGAAGGATTTCTTACGCCTTTGAAAGAAGTCAGAAGTTTGGGCCTCAATAGGATTCACAGGAATCTGAAGGGTAGTTAATACTGCCTTAATGAGACCCTATGCAGAGAGCTCAGGGTCAGTTTCAAAGGGGTCACCATAAGAACAGGTAGAAGCCCCTTCTGCACACTCCCCTTCCTCAGAATCAACCTCAAAAGAATCCTCCTGAGAGGAATCAGAAAGGTCAGGAATGCCAAGGGCCTTAGGTGCCACAAACATGAAAGAGGTGGGGGGTTTCCAGAAATGCAGGACCCCCTTGGAGGGAAAGAGGAAACTGATCCATACAGGACTTTAAGTTCCTGACCCAAAGTGGCTCTTGTTCAAGGCTGGAGGGCTCAGGTAATGAATCAGGGGCCATCGCACATGAGGAGCATAAGTGTCATGAGTACTCTCTAGGAAGCCCCATTTGGCATGAGGAACAGTAAGCAAGGAGATACAGCCTCTGCGTAGGATACTCAGTAAAGGTTGGAAGAAAATGGTGACCAAAATCGCAGCCAATCAGAGAAAAGTCCAAGAAACAGGCATGCTGGGAATTGTAGTTTCTCTCTTTAATATTACATAGCAATGACTGAACCCGAACTTGCGGAGGCCCAGGGGCCGCCAAGACACTTGGAATGTAGAGAGGAGGACAAATGAGCCCTCTCTCATCTGTATGTGGAGCGGTTACAGAGATATGTCCCAAAGAAGTTTGTCCCATAGAAGTCAATGGAGCCAGTGCAGCTGCGGGCAAAGCAAACACAGAAAATTGAAAGTCCCCAAAAGTGCACCAAAGCACCCAAAAACACAAGAAAACATTTAGGGTTAAATAAAAACATATATATCAGAGGGAAATGAAAAAAATGCACCCAAGTCAGGTGAAACTAGCAGGGAAGGGGTTAAATGGCCAAAATACAATTAACCCCTTCAGTGCCAGAGGCTTGGGCCATTTCCTGTACCCTGCAGGCCAGACACTTTTCAGCATTTTTGCTATCCTTCTGTTTAGTCTTGATTTCCTCTGGGGATTTTTAGTTACATATGGAAAACTATGTATTGTTTTTTTCAGAACAAACTGAGCTTTCTTGGGGTACCTTACATGAAGAGAATTTTACATCGTGCAAAAAGCTATGATGTCATAATGACAAAAAAAGTGAAAATTTACTAATTTTGTTAAAATCACATACTATGTCTCAAAAACATTTAGCTTGATTGAAAAAGTTTCTATTATTTGAAAAGTCCCCGAGTCCCCCGAGTAAAAAAATACCAAATTTGTATAGTTTTACCTACGTCCATGGCTAGCGCAGAGCCCTAATCAACAGCAGCGCAAAATGACATTTTCAACTTTATAAACTAATATGCACATTCTAGGATTTTTGTGGTAAAACTACCCTAAAACAGTGGAATAACTATATAAAACTATATATTTCTGAAAAGTAGACAACCTGCTGCATCTAATGAGGGGTGAATTGCCTTCTTGCCCCAAGCCTGTTGTGCCCAAATGCTTCCAGAATGTGGCACTATAGGAAAAAAATGGCATTTTCTTACATTTCTGCCCCTTCATCTGTATGGAAATCTGTGAAAACCATGGAATTTCCAACTGTATTCATTAGCTAGTGCTCTTAGGAGAAAAATGACACCTCACTGGTATGAGTTCACCTACCTTAGGGGGCGCTACAAGTACAAAACTACACCTACTACAACCTGTAATTTTTCTAACATTGTCTCAAACATTACCTGTCTATACAAAAATGGTTATAACAACTAGAGAAGTAAAGAAAGGGTAGACAAACTATACCATTTTGGAAAGAAGACAACCTGCCGCATCTAATGAGGGGTGAATTGCCTTCTTACCCCAAGCCTGTTGTGCCCAAATGCTTCCAAAAGTTGGCACTATAGGAAAAAAATGGCATTTTCTTACATTTCTGCCCCTTCATCTGTACGGAAATCTGTCAAAACCATGGAATTTCCAACTGTATTCATTAGCTAGTGCTCTTAGGAGAAAAATGACACCTCATTGGTATGAGTCAACCTACCTTAGGGGTGCCAGAAGCACATAACTACACCTACCTGTTTCCTTCCCCAAAAATAGCTGCTTGTACTAAAATGTTCATAACTGTTAGAGAAATTAAGGAAAGGTATAAAAGGTATACCATTTTGGAAAGTAGACATTCTCCCGCATCAAAAGAGGGGTCACTTGCCTTTCTATCCTTGGGCTGAAGTGCAAAATATTTCCAAAAGCTGGCGCTATAGGAATAAATACATTTTTTTTTACATTTCCACCACTTCAAAGATACTAAAATTTTTGAAAACCATAACATTTCCTGCTGTATTCAGTACCTGCTACCAAAATGGTAGCCCATTTGTGTGGGTTAGCATACAATATGTAGGTGCTAGGAACACGTACGTAAACCTGACACTTTTGTTTTTGAAATTATCTGGTTGCACTAAAATGGTTATAACCATAATAGAAATGCAGGAAAGGTAGAGTAACAATGTCATTTTGGAAAGAAAACAACCTGCCGCATCTAATGAGGGGTCACTTGCCTTCTTACCCAAAGGCTTGTGTGCACAAATGCTTCCAGGAGGTGGCGCTAATAAAAAAAAAAAAGGCATTTTGTTACATTTCTGCCACTTCAAATGTATGGAACTCTGCGAAAACCATGGAATTTTAAACTGCATTCATTAGCTAGTGCTCTTAGGAGTCAAAAGACACCCCATTAGTATGAGTTGACCTACCTTTGGGGGTGCTAGAAGTATAAAACTACACCTACTACAACCTGTGGTGTTTCTAACATTTTCTCAAACATTACTTGTCTGTACAAAAACAGAAGTGAAGAAAGGGTACAGAAACCATGCCATTTTGGAAAGAAGATAACCTGCCGCATCTAAATGAGGGGTCACTTGCCTTTCTATCTCTAAGTTCGTGTGCACAACTTTTTCCAGGATGTGGTGCTACGGAAAAAAAAAAAACCAAAACATTTGTTGTTTTCACAAATCGGACACTTCAAAGATACGCAAATGGCTCAACAGCATGTGATTTCCTAGAGGACCTCTTGAAAGCCTACAAAAATGGTACCCCACTGCTGTGGGTTGACATACCATATTGGATGCCAGGAGCATGGCTACCGGTGGAACAAGGATAGGGAAGCAAACAGTGTATGTATGATTCTATTTCTACCCGTGGTCAGTCAGTGTACGTGAGGTCCTGTGACTGCCAGTGAAACCAGGTCAGGGAAGGGACGAGGGGTCAGGTAGTGTATGTGGGTATATCTACCAGTGGACAGTGAGCAAGTGTGGCGGTGGTTGTGGGGGAGGTAAGTGAATATGGGGGATCTGTGGTTACCAGTGTGCACTGTATGTCCCCCACATACACTGTTTGATTCCCAGCCTGAATCCAGTGCATTCTCACACTTGGGTCAACCAGTAGGCAGTGGAATCAGGCTGGTGGGGTCAGACTGTGGGAATGGGACTGCCAGTGGGCTGTGGAACTAGGCTGGGGGGTAGGGTACATGTAAGGGTGGGGGGATTGGAGGCATTTTGTGTGCATGCCACAGGGGTGTCCAATGCATTGCAATGCACTGGACACCCTGTTGCACACAAAGAGTTATTTTTTTTTTTAGCTATTATTTTTTATTCATACCTCATGAGGGGGCATCAGTACCATTTCTCATGCCCCCCAACAATGTCTGAATAAAGAATAATGGGAAAAAAATGTGTGTGTGCCACAGGGGGTCCAGCGCATTGCAAAGCACTGCGTTGGACCCCTCTGTGGTGCACGCATGGTTTTCCTATTTTCTTATATATTTTTATTATTTATTTATTTTACATCTTGTTGGGGGGCTTCAGGACCCCTGATGTCACACAATGAGGTCTAAATAAAGTAAAAATGAAAAAACAAACAAACCCTTTGTCTTCCACAGGGGTGTACAGTGCATTGCAAAACAATGCTTTGGACCCCCAGTGTCACACAGGGGGTTAATTTTTATTTTTTTTTTACTATTTTTTATTCATAGCTTGTTGGGGACATCAGGGCCCCCCAACAAACTTTGAATACAAAGCAATGCAAACCAAAGTCCTGTGTGTGCCACAGGAGGTGGGGTCTGCATTGGACCCCCCCCCGTGGCACGCACAGGGTTAACTTTTCTGTCTTTTTTTGTTATAGACTTCATTGGGGGGCATCAGAACCCCTGATGCCACCCCAATGAGGTCTAATTAAAAAAAAAAGAGGGGGGTGTGGCCTGCCGCTGTGGAAGATGGCCGTCTGAGTCTTGAGCTCCGTCGCCTTCCCTATCTAGCGCTATAATTTGCTTATATTGGCCACAATGGTGCGTGGAAAGAGAGAAACGCTTGGCTCCTCTACGCCTGGAGGCAGAGGGAAGACCTCTGCTGGGTCTCTTAAGGGCTTCTTCCAATCCCAGTCCGCGGTGGACGCCTTGCTGGTTGAGGATCGTGGGGCGGCCTCTCCATCTTGTTCCCACTCCTTGGGGGAAGATCTACCCGACTCGGTCCCTGTGGACCCCTCGGCCTCGTGCCCCTCGGGCTCTACTCAACACATTTTCTCCTCCCTACCTTCGAGAACGGACTTTTCAAACCTAGTCTGCGAGATTAAGCATACTGTACAAGATGAGATATCTAAACTGCGTGATGACCTGAGGGGCCTGGAACAGCGTATAGCTGTACAAGAGAAATCCTCTGCTGCTCATTCCCGTAAATTTGAGACGCTAGCTAAAATCTCGTCTCAGCATTCACTATACCTTGCCGACTACAGACGACGGATAGAGGACCTGGACAATCGCGGACAGCGACACAATATTCGTGTCCGTGGAGTTCCCGAGGCTGCCCCCCTTGCTGAGGAAAACGTACCGCTAATCCTTTCACGTATTTTCAATACTATGCTAGGTCAACCTGCAGACCATCCTATTGTTTTTGACCGTGCTCATCGGGCTTTGCTCCCTAGGGGCCCTGCTGGAAGTCTCCCACGCGACATTATTTGCTGCCTACCGAATTTTGCACTTAAGGAGGCCATTATGAGAAAGGCACGAGAACTGGGTACCTGGTCCTACGAAGGGAGTGAGATTAATTTCTACCAGGACTTGTCTGACCTCACGCTGCAGGCCCGGCGGGCCCTTCGTCCTCTGACTACTCTACTTCAACAAAGAAACATCAGGTATTTTTGGGGTTTCCCCTTCAGTCTTACAGTGATCCTGGGGGATACGGCTCATACCCTACACCATCACCATGAGCTATCTACCTTTCTGGAGGAGTTGGGACTCCCGGATGTGCAGATCCATGACTGGAGTCTCCCGGATCTCCGGGGCCTATGGAGATTACGTTCCAGTCGCCCTTTCCGAGGTCCGGGTCGCCTGGAGGCACCCCCTGATCCTGCCACCATTAGTCTTACCAGGGACATTGAAATAGAGGAATGACTTGTTCCAGACTTCTGTTGGTCCCACCACTCTCGATACTCTATCTGACCGGAGGGCCTGTGGCCTTGAGGTACTCTCTGGCTACGAGTTAAAGCTAATTGCTCCCTAACACCTACCTCTGGGCCCAGCTTCAAGCCCATCGGCCTGTTCATTATCGGAGCTCCTGCTGGAGGACGTTTGTTGTCTGTTTATTTTTTGTATACTATGGGACTTTAGCTTCTGTGACCTTGCTTCTCCTGTTCCTTACTGTTATCTCTTGTTCTGCTATGGGTCTCAAGAGCTGGATGACTGTGCTGCCCCCAACCCCTATGGGGCCTGGCTTGCCCCACTCACTTGCTTGCTCTCGCGCTACTTTTCCCCCCCTTTTTAGTATACCCATGCTGCTTGCTCCCGCTGCCCTTGAGTTTTTCCTCCCACTTTTGGGCCCTGTCTCGCCCTTGCCCCTGGGGACGGGTCTCCCTATCCCCCCTCCGATATTTTGCAGTTAGCCCCGTAAGTTTGCTGCTGTCCTTTACGCTGGCGGCGCTTTTGTTGCGCTAGGGCTTAATATATTTCTCACATTGCATTCTTAGCCTTTGGCGTTGCCTCGGAGTCCAGCGCTCTATCAAGCCAGGTTATTTACATCTGCTTTGTATTTGCCATAATTGTTTTATGCTATGTTTTATTGTTTATTATTGGGGTGTCGGGCAGGGGGTGGCCCGGCTCTGGGGTGGGTCATGCCTGGGCCTTGGGGGTTCCCTTGGGGTCCACGGTCGCCCGGCGCAGATAGCGGGCTCCATGAGTTGGGGGGGAGTATGTATGTTTTGCGCTGTACTGTTCCTGTGATTGTGGGGGTTGGATGGTGTCTGCCGTATGGGGGGTGGGGGGTTTGGGGGATTCTCCGGTTCCGGGGTCCCCCTGCCCTCTATCTCCTGTCGCCTCTATGGGATCGGTTGGGACCACACACCCCTTCCGCCCTACTTTCCTGTTGCTCCCTGGTTAGTTCCTTCAGTCCCCCAATATTACCTCTCTCTCACCCAGTGGGTGTGTTTCCTTGAGCCCCCCTCCCCACACCTTCCTTCCCCTCCTCTCCCTCCTTCCTTTCCCCCTTCACCCCTCCTTCCTTTCCCTCTTCCCTCCATTTCCCTCTCCTCCCTTCCCCCTTCCTTCCTCCCCCCATCCTCTCCCCCTCCTTTTCTCCTCTCCCTTCCTCCCCCCTCTTTTCCCCTCTCCCTTCCTCCCCCCCTCTTTTCCCCTCTCCCTTCCTCCCCCCCTCTTTTCCCCTACTTTTTTTTTCTTTCCCCTTCCTCCCTCCACCTCCTTCCCCCCCGTTCTTCCCCCCTTCTCCCTTTTATCCCTCCCTCCCCCCCTCCTTCCTCTCTCCCTTCCCCCCCTTTCTCCCTCCTCCCCTTCTCCCTCCTCTTTCCCTTCCCTTCTCTCTGGGTGGTGATTAAGGTTATTTGATTGCTTTCTATGTTGGGGTGTGGGGTCCCAGCTGTGCGGCATTTACATGTGGGTGTAGGGTTGGGCAATATGTATCTGTTTTACGCTACTTCTTTTACCTGTTTCCTATTTTTACTGTTGAGCCCTTCAGCTCCTTTTATGCTTTGCCAATTGTTTCTAATTTCGGTGCGCTGTCCTTGTTGTTGCGCTGGGTGGGGAGGTGGCGGACCTCTTCGCTCCTATTGCTTTTATTTAATTATTTTTTGTTAGACTCCTCTTTGAGGTGTCCTTCTCCTCTTTCCTCGGTGGACACTCCTCCTTATACCGAAGCCCCTTGTGGACTTGGGGCGGACACGGCCCTCTTCTTTTTAGTTGAGGGCTCTCTCCGCTACCCAACCGGTGCTTCAGCGTATATTTCTTGAGTCCCCCCCTTTTTTTTTTTTTTCTTTTCCTCCCCCTTCCTTTTTCCCTTCTTACCTTACCATGTCTGCGGGTCCTTCTTTTGCTCCGGCCGACCTGAAAGTATTAACCCTCAATGTAAAAGGCCTTAACATCCCAGAGAAGCGGTCTCATTTGCTGCGCAATCTCAAATCGCAACATATTTCTATTGCTTTCTTGCAAGAGACCCATTTTTGTGGCCCTTCTGCCCCTAGTTTGACCTCTCGTGACTATCCACAGGGTTTCTATAGCAATGACTCACACCTAAAGAAAAAGGGCGCGGCGATTCTTATCTCTAAACAGATTCCCTTCGTGGAAATTGCCCGATTAGTAGATCCTGAGGGTAGATATGTGTTTGTGAAAGGAACTATTGTGAACCAGACATATACACTAGCTTCCGTATACCTACCAAATTCTAGGCAACATCTTTGCCTCACTGCAGTGATCACGGCCTTACTTCAGTTTCAGGCGGGTTTCACGATTGTTGGCGGTGATTTTAACGTTGCCCTAGATCCTGCTCTCGACACTTCAACAGGTTCATCTTGCACGCCGTTATATGTTTTACGTAGAATTAAGAAACTGCTCCTCGATAATGAGCTTGTTGATTGCTGGAGGGCGTTACACCCGGATGATCGTGATTACAGTTTTTTCTCTGTTCCACATGCTAGATACTCTCGCATTGATTATCTTTTTGTGTCCCAGTACCATCTTTCTTCTCTGAGATCGGCCTCTTATGGCCTCACGACCTGGTCGGATCACGCTCCCTTAACCGTGTCCTTTCTTTCCCATCTCACTAGACCTACTCAGACCTCCTGGAGACTCAATGAGTCCCTCTTGCTGGATCCTGCTGCGTTAACCTCCACTAATGAGCTTCTGAAGGAGTATTTTGATGTCAACCTTACTCCTGATGTGCCTGTTCTCACTGTGTGGGAGGCACATAAATGTGCGGTTCGTGGACATTTTATTAAACTCGCCTCGGCGGTGAAAAGAGCACACTCTGCTAGACTTTCTTCCCTATATTCCCAAATTTCAGTCCTGGAGCGTTCCCATAAGAATTCCCTGAGCGGTAATGATTTTCAACAACTATTACTACTACGGCGGGAGTTGGCATCTATTCTGTCCCAACAGGCTCAACGGCAATTCTCGAAATTACGTGCCCTACTTTACGAACATGGTGACAAACTGGGTAAATATTTGGCTAGGGCTCTCCGGAAGCACCGCCGCCTTACCCATATACTGAAGATTAGGGCTCCTGGAGGCTCCCTTAAACAACTTCCCTCTGATTTGTTGCGTATTATTCGAAACTTTATAATCTGAATCCGGCCTCTGATGACCCTTCTCGTATCGATCGACTGAAACCGCTTATCTCTGCCTACTTATCTACTCATTTGAGAAGTAAACTTTCTGTGGCTGACTCTGATTTGCTTGAACGTCCGATCTCTATGGAAGAGCTAGGTATCGCCTTACGCAATTCGAAAACGGGCAAGTGCCCTGACCCAGATGGTCTTCCAGTTCAATACTACAGGCAATTCCTGGAAGATTTGGGTCCTCACTTTGTTTTTGCCCTTAACTCTATTTTGGATGGGCATCATATCCATCCTCATTCCCTCTCAGCTACGATTGCTCTTATACCGAAGGAGGGTCATGACGTGGAACAGTGTAATAATTTCAGACCTATCTCCTTGCTTAATGTGGATCTGAAGCTATTTTCCAAAATTCTGTCGATGCGTCTTCTGCCGCTCCTGCCGTCCTTAATCCACTCTGACTAAGCGGGATTCGTTCCGGGCCGTGAGACCAGGGATTGTACAATTCGTGCTCTCCACCTGGTCCACCGTGCTCCGGCTTCCTCTTCGTGATCTATTCTTTTGTCCACGGATGCTGAAAAGGCGTTTGATCGCCTGGACTGGACCTTTTTGATGGAGGTTCTGAGAGGTTTGGGTCTTGGCCCACATATGCTTACCTGGATCTCTTCTCTTTATTCTTGTCCTTCGGCACAGGTTAGGATTAATGGTTCCCTTTCTGAATCCTTTGTGATTTCCAATGGCACGCGACAAGGTTGTCCTTTATCCCCACTCCTTTTTATTCTTTCCCTTGAACCCTTTTTGGAGGCGGTTCGGCAGAATCCTGATATTATGGGGTTGACAGTTACCGGCGTGCAACATAAGATGCTTGGTTTCGCTGATGATCTGCTCTTTGTGATCTCCAATCCCAGAATTTCTCTCCCGATTCTTCTTCGGGAATTTGAGAGGTATGGTGCCTTGTCCAACTTGAAGATCAATGCCACTAAATCCGAAATCTTAAACATCAACTTACCTGCCAATGAAGCCTTGCGTCTTTCTACATCCTTCCCTTTTAAATGGTGCAGAGATGGACTTAAATATTTAGGGGTGTGGTTGACTGGTGATCTAGCGAGGCTTTACCAACGCAATTTTCCCCCATTCTTGTCAGCTTTAAACGAGATTTTGAGACCTGGTCTCCATTACATGTCTCATGGATAGGTAGAATAAATGCTTTGAAGATGAACGTGCTCCCGCGCTTGTTGTATCTTTTTCAAACTCTACCGATTAAAATTCCGGTGGCCTTCTTTACTTCTCTTCGATCTATGATTTTGAAGTTCGTTTGGGCTAGCAAGAAACCGAGAATTCGGTTTGAGCTTTTGACACGTTCAAAATTGCGTGGAGGCCTTGCCCTACCGTGCCCCCAAACATACTACCGGGCATCTCATCTCCTTCGTCTTCTTGAGTGGATCTATAAACCCCCTCATAAATCATGGATAGATATTGAAGCTGCCGAGTCCTCTGTTCCACTACATTTACTTCCTTGGATTCCACCACACCATACTCGACAACTCTCTGCGGCTCATCCACTGACATCTGCTACGATTTGGATTTTTCATGCCGCCTCTAGGAGTTACCATCTCACCACATACCCTTCCCCGCTTACCCCCATTCGACACAACCCTGACTTTCCCCCGGGCCAGAGTCCCGGTGCTTTTCTTAATACGTCTTTGAATGGACAGAGCGCTTTAATTGACTTTCTTTCCCCTGATGCCAAGCTGCGATCCCTGACTGATCTCTTACCTGATCGTGCCCCAACAGCCCTAGATCGCTTCCACTTCACCCAGTTAGGGTATTTTCTTCGATCTTTGACTCAGAAACACAACTTGTTTCGGTCTGTCTCGCCTATTGAAGCCCTTTGTCGTGGTACGACTCTTCCTTCACATGGCATTTCTATCTTGTACCGCTTACTTCTCGGCCAGCGAGATTCCTCCACTCCGGCCTATGTTGGGAAATGGCTCTTCAGGTGTCGCTGAGTGAGCAGCAGTGGGAGAAGATTTTTCTGCTGACACATAAGTGTTCCTTGAACACTAAACTCCAAGAGTTGTCCTACAAGTTGCTTACCCACTGGTACCGTACCCCGGCCTTGCTTCACACCTTTTCCCATACTACACCTGACACTTGTTGGCGCTGTGGTTCTGCCTCTGGCACCATGCTTCACATTTGGTGGGATTGCCCCCTTATATCCCCCTTTTGGTCGCGCATTCACTCAATTCTACCCACTTTCACAGATACCCCTCCTCCCTTTCTTCCTGCGGCCTATTTACTTCACCATACATCTGTTCCGGTTTCCACGTACAAACGATCGGTTATCAAACACTTACTGACCGCAGCTAAATCGTTGATCCCGTTGCACTGGGGCAAGACATCCCCTCCGTCTATTTGTGAGTGGGTCTCGCGGGTGGAGAGCATTCGCTCTTTGGAGGAGCTGGTCATGAGGTCGGATGGTCAGTGGGACCGCTATCTCAGTACTTGGTCGGCTTGGATGCTGTTTTTGGAGGACCCGCAGACACAAGTGCTCCTGGATGAATCGTGCTCATGAAGACCTGTTCTCTGCCCAGGATCTTAACCCGCTGGTATCACCTTTCCTTCCCCCATCCCCCCCCCTTTTTTTTTTTTTTTGTCATGAGGTGTACTGTTTCTGTTCTTCCTTATTAGAAATCAGTGTGTTTTGTTTTTATTGTTCCCCCCACCCCTTTTGTCTGATTTCTATACCCCCATTCCCCCTTCTACTACTTAAAATTCCTACTGGAATGATGCTGCCTACATGACATCCATCAAAACTGCAACATGATTCACCCCATTTCTTTTATTAGCTCGTTCTTTCTGTTGTTATGTCGAGCTTGATGTCTCCAATCTTTATTTGTATCTTATGCACCACAATGTTTTTGCTATTCTCTGTTGGACACCAATATGCTTTGTTATTCCTGTCCCCCATCCCCTTCCCTCCTTTTTTTGTTTTCTGTACCCTCCCCCCCTTCATATTACTTTAAAACTAATAAACTTTAATTTACAAAAAAAAAAAAAAAACCTTTGTCTGCCACAGGGGTGTCCAATGCATTGCAAAGCAATGCATTGAACCCCTGTGGCACACAAAGGGTTATTTTTTTTTTTTTAATTATTCTTTGTTCATAGCTTGTTGGGGGGCCTCAGGGCCCCCAACAAGCTATGAATGTAAAGTAATATGCATTGGACCCCCCTGTGGCACACACAGGGTTAAAAAAAATTATATATTGTTATAGACCTCATTGGGGGGCATCCCCCAATGAGGTCTTGGGTAAAGAAAATCCCCAACATTAGTAACCCTGTTAGTGCCAGACCTCGTGGGGGGACATCAGGACCCCTTCTGATGTCCCCCCCAGTTATTGATCTCCCAGCCGATCGGCTGGGAGATCAATATGGCGACCGCAGGAGAGCAAAAGCTCTCCTGCTCTTCTCTCCTACCACCGGCAGGAGTGAACTGGACCGGGGAAACTTCCCTAACGTCATCGGTGACTATGTCACCAATGACATTGGGAGGCTTCCCCCGGTCCCGCCCACTCCTACCCAGAAGTTCGGGCAGGAGAGAAGGGAGAGGAGAAACTCTGTTTCTCCTTTGTATTTATTGATCTCCCAGCACGATCGGCTGGGAGATCAATAACTGGGGAGGCATGAGGAGTGATCCTCATGCCTCCCCATGAGTGCCAGGCAATTTTTTTTTTTAATGCGGCCACTGCATGCCGGTTATACCGGCTTATGCAGTGACCGCATTTCACTCTTATGGAGTACGAGCGTGGCACAGCAGGTACAGCTGTGTCCACTCGTACGCCGTAAGTAGCTGGCACTCTAGGGGTTAAACCAGCTCCAATGACTTCAGGATCAAACAGAGAACTACCCAACATGAATGCAGAAGTTATGAATAACTCCTAAAAGACCCTTGTGCTGAGGGGAATAGTGGGACCATAGCACTCAAAGGGTGGCTCACCTTTTTTAGCAGGTCTTCTTTCTTCAGATTACCATTGAGGAGAAAGGAGCCTCAGAGAGACCCCTTCAGGAGAGAGAGACCTGGAATACAAGATTCTCTTGCTGCAAAGGGTCCACAACAGCACCTGATAACTGGGCAATCCTCGAGGGGAAGCCATTAATGGTAATCAACCTAATGGGGGAAATTGGACACCCCATATCTAACAAGAAAAATAATAAAAATACTAAAAACAAGGCAGAACTGTTCTCAGCCTCTAACCTGGACCGTGGAACAAATCTATCTGGGTGGGGCTATTGAGGTAAGCCTGATAAGTAAGCTATATTGGACGACAGAGAAAATGGTTGTAGTGACTAAAGAAATTAAGAAAGGTATACAAAACATATCATTTTGGAAAGTAAATGACTAAATGATTAAAATGAGGGGAATTGCCTTTCTATCCCTAATCTAGTATGCACAACTATTTGTAGAATGTGGTACTACAGGAAAGAATTACATGGTTGACAGGAGCATGGCTGGGGCAACAGACAGTATATGGGTGGATCAATAGTGACCAGCAGAACAGCTGAAAAAACAAAATAAAAAACAAACAAACAAAATGGATGTACTCTACACATCTGCATACCTCTCTATGGGAGTATGGTATGTCCTTGTCATCCAAAGGGTTAATACCTATAAATATTATAAAATAGTAACATGCAGGGCTGGATTTACATCTCAGGAGCCTGTAGGCACAGAAATTTGAAGCGCCCCCCCCCCCCCCCCGTGGGCCATCTACACTGGATACCTCCACAATGGTCCTAATCTCCACGTTGCCCCCCATCATCTCCATACTGCCCTCACATTGCCCCCATCATCGCCACATTGCCCCCCATCAGCTCCACATTGCCCTCATAATGCCCCCCATCAGCTCCACATTGCCCTCACATTGCCCCCCACCCCATCAGCTCCAACTTGCCCCCCACCAGCGCTCTATATTCCTAAAGAGGCGACGAGGGAGCTCCATCAGGTACAAGACTGGGGGGGCGGGCAATGTGAGTGGGTGCCGCCGGCGCAGCTAGCGAGGTGGCTAGTTTTTTTTTTTTTTAAATAATACTTAAAAAAAAAAAAAAAATCCAAACGGCAGGCGCCCCTCATTGGAGTGCGCCTGTAGGCAGGTGCCTACTTTGCCTAATGGCAAATCCGGCCCTGGTAACATGGTTGATGAAGCCAGAGGCGTAAGAACCCCCACAAATCTGGGGGCATAGCATTTTACTGTCCACCCCAACAGCCCCCCTGTGTGTCACGTTGCCCCCCCCAGCCCCCTTCTGTGTCACTTTGTCTCTCAACCCCTCTGTACCTTCTTTTTAGTGTGGCCAGACAGGATTCCTCTTGTTGATATCCCATGTAGAAATAGGTGGACCTGTTTCTGTTCTCTTAGAACAGATGTCCCAACCCTTCACCACATAGTCATAGTTCAAATTAAAAAACTGTAGGAAGTCCCAGTGTCACTGAACCAGGCCTTCATTCCTCAGCAGGAATTAAAGGGATATTATCAACCAAAACTGAATAGGATTCATATCCTTTAAAATATCATACACCTAGCCAGCATTTGTTTAAAGTATTTTTAAGTGAATAAAACCCCAAATTTATGATAAATGAATGTGCTTTTGCTATTCATCAGGAGCCAGCTGTGCAGGACCACTGAATCATCTTTGTTTATAGAAGTGATCAGGGCAATGTATAGCATGACAAAGGTAAACAAAAAATAAGAGAAAGAATTGAACAGTTCTAATCACACAACCATAAACAACAATAAATGCACTATCAGTTTTTTTAATAGGTCTGATGAAAAATTGCCACTTTTACATTTTATTTTTAAATATTTAACTTTTCACCCAAGGGAAAAAAATGTTGGATAGCAGTGCATGATACTTTAATGGATTTGAGCCAATTTGATTCTTTGGTGATAATGTATTTTTCCTGCACTCTCTTGTATGTACCTCTTTGAGAAGCTCTTTTTCCTTAGATAGTTCCCACTCTCCTTCATAGAAGGTTTTCACTCTAGCAGTTAATTTCCTTTTACCCCAGAAGCTAACTCTCTCTTTCTGAATCTAACTCAATCTCCATGCTAGCAGCTAGCTTTAAAGCATCCTATACAGATGTCTGTTTATCCCAGCAGTCGCTGCCTGTCTCTCACTTTATCCACCCCTTATTTACTCAAGACTCAAGAGAGAATAAAGAACATGTCAAAAGATTTTGCTATAAGAACCATATAAGACTGTGTGATGTACAGTAGCTATTTAGATCTGTAAAGAGAACAACAATAAAAAATGCATATTTTAAAACAATTCCCTAAGTCATTTTTTTATTGTGATTTTTTCTATGATCTTGAAAAAAAGCATTAGACCTCTAGGGTTCAGAAGTGGATGCTGTAACTAAAATTCATCTGTATGGGTGAATGACAGAACTGATTCTGACATTCTGCTTCTATCCAGTTTTATAATGTCCAAATTCAGTAGTTTTTTGTTCAGAATAATTCATCACTAGAGGCTGCACAGTATGTAAAAGATATTGCCAATAGGAAAACAATTATATAAGGTGACTTGACACCAAACAGAATCACCACCAACACTTCGAGTCAAACAGACTTCAAATAAAATGGCAAAGAATGGTTAATTTGGCCCTCAAAGGGTTACTGTTTCCTGCCATTAAAGACAGATAAGACAAGAGACAAGGGCTACATGAGGATGGAATGTAAAGTGAGTCAGACAAGCAGCCCTTCTCAAATCCTCTCATTTGTCTTTAATGACAGGAAACTTTAACCCTCTGAGGGCCAAATTAATCCTCCAGTGCCATTTTATTTGTGTCCTGTTCGTATCTAAGCATCAAGGTGCTATGCAAAACGAATCAGTCAGACACCCGGCCCTTGTCTCTCCCCTCATTTGCCTTAAAATTAACAGGAAACATTAACCCTTTGATTGCCAGTAAAAAAAAGGGTCAAACCATAATAGTTGAACAGCTGAAGACATGCAAAATGAGTAGAGGAGTTATTTGCTTTTAATTCCCTCGAGCAGCCTCCAAGTCCCAAGTTACCAATATGGGGACACCAGCCTGTGATATCAGAAGCAGCAGCAGAGTGAAACACTTACTCACGCTGCCCTGCGCTGCACAACTCCACACCTGGCCCGGCGTCCACATGCCCCAGCAGCACATCAGCATGATGAGCACTGTCTGAGGCAAAGCCGGTGTGCCTAGCATGACTGGGGGGATTTCTAGATTATCTGTCCCCCCAGCATGATTTCCTGGGGGGGAGGTGCGTCCAACCCATCCCCCCGGCTCCTACGCCCCTGGATGAAGCTGAAAAAAAGACATGCATCAATTACTTTTAGCTTATTCCATAACACATTTGTTAAACAAATAAACAAACAAACAAAAAAAAATGGTTGAAACCATTTCCATGACCAAGTGGGGGAAAACCTCAATTCCTAATTCTAAAAGGAAGTCCGATATCTCCCTGGATCAACATCATATCTTCAATGAAAGCAGCTGTCATAATTCTCAATATTGTGTGGAGCTAGAAAGATATTCAATACTATTCTGAAAGCACATACAGACTCCTGAGCCAAAACATTCCACAACCTAGTTGCTCTTAACTGAAAAAATTCTTTCCTTTGCTTTAGTCAAAAGCACCTTTCCTTTAGTCTTAATGGATGACAACTTGCTTTTATCATCTCTAAGTAAGTAGTGCTCCAGAGAGTTCTTTTTATTAGCCTTCAATATATTTGTAATCATATCCCCCTTATATGTCTCTTTTCTAAAGTAGACTAACTCAGTTTGACTAGTTGTACTTTATAACTAAATTATTCCAATCCCTTTATCAGTTTTGTTGAATGTGTATTTTTTTAGCTCAATAATAAGCTGAATGTATGCTTTATCCAGTGCAACTCCACTGGTATTAACCTCTAGCACCAGTGGCTGCACTAGGGAGTATGCCCAACAGAATGTGATCACTGTAGTGCATAGAAGCAGGCAATCTCTACCAACATTAGGAATTTAATGCCAGCAATCCCTGTACGCCTGCCCCATAGCATGTGCAAAGACATGGAGTTATATCATGCCATTTCAACAAGTCAATAAACAAGGTATAGAGGAAAGGAATGACGCAAAATGCACAAAGACAGTTGCGTTAAGGTGAGGTAGTTTATCATGGTGTTATGCGAACAAAAGGAAAATACTTATTCTCACCTGATACTGCCATTGCCATTCAAGGATACTCATGCTTTAGGAAAGGCCAAGCAAGGTGAGGAGGCATAATAATATACATACACAAAAGTCTATAAACTTTAAGCTTACTCTTGCAACTCTACCACATATGAATACATTGCTGACAAAATCGTTCTTCTCTCCTCAAAACAAATCATAATTTTTGGCATCTACCAACCTCATAACACGACAGGACAATCCCTCCCAGGCATAGCCTGCTCCTAAATAAGATTTACACTCAAAACAAATAGCAAGCGGTTGATTCTTGGGACTTAAATATAAATTGGTGGGACCCCCGCAATGTAAGATTCTGTTGTCACGAAAGACGTAGGACTCTGAGATAGTAGCTAGCGATCAACGCTAGAAAGAGTACCCCGGAAGCAGTGACAGTCATCCTTATCCCTTGCTGTAGCCGTAGCCAGGTAAAGTTCCTGGCCGCGAAGCCAGATCCCGGTTGAGCTGGGACCCTGGCCAGGATAGGAGTAAGGGTGTACTGTGAAAACTCAGATAGCTACTAACTGGAGGATCTCTAAGCAGGAGTAAGGGACCCAGAGAAATAAGCAGAGGGCACAGGATGGGTAACAACATTAGAAGGTAAGCTGGAGAGGGTAAAACATGTATAGGCCCTATGACCCTAAACAGACCAACAATGCTCAAGGGAAAGAAGCCCCCAAGGTGGCAGGATCCAACCCTAACTCAAAATGCCCAGGTGACCCAAAAATGTAAGTAACTGAGGACTATAGACCAGAGGGGTAAGACCATTAAACCAGCTACACAGACAACCCCAGAGATGAAGTAGATAGATGGGCTATGACCACCCAATTGGAAAAACTAACATTCATGTACTGCTGCAGGAACAGCTCCAAAGACTGGATGGTAGGCTGAAGAGAATTGCAGAGAAATGCCCAGTCGAAACAAAAGGCCTGCCAAAACCTACAGAGACAAACTGAGACCACCAATCAGAGATGTGAGAGGAGGTGCAATGTAAGCAAAAAATGTCCTGAATGAAAATGGTGGCCAGTTCAGCAGAAGAAGGAAACTTAGAAAGAGGAGTGAAGTGAACTTGTTTGGAGAAGTGGTCCACCACTACTAATATAGTAGTGCAACCCTTAGAAACGGAAAGATCTACCACAAAATCCATTGCTAGGTGGGTCCAAGGGGAGGGTGGAATAGGCAGAGGACAAAGAAGACCTGAGGTAAGATGACGCAGGGTCTTGTGGTGTGCGCAGCTAGTACAAGCTGCTACACAATCCTTAATATCAGTCTGGATGGAAGGCCACCAAAATTGCCAGAGGAGCAACTCAGTAGATTTTCTAACACCTGGATGGTCAAATACAGGGGAATCATGGAGCCACTGAAGAATCTCAACCCGGAGTTGCGGAGGCACAAACAAGGCGATGCGAGACCTTGAAGGCTTCTGATCTCATCCAATGTGGAGGATGATAAAGTAGCCAGGAAAAGAGTAGATGGATGAATGGGTTCAGCAAGAGAAGATGTACTGGGCTCAAAATTGTCGAGAAAAAGCATCAGCTTTGACATTCTTAGACCACGAACTATAGGAGATAATAAAATTAAAGCATGTAACAAACAAGGCCCAACGCGTTTGCCTAGTTATAAGGCTTTTGGCAGATACTAGAAACTGCAAGTTTTTGTGATCAGTAAAAATCAACACAGGCAATACTTATCCTTCCAACAGATGTCTCCACTCGTCAAGGGAGAACATAATGGCTAGTGATTTGCGGTTACCCACATCTTAGTTGCTCTCCGCACTGGAAAAGCACAGGGAAAAAAAGAATAAGGTTGGAGTTTAGAAGTGATGGGATGATGCTGGGACAAGATTGCCCCAACTGAAAGTTCTGAGGCATCCACCTCCAAAATTAATTGCTGGGAAGGATCAGGAAATCTCAAAATAAGTGCTGAAGTGAAAGCTGTTTTCAGAGAATCAAAGGCTAGAAAGGCAGCTTCAGAAAAATGACGAGGATTGGCTCACATCTTAGTCAGGGCTGTAATAGGACAACAATGTGGGAAAACCCACAATTGAAGCTCCTATAGTAGTTCACATAGCCCACAAAACATTGATGGCTTTCGTGTCAGTGGGCACAGCCCAGTATGTCAGTGAGCAGATCCCAGCGAGATACTACCTGAACTTAAGCTGAGTCCATTTCTATGCCATCAGTGGAAATAATGTAACAAAGGAAAGACCAGCGAGATTTTGGAATTCACATTTTTCCAGTTAAACAAAATGTGAATGGTCACATAGATGTTGAAGGATTGCACAAAAGTAGATGTGGTCATACTCCATACCAGGGGAAAAAAAATCAGGATGTTGTCCAGGTAGATAACAACATGTGACAGTTGCATGTCTAGAAAAACATTATAAATAAAACCCTGAAAGCCGGCCTGTGCATTACAAAGCCCAAAAGGCATGACCAAATATTCATAGTGGCCATACTGGGAGTTGAAGGCAGTATTCCATTCATCACTGCTTTTTGGTGAATAGAGAAACCCCATAAAGTTGGTCCAACGCAGCGATAAGAGGAAGGGGGTAACCATTCTTAATGGTTACCTTGTTGAGGCCCCTGTAGTCAATACAGAGGCGGAGGGACCTATCATTTTTCTGCACCAAAAAAAATACAGCCCCAGCCGGGGAGGAGTATGGCCGGATAAAGCCATGGGTCAAATTATCCTGAATGTAAGTAGGCAAGGCCTGGGTTTCTGGAGGAGAGACTAAAAATTTGCAGCCTTTAGGAGGAATATCCCCAGGAAGAAGGTGAATGGAGCAATCTGAAGGCCTATGGGGGGCAAGGTCGAAGCCTGAAGAAGAAGAAAATGTCCTGAAAGGAGAAATCAGGATCTGGAATAGTGATTCTGGAGCTCTCTGTAAGACTGGTAGTAACTAAAGCTAAGGGCCAAACATGTTGAATACAAGACTAAAAGACTAAAACCATGCTAAACTCCAAGATACAATTTGCCCTGCACATCAATCCAAATGCCGGATTGTGAGTTTGAAGCCACGGTAGACCAAGAAACACAGAAGTGCGTGGGGCAATAATAGTGTCAAAAACAATAGTTTGAGAGTGGAGTACACCAGTAAACAACCAGAGTGGCCAAGTTTCAAAGTTGACCAGACCCTCACCCAAAGTTTTATCATTGGCCATAGATACCAACAAAGGCGTAGTCTTAGGTCGACGGGGAATAAAATTTTCAGATACCCAGCACTAGATCAGCAGGGTAAGGCCAATAAACCATCTGCCCAGACAACCCCAGAGCTAATGCTGTATAGCGGTTTGGACCACCCAGGTCTGAGGAAAGGCCACACTGACAAAAGCCCTAGAAACAGAGACTAGATCCCCAGAAACCTGCTTCCCCACAACAGATGGGCTATGCCCGTCAGGAGGAACAAGAATCTGGCCACACGAATACAGCCAAAGGTAAGGCCACAAAACCTTACTGACCCAGGCAGGATAATAGGGTCCTCTGGATAAATACTAGGCCAAAGGAATGCACCAAGGAAGAGAGTTCCTGGTCGAAGCTGTCGGGCACCAACACTCTCAGGTGGAAACCTCAAACAGAAAAGAGGAGACAGGAATCCTCCAATGATGGGCCAGGATGTCCAGAACAACCTGGCCCGTGTGGGGAGGCAAACCAACACAGGGTGAATGGCAGTTAGTATGGGAGAGAGAGAGCTCAACCTGGCAACAAATAAACAGGGTCAGAGAATTATTATTATTTATTTATATAGCGCCAGCTTAATCCGCAGCGTTGTACAATATGGAATAGACATACAGAGATATTAAATAGTAACTCATATGTGAAGAACTGAAGAATCAAAGGGCCCTGCTTGTGAGAGCTTACAGTATAGAGGAAGGTAGGTTGGACACAGAAGGTGTAAGTGTTATTGGGTGTAAGTGTCTCCTACCACATGAGCTGTCAGTGAGTGGGTGGGAGAGAGAAGTGCTATTGAGTGGTGTTGTTGACAGTGAGGGTAATGTCTGGGGTAGGGCTGGTAGGAGAGGGAGGGAAGATAATTAGTTCGGTTTTGCCAAGGTTAAGTTTGAGTTGATGGGAGGACATCCTGGAAGACACTGCAGACAGACAGTCAGATACCTGGGACAGGAGGGAAGGGGAGAGGTCTGGGGAGGAAAGATAGATTTGAGTGTCATCAGCATAGGAGTTGATTAGTTTGCCAAGGGATGCAGTGCAAATTGAGAAGAGAAAGGGGCACAGGACTGAGTCCTGAGGCACTCCGACAGACAGTGGGAGGGGTGGGGAAGTGGAGCCAGAGTAAGACACACTGAAGGAGCGTTTGCAGAGATAGGATGAAAACCAAGAGAGGGCAGTGCCACAGAGACCTAAAGAGTGGACGGCTTGGAGGAGGAGTGGGTGATCTACTGTGTCAAAGGCAGCTGACAGGTCCAGGAGAATGAGTAGGGAGTAGTGGCCTTTTGATTTTGCAGACAGCAAGTCGTTGGCCACTTTAGTGAGGGCAGTCTCAGTGGAGTGATGTCGACGGAATCCAGATTGCAAGGGATCTAGCAGGGAATGGGAGCAGAGGAATTTAGTGAGCTGGTTGTAAGCGAGACATTCAAGGAACTTGGAGGCGAACGGGAGTAGAGAAATGGGCCGGTAGTTTAACAGTGTGTTTGGGACCAGGGAGGGTTTCTTTAGAATGGGTGTGATTAGTGCATGTTTAAAACAGGATGGGAAGGTGCCGGTTATCAGAGACAGGTTGAATGAGTGAGTAAAGGGTGGTGTTAGTAGAGGTAAAAGCTCTTGAGTGAGCTTAGATGGGATTGGGTCAAGAGGGCAGGTGGTTGGGTTTGAGCGAGTGAGGAGAAGGGAAACTTTGTCCTCGGTGATGGGTGAGAAGGAGCTTAGTGTGTATGTGGGGGAGATGGTAGGGCTATGCTGGATAGGTGGGAGTGAAAGTGATGAGATTTCATGTCTGATGGAGTCGATCTTGTCCTTGAAGTGGGTGGCGAGGTCTTAGGCGTAGAAGTTAGTGGAAAGGGTTTGCATTGGTGGATGTAGAAGTTACTTGAAGGTTGAAAAAAGGTGTTTCGGGTTGGAGGAAAGATTAGAAATTAGAGAGGAGAAGTATGACTGTTTGGCCAGGGAGAGGGCAGAGCTATAGGGATGGAGAATTAATTTGTAGTGTATGAAGTCAGCTGTGGAGCAAGATTTCTTCCAGTGCCTTTCGGCAGTGAGTGAGCACCTTTGGAGGTATCGCGTTTGTCTTGTGTGCCAGGGTTGTAATGGGGTTGAGCGGGGGTGACGTGGAGTTGCAGGTGCAGCTGTGTCAAGGGCTGTTGTGAGAGTGCTGTTGTAGAGAGCAGTAGTTTGTTCTGGACAAGCAAGTGTGAGGATGGGGTTGAGAAGGGGTTGCAGGGAAGTGGAAAATTGCTGCAAGTCAAGAGAATGCAGATTTCTCTGCATGCTCTTGGTCATGGTGGGTGGGATTGATTTGCATGGTATGCTAATGTTTCCGGAGAGGAGGTGGTGGTCGGAGAGGGGATAGGGAGCATTAGTAAAGTTAGAGACCGAGCAGAGGTTGGTGAAGACCAAGTCAAGGGAGTGACCGTCACTGTGTGTGGGAGAGCAGGTCCATTGTGATAGGGCAAAGAGGTTGTTAATGAGAGGCGTTTGATGGGGAGGGTGTTATGGTTGTCAACAGGGATGTTGAAGTCTCCCAGGATGAGAGTAGGGACATCAGAGGACATGAAATGAGGAAGCCATGAAGTGAAGTGTTCAAGGAATTGTGCAGTAGGACCAGGTGGTCTGTTTATGACAGCGACACGCAGGGGAAAGGGAGAGAGGAGACGAAGTGTGTGAGCTTCAAAGGTAGGGAAGGAGAGACAGAGAACAGTGGGGATTACCTTAAACGTATGGTTAGGGGACAACAGGATGCCTACTCCACCCCCTTGTCTGTTGCCAGGCCTAGGTGTGTAGGTGAAGTGAAGGCTGCCATGTGACAGTGCGGCAGTGTCTGTGAGCCAGGTTTCAGTGATGGCAAGGAGGTTTACAGAGTGAGAAATAAACAGATCATGAACAGCTGTTAGTTTGTTACACACAGAGCGGGCGTTCTAGAGGCCAAAACAAAAGGGGGGGGGGGTTAGGTGATGTGGTACAGTTATTAGATTGTGGATGTTGCGAGTGTGAGTAGGTGTTGCATTACAGGAGAGAATGGAAGGGGGACCTGGGTTAGGTGAGATGTCACCTGCAGCAAGCAGGAGGAGAAGGGACAGGGACATAAGATGGGAGTGAGATTTGAAACAGTGGGGCTTTTTGGCAGCATTTGATGGAGATGGTAATGATAGGGCCTGGAGGAATGCTAAAAGTTCATGGGAACAGAGAAGTGGTGAGGGAAGTGAGGGTGCAGTGTGGATGGAGTGACACTTAATGTGGACACAGGAGGAGGAGAGTCATAAGCAGGTGAGAATGGCAATAAAAAAGCAAAGAGCCAGATTGGTCATAGTGGGGTTAATGTGTGTGGGTTGAGGAGTTTGTGTAATAGTTTGTAGTCCGATGGAGTGCAGGTGACTTGGCAGTCAAGGGTCAATCCAAGGTGCAGGGGTGGAGGTTCCAGGGAGGGTAAGAAGAGTCAGTTGCAGAATTGTGAAGTATTTGATGAGGGTAGGAGTCAATGCAGGGTTAAATGAAGTACTCCATTGATGATTAGTAGAGGTAGATGTTGTAGTGGTTAATGAGACAAGTTTTTTTTTTCACTTCAGCTGTTTAGTGCTTAACTGAGCTGTTCTGGTAGTTTTGGTTACTTGCATCAGGTGTTCAGCAGTTTTTATATAAGGTGCAATGTCAGTGCTTTGTTTTAGGTAGATGTTGTTGTGCTCTGGATCCAGCATGAGCTGTTTTTTAGTTGATAATGAGCTGTCCTCAGTCCATCCTCTGTCCAACTCAGTCTAACTCTCTTATGGAGACTTGGAAACCAGGACTTTGGAACCAGGCACACTGCAGAAGCTGGCACACTGCTAGGTTAGAGCCCTTATATAGGGAAACCTAAGCTATGACAGTCTATACAGCTGAAGCCAGTTCAAGCAAATTAACGCATCAGAGAGAGAGAGAGCAATGAGATAAGCACAACAGGAAGAGAGCAATATACCTGGACAGAAGGTTAGAATCCACAAAAAGGCCAGGGATGTTATTCCAAGATAATAGTAAGTAATTTAAAATTAATAGCTGAGGTATAATAACTCAGTCTAACTCTCTTATGGAGACTTGGAAACCAGGACTTTGGAACCAGGAACACTGCAGCAGCTTGCACACTGCTAGGTTAGAGCCCTTATATATAGAGAAGGCGGAGGCATGCAAATTGGGGAAAGCAAAATCATATTCAGGAGGGCCAAAATCACCAGAAGCTTTGGGTACTGTCAGAGGGAGCTGAGAATCGGAAGGTCAATAAACAAGCAATGGGTCACCAAGAGCGAATCCAGAGGAAAGACAAAGCAAAGTCAATAAACGGGCCAAAAGGGTAAAAAAAAAAAAAAAAATACGAGGAATTACAAGACTAACAAAAAAAACACACACACTCTCAAAGACTAGCTTGAATAATCAGAATTTGAGAATCCGAGTCGTCAGAGTTTTTAAGCCTCAGCATTCCAATGGGAAGGAGAAAAAGGATGAGGCAAGTATTGGACAGTAGCAGGACCAAAAGATCCCAAGAGAGAACTTGACATCTGTTAATTGTTTAAGACTTTGAACTTATCACAACTTATCTACTCGCCCTACTCACATAAATCAAAAAACATCCAACCACACTCTGCTAGACTGGATCCTTTCATCTTGCCCAAGCAGAATCCAAGATCAGGCATATTGGTAAATGTATTTGACAATCACTCCATAGTGTACTGAGTTCAAAAAAATAAACCAATCCAATCATGTCTCAGAGATATATTTACTAGATCATTTAGGAAATTTAATCTCCAGTCTTTCCTAAATGACCTAAGAAACTGCCAGTGGTATAAAATGAATGTAATACCTAACCTAGACTCAGCAACTGACTGTTTCAGTTGCAGGTCTGTAAAATCCATGACCCACTAAAGAAGAGCAGGGTAAGGGAGGCCCATCTACCCTGGGTCTCTGCTGGCCTACTTGAGTTATATAGTTTTAGAGATGCCTTACAGACAAAACTTAAACAAACTGGCTCTGACTCCACTTATTATCACATTACCCAGTCAATAGCTGATGCATTCAACACTTTGGTGGATGTGCCACCTCCCTGATTACACAATGATTACACAAAACAAAAGTAATGCAGAAGTAAAAGGTGCATTGAAGAGTCTCTGTCACCTTCAACCCAACCAAATACAAGCAATTCAAAAAATAAAGAAAACAAACTCTGTATTACTTAAATGATGCAATGTGAAATAGTTAACTATTGCAACAAATTATCAATTAACCATACACAAAACAGACCAGTTCAGTACACTAATAATTGTCTGCCAAAAATGAAGGTCTGAGACTTAACCTTTATTATTTCACTTTAATAAAAACATTTATTTGTGTTATTAGGTGCTGTATTAAATCATACAGGATACACTGTTTAAAATTGTGCTTAGAAGCAGTAAGCAAGCCAAACACAACACACTGTACTACATGACATAACTGCTGATTCCTAATCAGGTGTCACAGACTTCTAATTAACAGAGTCAGACTTAATAGAGGGATAAACCTCTTGGGTCCCAGAAAGGAAGTCTATGTGAAGGTGATAGTGCACCTGGATCATAAATGGCTCAACATTTGACCTCGGTCTTATCAGATCATATTCTCCCTCTCCATATACATACTGCCTCCATTAACCCCTTAACAACAAATGACTTACCAGGTACGTCACGCAGAAACTGTCACTTAGTGACAGAGGACGTACCTGGTAAGTCCCGGAAGTCCGGGTCTCCGTGAGGCTACACGCCGCTCGGGGACTCCGGACTCGTTTGGAAAAAAAAAATGTACCACGGGTGTTAAGGTGACAGCCACGTACGTATGCGGCTGTCACTAAGGGGTTAATATCTGGCTATACTAATTATAGTATCTGTGTATAGAAATACTTATGGTCTTAAAGGAATAGTAATACTTTTAAGTTTATTTAATTTGGTAAGGAGTGTTGGGAGTCAGGCGCTCGGTGGATAAATAGAGATATATGGAGATTTGTCAGGAAGAAGTTCTGTTTGCTGCTGTAGGGTATCACCTACGTCACCCACGTCACTCTGAATGTAGCAAAAAAGAAGAAAGGGGACAAACAGCGCAAAGAACAGTCTTCTAAGCGTAGTATTATTAGCAGTGATGATAGAAAAAATCTTTACATTTTCAGGAGGTTATATCTGCCTCCCAGTATAAACCGCATGTACTATATAGTAGTCACCTCCAACGATGATACCCAGAGGACAGAGACCATATATATCAAAGATGTATGGACCAAATGTCTATGGGAACTTATTAATGATACATACAGTAATAAAAATAGTATAGTAGATAATAATAGGCCTTCATATGAATAATAAAGGACTCTGGAAAGTCACGCCAGAAATTCTCATGTTAACATATTAGCATAACTCTCCTGCTGCTGGACCATCAGGGAAGAGGTAGGAAAAGGACACTGGGGGTGCAATATGGAAATGATGGGGCAATGTGAGGGCAATATGGATCTGATGGGGGCAAGTTGGAGATGATGGGGGAAATATGGAGATGATGGCAAACTGGCAATGTGGAGATGATGGGGGCAATGTGAGGGAAAGTTTGAGCTGATGGGGGCAATTTGGAGCTGATGGGGGCTATATGGAGCTGATGGGGGCAATATGGAGATGATGGCAATGTGGAGATGATGGGGGCAATGTGAGGGTAAGTTGGAGCTGATGGGGGCAACATGGAGCTGATGGGGGACAATATGGAGATGATGGGGGCAATGTGAGGGTAAGTTGGAGCTTATGGGGGCAATATGGAGTTAATGGGGGGGCAATATGGAAATGATGGCAATGTGGAGATGATGGGGCAATGTGAGGGTAAGTTGGAGCTGATGGGGGCAATATGGAGATGATAGCAATGTGGAGATGATGGGGGCAATGTGAGGGTAAGTCGGAGTGGATGAGGGCAATATGGAGCTGATGGGGGGCGATATGGAGGTGATGGCAATGTGGAGATGATGGGGGCAACATGAAGGTAAGTTGGAGCTGATGGGGGGCAATATGGAGATGATGGCAATGTGAGGGCAATATGGAAAGGATGGGGGCAATGTGAGGACAAGTTGGAGCTGATGGGGGGCGATGTGGCTGTTAGGAGCACTGTGGAGGTGTCCAGTGGAGATGGCCAATGGGGGGGTGAGCGCTTCAGATTTCTGTGCCTACAAGCTCCTGAGATGTAAATCCGGCCCTGGTAACATGCACAGCTACTCGCTGAGTATCCTATACTAAAAGAAAGAAGCTAGTTGATCTGCTTCAGAGCTCCAAAAGCCTACCACCAAAAAATCAGATCTCTTCCCAGTCTAATATCCCTAAAAATAACTGCTTCTTTGCATTTAAAAACCATATGTAATTGTATAACAGGAGTTTAGAGTTCTTACCTGTTAAATCATTTTCTCTTAATCCATATGGAACACATGGGGATGGAATCCTTCCTTTTGAGGGTAGGGCATATCTCAAAGACAGAGTCTTACGGATGGAGACTCTCTCCTCCTCCAGCTCAACCCTCTCCCGCTTTGTAAGCTCCAGAATGACTGTGACCGAAGCCACGCAAACAAGGAAAGCAGGGGAAGAAGAAGGAAAGACTCTAAAAGGACTCTGCAGCCCAGGCAAGACCACATCAAAGGTCCCTTTCTCAGGGTGGGAGATCTGTGTTCCATATGGACTAAAGAGAAAAGTATTTAACAGGTAAGAACACTAAAGTTCTATTTTCTCTAAAGTCTAATATGGAACACAGGTTCCATGGGGATATACCAACACTAAGCTCCCAGAGGTGAGAAAAAAAGGAGATAGAACCTCACACCTGTCCCCATGATACTAGAGTTCCCCAGGACTATCCAGTATCAGAATATCCCAAACAGGAAGTGTCAACTGACAATGAACTACAGTGCGCACAAAAACAAGAGCCAGCTGGGCTCAAACAACTGAACAACAGTATGGCAACCAAGTGTGCAAGTCCCTAGACAGACGGAGTTGCCTGCAGGACCTTCTGGCCAAAGCTGGCTTCAGCCAAGCCAGAACATCGACATGAAAGTGCACAGCAAAGGTGTTCAAGGAAGACCAAGTCACAGCCTTGCACAACTGCTCAGCCGAGGTCTGATTCTTGTAGGCCCAGAAGTGAGCTATGCTGTGACCTTGATGGGAATAGGTTTCTTCCTAAATTCATAAATGTGGCTATAGGAGCCTTAATCCAAGAGGCAACTGTCACCTTGGAGGCAACTTGACCTCCCTAGGACCCTCAAAAATAACAAATAGAGAGTCAGTCTTGAGAAAAGGCTCAGTACACTGTACATAAAATTGAAGATAACACACAACGTCTAACAAATGGAGATCCTTCTCCCTGTCAGACTTAGGGTTAAGACAAAAGGAAAGCACAACAATCTGAGTGACGTGGAACTCAGAAACCACCTTAGGAAGAAGCTCCCAGTGCAGAGGTTTGAAGCACCACCTTGTCCTTATGAAAGACCAGGATAGGCTGTTTGCAAGAACTGAGACCACGGCCAAAAGAAAAGATATCTTGAGCATCAATTGACATAGAGGAATGGAAGCAAGGGGCTCAAAGGGAGGTCTTTGCAACACTCCCAAAGCCAAATAAAAGTCCCACAGTGGGGAGGGAGCCTTAAAGGCAGGGAAGTCATGATGAGCCAGCCCCTGAAAAAAAAACTTTGACATCAGGAATGGTGTCAATATGACGCATCGAAAAGCGCTGAAATCTAAACCTTTAAAGAGCTCAATATGAGTCCAATGTTTACACAATCCTGGAGAAAGGATAACACCAAAGGAAGGTCAAACAACTGCGAGGACGCAGCCTTGTCCAAGCACCATTTGTGAAAAATAAAGAATACCCTATAGTAGGCCTTGGATGAGACCGGCTTGAGGGTCTGAATAACAGTGGAAATGACCTCAGTGGAGAACCCTTTTCTCCTTAAGATGTGGGCTTCAACAGCCATGCCGTCAAAGCCATCTTTTCCATATCCTCATGCCATAGATAGCCATGGAGAAGTAGGTCTGGCCTGAGAGGAAGCTGTAGTGGGTTCTGAATGGAAAGACCGACCAGATCCACAAACCACACCCTCCTGGTCCAATAAGGAGCCACCAGAATTACAGTCGAATCATCCATCCTGATCTTCCGGAGCACTCTGGGAATGAGAGGAAATGGAGGAAAAACATTAACGAGGGGGGAAGTTCCATGGAATCGACATTGCATCGGTTACAAGGGCTGGTGGATCGCCCTTCTGGAAGTAGGAGGTCGGAACCTTTCCGTTCTCCCTGGTGGCCATGAGATCTATTGTTGGCACACCCCAGAGCTGCATAATCAGGTAGGAGACTTCTGGATTGAGTCTCCACTCTCCAGGATCTATGTCTTAGCCGGAACATGGGTTTCTGCCCAGCCGAGAATGTACCTCACTTTGTACGAAGTGGCGGCACTGCTAGTGCCCCCTTGGTGACTGATGTAAGCCAGCACCGTAGTGTTATCCGACTGAACCCTCACTGGCTTCCTCTTCAAGAGTGAAGTCCAGTACACAAGAGCTAGTAAAATTGCCTGGAGTTCCAAGACTCTGATGGACCAAAGAGACTCCTCTGGAGTACACCTGCTCTGAACCACCCAGGTGACCTAGAACCGCACCCCCAGTCGCTCAACATGATGTCCATCGTGACCAGAAACCATCCTGGTATCACAAAGAGTTTCTCCTGTTCCAGATTGTGTTGGCGTAACCACCACTGATGGTCCCGGCTGGTCTCCAGAGAGGGATATCTGCCGATCCAAGAGTGCCTGGATTTCAGGACCACTCTGGATGTTCCCTCGAGTGAAACATAGAAACATAGAATTTGACGACAGATAAGAACCATTTTGGCCCATCTAGTCTTCCCATTTTCCTACAGTAAAAACCTCAAACCTTTTTTGGTCCTTTCTTAAGTTAAGGACAGCCTTATGCCTATCCCATGCATGCTTAAATTCTGTCCCTGTATTAACTTCTACCACTTCTGCTGGTAGGCTATTCAACTTATCTACTACCCTCTCAGTGAAGTAAAACTTTCTTACATTACATCTAAACCTGTGTCCCTCTATTTTTAGACTATGGCCTCTTGTCCTAACATTTTTACTCCTTTGAAATATACTTCCATCCTGCACTTTGTTGAATCCCTTCATGTATCTGAATGTTTCAATCATATCCCCTCTCTCTCTTCTCTCCTCCAAGCTATACATGTTCAGATCCTTTAGTCTATCCTGATATTCCTTTTTCTGTAAACCAGTCACCATTTTAGTAGCCCTTCTTTGAATTTTCTCTAGAGTATCTAAATCCTTCTGGAGATGGGGTCTCCAGTACTGTAACAATACCCTAGGTGAGGTCTAACTAGAGATCTGTAGCGTGGCATGACCACTTCCCTTTCTCTGCTACTAATGCCCCTAGCTATACAACCCAGTACCCTGCTTGCATTCCCCACCACTTTATTACATTGCCTGCCTACCTTTAAGTCATTAGAGATAATTACTCCCAAATCTCTTTCCTCTGTTGTCTCTGACAGTACAGTACCCTTAATAGTATATTTTTCCTTTGGATTTTTATGTCCCAAGTGCATTGTTTTACATTTATCAACGTTAAACTGCATCTGCCACACTTTTGACCATTCTTCTAATTTACCTAAATCATTTGTCATTTGTCTTATTCCCCCTGGAATGCCTACCCTATTGCAGATCTTGGTATCATCTGCAAAAGGGCATACCTTACCTTGAAAACCTTTTGCAATATCCCTAATAAAAATATTAAAAAGAATGGGTCCCAGTACAGATCCCTGAGGTACTCCACTAGTAACACTCCTTTCGTCCAAATATTCTCCATTGACTACCACCCTCTGTCTCCTGTCACTCAGCCATTGCCTTATCCATTTAACTATTTTTGCATCCAGACCCAAACACTGCAGATTATTTATGAGTTTTCTATGAGGGACACTGTCAAATGCTTTATGGAAATCTAGATAAGCTATATCTACTGCTCCCCCTTGGTCTATTATTTTAGTTACCCAGTCAAAAAAATCTATGAGGTTAGTTTGACAAGATCTCCCTGCTGAAAACCCATGCTGTTTGGTATCTTGCAAGCCATTTAAATTCAGATATTCAACAATTCTTTCCTTTAACCCCTTAACGACCGGCCGCGCAGGCACACGGCAGTCACTAAAGAATCTGATTCCGGACTCCCCAAACGGTGTGCAGCCGCTGGGGGAGCCCGGAATTCCATGACAGTCATAGTATGTCATGGGTCGTTCAGTCAGGTTTACCCATGACGTACTATGACCGTCAAGGGTCGTTAAGGGGTTAACATAGTCTCTATTAATTTTCCCACTACTGATGTAAGACTTACTTGTCTGTAGTTACCAGACTCTTCCCTGATACATTTTTTGTGAAGAGGTACTACATTTACAAACTTCCAATCTTCTGGAACTATTCCTGTCATTAGTGACTGATTGAATAATTCTGTTAAAGGTTTCACCAGAACACACTTAAATTCTTTTAATAACTTTGGGTGTATCCCATCTGGTCCCATTGATTTATCTGTTTTAACCTTAGAAAGTTGAAGTAGAACTTCTTCCTCTGTAAACATGCATGTTTACCATGTCTTGCCATTTTGTTTTTCTAACAGAGGTCCCTTCCCTTCATCTTCCTCTGTAAAAACTGAACAGAAATATTAATTGAGACCGTCAGCTAGCCCTTTATTCTCATTTACATAGTTTCCATTTTTTGTTTTCAGTCTATTTCTTGTTTCATTTTCCTCCTTTCACGTATATATCTAAAAATGTTTTATCCCCCTTTTTTTATTGGCAAATTTTTCCTCTGTCTGTGCTTTGGCACATCTAATAATGCATTTGGCCTCCTATCTTCTTCCTTCTGCGTCTGCTTATATTTCTTAAATGCTTCTGTTTTCTTCTTTACTATATTTGCCACTTCTGCTGAGCACCACAGTGGTTTTCTTTTTCTTTTACCCTTGCTGACATGTCTAATGTAATGCTCTGTTGCATTTAGTAAAACGCATTTCAGATAATCCCATTTCTCCTGGACTCCATATCTAAAGATCTCCAAGTTGTTAAAGACTGATATAAAAATGTTTCCATTTTAGAAAAATCAGCCTTTCTAAAGTCTAGAACCTTTGTTTTTGTGTGGTGCAACTCAGCCTCTGTCTTTATATTAAACCACACAGATTGATGATCACTGGAGCCCAAACATTCTCCTACAGCTACATCTGATACCAAGTCTCCATTAGTAAATAATAAATCTATTGTGGCTTCCTTCCTAGTCGGCTTCTACTAACTGACTAAGAGCTAATTCTTGTAAAGAATTTAGGATATCTCTACTCCTGGCTGAACCTGCTGCTTGGTTTTTCCAGTCCACATCAGGAAGATTAAAGTCCCCCATAATTATAACTACACCTTTCACAGTCATCTTAGTTACTTCCTTGACTAGCAGTTGATCCAACTCCTTTGTTTGTCCTGGGGGTCTATTGATCATACCTATACGAGTGAACATCTTATTCCTGTATTATAAAGTTATCCAAACAGTCTCTGTGTTCTCCTCCATACCCTGTATAAGATTAACCTGAGAGTGCTCCTGAGAATAAGGCACAGTCTTTAGTGTTGACCTAATCTGTCCAGTACTCTCATGTACTCCTTGATTGTGGCAGTGTGCCACTCCAGGGCCTGAAACACCTCTATCATTACCAGTAGGATCTTCTCTTCCGGCAGGAAAACTTTCCGTTGGCAGGCATCTAACTTCATTCACAGAAACACCAGTTCCTGTGAAGGCACCAGAGAGGACTTTAGCAGGCTCATGCACCTGTGAGGGGCCAAGAGCCCAGCACATTCTTGAACATGCTGGAAAAGCAGCTCCTCTGATGAAGCCTTGAGCAAAAAGTAGGCCAAATAGGGTGTCATGGAAATGCCTGGGTGTAAATGAAGGTTGTTAAGGCCCTCATTAACCCGGTGAACACTTGAGGCACTGAAGCAAGGAGAAATGGCAGAGCAGTGAACTGGTTATGATCCAAGCCAAAGACAAAACGCAGATAGCGTTGGCTGTCTGGGTGGACAGGGATGTTTAGGTATGCATCCTGAAGGTCTAGTGATACCAGATACTCCCCTAAGAACATTGCTGCTATCACAAAAAGCAAAAATTCCATAATTAGGCACGTAGTCACCACATATTTGTTGAGACACTTGACATTCAAAATGGAACTACAGCTGCCGTCCTCCTTTGGAACCACAAACAGGTTGAAATAAAAACCTGAAATGCTCACAGGGAGAGGTACTGGAATCAGAACTTTCTTTTCCAGCAGGGAATCCACAGGATCCTGAAACAGCCATGTCTTGTCCGGCTCCTTGTCACCCTTCACAAGAAAGAAACAATATGGTGGAAGGGACCCGAAATATATGTGTTAACCTCTGGTAATTACCTCCAAAACCCACTGATCCATGATTGAGGATTCCCAGTCATCCCAAAAAAGGTGGCGGCGCCCCTCTACAGGTACAAGGGGACCAGAATTCCCCGAGTCATGCAGCAGATTGCTTGCAGGTTTAGCCCTTGAAGCTGCTCACTAGGGCTGCCACTACTGTCTGGGCTTGGCAGAGAAGCGCA
The DNA here is from genome assembly GCA_037306005.1 of Rhinophrynus dorsalis. Classification (NCBI taxonomy): domain Eukaryota; kingdom Metazoa; phylum Chordata; class Amphibia; order Anura; family Rhinophrynidae; genus Rhinophrynus; species Rhinophrynus dorsalis. Next base: position 294,842,452 of record CM074718.1, read on the forward strand.
CATAAGAGGCCTGCGAACCCTGCGGTCTCTGCACCTCCACTTGGCGTGGAAACAAAAAAGAAGCAGTTTTCTCGCCATAGTTGATTTATTGCAGCCATTTGAGGCAACAAAGTGCTCTTGCTCCCAGTAGGATCACTAATGATCTGCTTCAGTTAAGGTCCAAAGAGAGATTTGCCATGAAAAGGTAAGGAAACCAGTGAATTCTTGAAAAATTGGTCCGCAGACCAAATATCTTAAGCCACAGAGTGCATTGCACAGCAACAGAAAAGGCTGAGGCCTTAGCAGACAACCTGACTGACACAAAATTAATTAACGTTAGCTAAAGGAACCAACAAATCCTCTGTGGAAACCTCTGCACAGACAGCCTCCGTCAGCTGTTCACCCCACATGGCAACTGCCCTGTTAACCCAGGCAGAGGCAAAAATAGGTCTAAGTGATGCTCCAGTATATGCAAACTTGGCCCTGATGATTTAGTCCAGCTTCTTGTCAGCTGGATCTTTAAGCCCTGCTGCATCTGCCAAAGGCATAGCAGTACTTTTAGCCAACCAGGAAAAAAGGGGGTCCACTGTTGGAGGAGAGGCCAACTGCGCCAAAGCTGCCTCCTAAAACAGGTACTACTTAGAGAACCTTTTGGTGATAGACATTATTTTGTCTGGGGTCTTCCACTCTTCCAGTAGAATCTGATCAAGAGTAGCATTAGGCGGAAAAAAGGACAAAGAATTCTAACGCCTCTGGAAGACATCAGTAAAAGAAAACCCCTCATCAGAGGTGTCAGAGATCTGAAGGGTCTCCAAAACTGCTTTAATAAGTCCCTCAGCCGAAGGAAGGGGATCAGTCTCATAAGAGTCTCCATTGGAGTAGGAATAATCCATATCCTCATATACCCCTTCCTCATCTTCCCTTTCTGACAATTTATCTTCTGAAGAAGCCCCAGGGTCTGACGAACACATATTTAAAGGTAGTGGGGGGCTTCCATTACTAAAAAAACACCTGAAGCGAAGGGGTGAGTCCCCGCAAAGTCTATATTTCAAATGATTGAAACTCAACAAAAGGGAAGTTGACCTATACTTACATGGACTTTACATTTCTGACTACCATCACAACAGCCAGATCCCTAGGGCTTCCCACCATCGGCCCCAAAAACCCTGATTTCTGCCGCCGGGGTGTGGAATTTTACATAAATGCTCCTTTGACCTTATAGTCCTGGTAATGGAAGAGGTTAGTAAAATACTAAAACAGGTTAGAACTGAATTACAAATTTTTGAATTACATTACAAAGAAAATCTCATTTCTGACCCTTCCACTGACTGGTATACAAAACTCAAGAACACAGTAAGCAACTATAGACAAAGACTCATTACATTCAAAAATAGCAAACTAAAGTATAAACTATAGCTGGTTACAAGGTCAAAGAATACATCCACCACAGAACAGGAGACCTTAGTTCTGGCAATTCCTCTGGCTCTGACACTGAACAACCCACAACATCACAAGCTTCCAGTGCACAAAACCCTATAACAGTGGTCAATAGCGCACCTTTTTAGGGGTCCAAACCAGGGCAACCGCAAGAGGTGGGGGAACCACCGCTCACACCCTAGGAGGGGAGGCAAACACCAGAATATCAAACAAGCCACCCTCAATGCCCAATATTTAATCTTTAATTTAAGTAAATGTCCACTCACCCAGGCAGAAATCTCTCTCCTAGGTAAGGGTCTTTCTTTTATCCCAACCTCGAAACCTGATTTATTTTACATCAACGCACACAAGTTCCAAAGGAGACTCAATTTTAAAGGGATAGTAATACTTCGTTTTAACTTTATTTTATTTTGTAGGCATTAAAAAAACATGAAGAATGATATAAGTCTTACCTTTCAATCCTTTATGGTTTATGAGATATTCACAAGCAAAGTTCCCCTCCCCGCCCCTTTTACCTAGTGTAAGCCATCTCTTCTCAGATGTGGATCAGGTTGTATGACCAGACAGATAACAGAAGGGGACAATTTTCTTTGTATGAAAACAATGAAAGCCCTTCCCCCCTTGACAAGTTTTTCAGCTTTTTCCCTTATCTTAATTGAAGATTGTCCCTCTCTGCAGTCTACCTGGGCACCTCCCTTCTGATCTGGCTGACCGGTGGGGGGGGATACTTTGCTTGTGAATATCTCTTAAACCATAAAGGTTTGAGAGATAAGACTTATATCCTTCTTCGTGTTTTTTTAATGCCTACAAAATAAAATAAAGTTAAAACGAAGTAGTACTATCCCTTTAAGGATTATTTCAAGGACAACCACACCTCTGAATACACCATGCTGCAACCTAAGCGTAATTTTGACCCACCAGATATCAGCCCCACCATTAAAACATTCACCAGAAATATTACTTCTGAAGCACACTCAGTACTTCCCAGCCAAGTTAAATATAATTTAACCAAAGCGGAGAAGAAAGCATTAACCACACTCATAGATGATAAAAAAGTGGTAGTTAGACCTGCTGACAAAGGAGGCACAGTGCTTGTATTAGATAGTGATGACTACCAGTTTGAAGTGGTCCTCCAACTATCTGACAAAAAAACTTATCTAAGATTGACTCAGGATCCTATGTCCAGCTACAAGAGATACACTGATGAAACACTCAGTATCGCCCACCAACAAGGTCTAATCAACAAAACTCTCCATAAATACATGTCTACTGCATTTCCCATCTGCCCTATTATATACCTACTCCCCAAGAAAAACAAATCACGCTCCTCTCCACCTGGCAGACCTATAATTTCCGCCAGAGGCTCACAGATATACTGCACAATACAGCATGGAAAGGACCATCTATGGCAATACTTGGGTTGCCATCCTTTATGAAGTGGATCCCTTTGTACATATAGGATGTTGTCCAGCATTTTGATACCACCGGATGTGTTGTTCTTTTCATTGGATATTTTCATATGGATTACAGCATTATGATACTATATTCAGACTAGGTATCCAACTGAGGAGCTCATTTTACTTCTGCCAGAACTACGTGGTGTTTACGTAGGGTAAGCATTATGGTATTGTCTGAACATTTGAAGTATACTGATTATGATCCAATGAAGTGCACAGACTGCTTCCGTTTAAAAAAAAACATTGCAGGATCGACTTTCTTGACTTTTGCTGACTTACACTTTATTGTGTTCAATATGAATACCTTGAATATTGACTATAAGTGTACAGCATGACCTGATACATGTATCCATACACATCTGAATCATTTGTTGTTTGAACTATGAGTACTCTGTATTTAAGTATCTTGTATTAGGATATCCTGTTCATCTGCATACCCGGCACAGTATTATATGCATTGTATGTCACACATAAGACCTCCTGTTCTTCCTTAACGCTACTTTACAGACTAAAGTAGGAGTTAGAACATGAGAGGGAAGTCTTGTATTATCTATTTACAGTAATTAAGTGATTGCGAATTACCATGATTAACCACTAGGTTTCCCTTATCATTAGTGATCCTAGATATTCACATATCAGTGAACTGGTCAGCGGGTATCTTTTTCCCAGATTTGGCTAAAATTTGAGACATATAGTATCTTCAGGTTGTTACAGTAGGTTTGGCTGAGCTGCTCTTTCTCTGCTGCTCGATTCTGCTGTCTGAACTGATCTAGTGTTCTGCTATCTATTGCTACTGCCTTTTCTGAGTCTGGCTGAATCAGCTGACCTCGCAGTGACTGCTCACCTGACTGATATCAGCCAACCCTCCCAGGTTATTTAAAGCAGCTTAGCTCACCTCCTAGTTTGCCCTTGTGTTTGCTTCTGGCTGCAAGAGAGTTCTACTACGTTTCTGATTTCCTGTGCATGACCTGGCTTCCTCTGATGTCCCTTCTGGTTCCTGACTCCCTGGCTTGTTCCTGACATAGCTGATCTCCGTATTCCTGACCCCGGATTGGCTGAACACCTGTCTAGGTTCCTGACCCAGGCTTGTCTTTTGGTTTACACTTCTGGATCACGATTTTGCCTTGTTTGCTTTGGTTATTTTAATAAAAGTGTTTTGCACTTTATATTTTTGTGTCTGTCTGGTTCCTGGTTCCCTAACAAGTAGATGTACGTTTCCAGGAATAGATTTTACTTAAATTTGGCATGTAGAGTTAATTCCTTGTATACCAGATGACTACACACAGCTGACTTTTACCTTCTAAGTATAACCTTTCATGTATACTGATGCCCACAGTAAGGACTCTTTTTTTTATTATGCGACTAACATTTCACTGTGCGGGATTACATGATCAGGATTTCAAGTAGCGGGTCTCCACCGCATCGCACAGCACTCAGTACCGCTTGTGATTCCTCTGGGGTGAGTGACATTCCAAATCCTTTATTTTACCATACACACTCTATATAGCTATGGACTAATCTTGTCCATACCAGACCAATATGATGACGATATAAGTTTAAATAACAATACATTCGGAATACAGTATTACTATTTTACTTCATATGACCCACTATGTACAATATAACATAACATAAAACTGATTTTCACATTTATGTGGTTTTGGTATAATGTCCACTTGAACACATGTGATGTTATGACGTCACTAATTAGGGGACACCAACATTGGCACCCACACTAGGGTGAAGGGTTTAAAAGGCTGTGTATTATGCTATGCTGTATCCTGAGGAAGGCTAATCTTATGCAGCCGAAAAGTTGACTGAGTAAATTGAATTCTGTTTCAAACATTATGTGAAGTCCTGAGAGTGCTTATGAGAATATTTACAGTATTATCCATTGTGCTAACCTTCATCGGCACCCAGCCACCTGAATAACATTAAGCGTGAGTGCTACCAAACTTCTGTGTGTGTGTGTGTGTGTATTTATATATATATATATATATATATATATATATATATATATGTGTGTATATATATATATATATATATATATATATATATATAGACACATATGTATATATACACATAGCAAGAAAGGTGGGCAGCACCCGTGGGACCTGTTCAAAGTATTTTATTCCAAGAATTCAAGAGCAAACATACAGGTCAACGTTTCAGACCAGCTAAGGACCTTTATCAAGACAACCAAATTGGAGTCTAACCTCCTGTTTTAAGCCCAGCTCTGTCCTAACTTGACTGTAACGTGCGAGTGACATCTTGTGCATAAATCACAATGGAGTAGTGAGATTAGAAACAGTAATCCTTGTAAACAGTAAGAAGCTGTAATTTATTTATAAACATAATGCAACTTATCTAGTATAATCCAAACTGTGCTAGTTAAGGAACATAACCACAGAACTCTGTGTTATCACAATGTAGCCTGGGAGGTCAGATCGCACGCCCACATGTTCAAATTGCTCTGAGTTCATCCCTGCTAAGCTCCAGGACTGGCTAAGGCTCTGAGCAGCCAAGCGGCTAAATGGAACTCCAGCGCATCACGCATCAGACAAAGATTATCATGCTGGTTCCCACATTGTAACAAGAGCTATTTTTGAAAACCGTGACAATAAAGTCCACACATACTGAAATAGCAACGGGTTTGGCTAAATGATAACCATAAGAGGCTGTAAATAGTCACAACCTACAGAGTTTGCTCTTGTACATGCAAAAATCCCACATATACAGTCCATGCATATGATGATAATAAGGATGATTAGGTTTGCACTCTCTCCTTTTGTCTAAATCTGTCTTGAGGCATAAATGCCCAGGTAGTACTGCATAAGTAAACTGAGAGAAATGTTCTAGTAGGGGCCACATGACATTGTCCCAGATATACACATGGCTTCTACTTTACATTAGGCTGGAGATGTGCAGATAAGAAGGACAAATCTTGAGGTATTTCCATTCCTTTTAATGGACCCAGGTCATGAATAGCGGTGTCAAAACAATCAATCAAGGTCCTAAGGCTAGTATGCCTATATGAGGTGTGGGTCCTGTAACACACCAGCAAAACTAAATAGGTGATGGACATGTCATTGGGTAAATTAACCTGGTAGTGTTTAGGTAGTATGTTCCAGTGATAAACCAAAGTCAAAAATCCAAAATCACTCCCTGATGCATCAGACCCCCTAACACTATAACTGATAATGTTCATACCAGCAACACATCTCAGTGGTCAGAGCATAGCAATCAGAGAGCCACATGCAGGGGTAGAAGGCATCCAAATAAAAAGAATGTAGTCCAACTTATATAGTCCAGTGTAAAGTCCTATTATGGGTAGATGTTTATGATAGCAACGCCCTTCTAACAGGGTTCTATGCCCATCAGACCCTGGAGAGACAGTGAACTAGTAATACCGAAACGGTCAATGTGACAAAAGTTTCACCACAATCCTCAACCTCAGGATGTTTTACTATCACAAGTGAGAAGCAATCTATCACTGAGGCCTCTAGGAACCAGTGAATCCACCTGGTGTCACGGTTTTGATGAACACTCAGACAAGACTTGTAAGGTTAAAATAACTTTATTGAAAATAAAGTACAAACAGCATAAACTGTCTACAATACACAATGGGTAGGTAGGCACAGTATAACAACAATGTACAGAAAAGCAGCGAGTTCCCTAGAGAGCTATGGTGAGGAGGTGGCAGCGACCTGCTGATGATGACACTGGGACCCTAGAACCATAGGGTATAGCGGAGGCCCACGACTCTTGACTACTGGCAGTAAGGACCCTTGAACTCTAGGGATGAATGGAGGCCCAAGACCAACGGATACTGGTAACTGAGACCCTAGAATGCAAGGGTAGACAAAGGCATATGGACCACAAGTACTGGCAACGAGGATCCTAGAACGCTAGGAGTCCCAAGGCTCACAACTGGCAATCTCAGACCCTAGAACACTAGGGTCAACCGGAGGTCCAGACTTCGGATACTGGCAGCTAGGACCCTAGAGCGCTAGGGTATTGGGAGGCCCAAGACATAGAGCTACTGGTAGCAGAGATCCTAGAACGCTAGGGGTGACTCGGAGGCAACAGACCACGGAAGGCAACTGGTGTCCAATAACGTAGTGGACAGAGACAGGTATACCACCCTACAGCTGGCTCTTTAGCCCTAAGGCTACAGCGGATATTAGGCAGGACGAGACAGTGAACCGGACCTAGGATACCTAGGTACAGCAAGGTTCACTGATGGTAATGCACCCAGAGTAGTGCCTGTAACTCCCCACAGGGAGTGAGCCCAGCTTAAAGCAGTGGTAATGATGGACACGCAATATGTAATGAGTAACACGGCCCAAACTACAAGCAGCCCGGAGTCCGATACGCCATACGTGCACACCGCAGAGGTGGTAGATACCAGTAGGAGCGACTGAAGCAGTGAGTGCTCAGCCCAACGGTCAGCATCGTAAGTGGGTTAGAGCTAGCTCAGTCAGCAGCATCAGCTGTGTCTCAGCCAGTCCGGTCAGCAACGGATGCATATATTCAGCCAGTCGAGTCGGCAACGTAGCGGGTTCTCAGCCAGATCAGTTAGAAATGTAACGGGTTCTCAGACACATCAGTCAGCAACGTAGCGGGTACTCAGCTGGATCGGTCAGCAACTTAGAGGGTTCTCAGCCAGATTAACCAGCCATGGAATCGGAACAGATCAGGTTTACACAGGAACGTCGTCAGGTAGGCCAGGTTATACACAAACAGAGCAGCAGCAGGAACTAGCGCTATGTTCAGGTACACCACAAAAGGGCGCCTGACTACTGACATGATAGGGTATAAAAAGGGTTGGCCCTGGGTGGAGTCAAGTTCAAGGACCAATAAGAATATGAAAGTCAAAACAAGGAAGTGAGAATGTCGCCGCCCGCAACCAGGAGCACGGGCACTGTGATACCTGGCCTCCAACTGTAGCAATTTCTTGCCTCTATCACCTCCACGGGGTAATTCAGATTGAGTATCTATGACCATGTAAAGAAGGTCTGCCAAGGTGTGTTTCAAGTCAGCAAAGTGCCTAGCAACTGGTTTGTCACTGGTTTTTCCCCTGTGTGGCTTCTCTAATGCTGGACCTGTGATTGGCAGTTTTCAAAAACTGGTAGTCATTTTGCCCATATAGAGTAAACTACATGGGCATTTAATGAACTAAACATAGTTACTGGTGCAGGCGAGTCTGTGTTTAATTTGAATAGGTTTGACAGTACGAGGGTGTATGAAATTAGAACTGGTTAATAGGTACTTGCAGGTGGTGTGTCCAGTGCATTTAAAGCACCCTTTCTTTCATGATGGTAACCAGGATGAATAGTGGTCTTGGTAGCAGTGGCGACGGTCCATATGGACAAAAATGTCTCTAAGGTTTTGCCCACTTTGTAACAGAACAATAGGTTGATTTGAAAGTTTTGGGTAATGTTTTATCAGAATAGAGGATTCTCCATTTCTGTGTGATTGCTGTACCGACTTGTTTACTTGAAGTTGTGTATGTGGAGAGATAGGCAAGTCTGTTATCAGACTCTCTGGAGCCAGAGAGTGTCAATAATTCCCTCTGTGAATGGATCTTTGCACGTGCTAGTGAGTCATATAGTGTGTGTGCTTTATAGTCTCTCTGGTAAAATCTGTCAAATAGTTTGTCTAATTGTATGGGTTGGTATTGATCCTGATTATTTGTACAAATTGTGCATAAGACACCCCTCTTTTAAGTACTGTGCAAAAGTCTTAGGCAGGTATGAAAAAATTATGTAGTAACAATGCTTTCAAAAATAGACATGTTAATAGTTTATATTTATAGATAATGAATTTTTATGAATTAACAAAATGATAGTGAGTGAACAGAAGAAAAATGTAAATCAAATCAAGATTGGGTGTGACCACCCTTTGCCGTCAAAACAGCATCAACTCTAGGTATATTTGCAAACAGTTTTTTTAAGGAACTTGGCAGGAAGATTGTTCCAAACACCTTGGAGAACTAACCACAGATTTAGGCAGCCTCAGTTGGTTCTCTCTTCTCGTGTAATCCCAGACAGACTCGATGATTTTGAGATCAGGGCTCTGTGGGGGGTATACCATCAGGACTCCTTGTTCTTCTTTACATTGAAGACAATTTGTAATGATTTTGGCTGTATGTTTGGGATCACTTTCATGCTGCAGAATAAATCTGGGGCCAATCAGATGCCTCCCTGATGGTACTGCATGATAGAAAAGTATCTGCCTGTACTCAGCATCGAGGTGTCCATTCATTCTGACGAAATCCCCAACTCCATTTGCAGAAATGCAGCCCCAGACTTTCAAGGATCCTCCACCATGCATCACTGTTGCCTGCAGACACGCATTCTTGTACCACTCTCCAGCCCTTTGCGAACAAACTGCCTTCTGCTACAGCCAAATATTTCAGATTATGACTCATCAGTCCTGATCACCCGTAGCCATTGTTCTGCACCCCAGTTTGTGAGTTTTGTTGCATAGTTGAGTCACTTGGCCTTGTTTCCACCTCGGAGGTATGGAGTTTTGGCCGCAATTCTTCCTTGAAGACCACCTTTGACCAGATTTCTCCAGCCAGTAGATAGGTGTACCAGGGTCCCACTGTTTTCTGCAAATTCCGAGCTGATGGCACTGCTGAACAGCTTCTGATTGCGAAGGGAAGTAAGCATGATGTGTCTCATCTGTTGCACTAAATTTCCTTGGTCGACCATTGTGTCTACAGTCCTCAGTATTGCCCATTTCTTTAAAAGAGCTTGGACAGCACATCTGGAAACCCCTGTTTGTCTTGAAATTTCTACCTGGGAGAGACCTTGCTGATGCAATTTAACTACCTTATGTCTTGATGCTGTGCTCAATCTTGCCATGTTATACGACTTTTGACATTAAACTGTCTTCAGCAACCTCACCTTGTTAGCAGAGTTTGGCTGTTCCTCACCCAGTTTTATTCCTCCTACACAGCCGTTTTTGTTTCATTTAATGATTGATGATCATTAGCACCTGTTTGGTATAATTGTTATACACCTGACTATATGCCTACAAAATCCCTGACTTTTAATTGCTAAAAATAAACTATTAACATGTCTGTTTTTGAAAGCATTCTTACTTTACAGCATTTTTTCCACACCTGCCTAAAACTTTTGCACAGTACTGTGTATATACACATATACAGTAAAATCTTGGGTATAATGCACACAATTTTGCCCATCTTCAAAGTGGGGGTGTGTATTATACATGAGAAAAAAACTTTGAAATTATTTCTGCCCCCACCACCCACCTCAATGCACTCCTGACTTTCACTCACCCCCTCCAGAAGAATCTGTTATATCTCCCCGCATTGCCCAGGGAGGACCTAATAATTGAAGGTAATAATGCCCTTTGAGGACCTAAAGATTCTTGCAGGGCACTACTGTAAATCCAATGCATAGACCTCTGCACATTGGATTCTACTGTAGTGCCCTGCGAGGACCTTCGTGTCCTTATAGGGCATTACTATTACCTTCAATTAGCAGGTCCTCACATGGCAATGCTAAAAAGGGGGGTGGCAAATGCAAGTATGCTGCCCGTTGTGGACATATAACAGATGACATCAGAGGGGGTGAGTGAAAGCTGGGAGAGCATTGAGGTGGGTGGAGGGAAAGAATCAGCCCCCCCAAAATTGTTTTTGTTTTTTTTTGTGAGTTGTGGGAAAACAAGGGTGCAATTTATACAGATTCTCTTGTTTTCCACTAACCTCTTGGGTATAATTTACACTTGCGTATTATACAACAGATGTGTATTATACCTGAGAGTTGACATTACATATTATATTATATTTACATAAATATATATATATATATATATACATACACACACACACACAAAGTACAAAGTTTTAGGCAGGTGTGAAAATATGCTGTAAAGTAAGATTGCTTTCAAAAATAGACATGTTAAAGTGGAACTTTCACTCAAATTAAAGTGTGCCCCCCAAATCATTATGCACATAGAGATATGCATATCAATAGTAGTATTATCCTGAATAAGACCAGTGTTATTGATAAATCCAACTTGTTCCAAGAAGCACAGGCAGACATCTTGCTGTAGCGGCATCTGTGTGCCTGCACCCTTAAGGTACAATTCAACTCCACCTCACCAATCCTTGAGCAGCCTGGTATGGACAGCGCAGACGCACAGATGTTTCTTTGGCAAGATGTCTGCGCTGATGCCTGTCTGTGCGTCTCGGAACAAGTTGGATTTCTCAATAACGCCGGACTTATTCAGGATAATACTAGTATTGATATGTGTATCACTATGTGCATAATGATTTGGGGGCACTTAATGAGTGAAAGTTCAGCTTTAATATTATATACTAGTTTTAAATCCCGTGTACACAGGCCAACACTGGCGACTCTACGGTCATGAGCAATACTGACTGCCCGTGCCGCAGTTGATATGGAGCAGGGTGCACTGAATTCAGACCTTGGTCCTCTCTGAGCACCTTCCTGGGACCGCTTCATGTGCAGAGAGGACTACGGTCTGAATTCGAGCACCCCGCTCCATATCAACCTCGGCGCGGGCAGTCTGTACTGCGCATGACTGCTCAATATGGCTTATGACAAACATTCTTAGTGAATATAGTATATATGTGTGTGTGTGTGTAAGAAGCACCTATCTAGCTACATAACCTAAACCAATTTGTATCAGTACACATTGGAGAGAATTGTGGATGGAATGTCGAATTTATTAAGAATATATAAACACATACGTATGTAAGATCTTCAGCTGCATGGGTAAAATCTGTACGTTACTATACCTTAGTTGGAATTATAGTGTTATATGAAGCAGATCATACTTCCTGAAAAAAAATGGGGGCAGGGGGGTATGTGCTTGATAGCTTACATATACATATATGTATATCAGGGAAGCACTATGTATCCCAAAACTGAACTTAAAAATTATTTATTACAGTAATACCAAATACATACTGAAAGTGTTATTCAAATATCACACTTGTGAAGCAATATGTTGCACACCATTCCGGTCATTAACAGGTTAACGTTAAAGCAGTAAAAAAAATTAAATGAAAGATTCCTTAAACTAAATGGTTGCTGCACATATTACTAGTGTTAAAAAAAAGGAAGCGTTCAGATGAAATAGTACCAGTATGTAAAAAATAATGATCCTCATGCTATGTGATAGATACCTTAAATCAAATAGTTGCAAACAAACACAATTATGGAAATCACTGATTGGTATTCATACTTAATTACTGATAATGAAGTATTAACTGAATCATGAATACACTGGAATATTCAGTCCAACTATTAACTCTGTTCTGGTGTCTATCTGTAATATATATGCTTATGAAAAGTCACAGCTGTGTATACATTATGTTAATGTTTTTGAGCCTCACCAGCCTTTTCCACTTTTAGCCAGTACACATTTCTTTCCACTAAGGAATATATATATATATATATATATATATATATATATATATATATATATATATATATTATATCTTATATAGACACCTATATGGAATACTTAAAATATTGGCAGCACATCATAATCCCTTGTAATTGGAATGCTTATCCACCATATTTTCTTCACTCTCTTGTCTTTCTTGTTAAATGGCTGTCTTCAGATGTTTTGACATTTTTCCCTTCCTTTATCCTCCTCTGGCTACAGAGCTCACCTCTGTATGATATAAGACAATGCGTTGGACCCCTCTGGCACTGAAAGGGTTAATATTTTATATTGTTTCTGTCTCGCATATTGCAGAGATAGACACTATTACAAGCTGAAGTCTTAATATACAGTCAAGAAACATTCATGCAATTAAAGCGGAACTATCACTCAAATTAAAGTGCCCCCGAATCATTATGCATATTGCGATAAGGATATCCATACTAGTATTATCCTGAACAAGTCTGGCATTATTGAGAAATCCCACTAGTTCCGAGACGTACAGGCAGTCATCTTGCTGTACCACTTCTAATATTTTGTTTCTTTTTGGACAGACTGCGATAAGACAGGGTGGGCAACTTAAAAAAATAAAAATAATAATAAAGAAAATAAAAAAATAATAAAAAAGAATAAAGACATAAACAAACAACTACATATATTAGGTTGCAGACAGCTGACTGGGCAAGACATTACTCCATCAGTTGTGTTGTGTACTGTAGAGTAAAAACACACACAGTAGTTGAGTAATGTCCAGCAAATGCCCAAGGGGCAGGGGGAGGGGGAAGGGTGGAGCAGTTCAGGGATGTGAGAGTAAAGTAGCAGTTCAAAAACTGATTGCAGCAATAGTTGCTGCAGCATGTGCAATACATGATGATGATGCCTCTCCTCCAAGGCAAGATGCAGTTTGTCAAGGTCCCAGCAAGACTTTCAGCACCACCAGTACCAGTGCAAAAAAGAGAAACATATTAGAACACTGAATACGACAACAAGCCGCATTCATGTGTTGATGATGGCAATAGCATAATAGTGGAAGGTGTAGAAGATGAACCGTCTGCTGCATCAGATAGTGAGAAAAGCACCGAAACACCTATCCTGAAAGTACTAGCGAACTTTGTTATAGTAAAAGTAAAAAGAAATTGTTTGAGACCTCTAAAAGCTTAGGAAGAATATAAGAGTAGTGGGTAAGAAGTGGCAGGTGATGCTGATGCTGCTGAGGATGACTTAATGATAACTGGTGATGATTCAGCTCAAGAGTATATCCCTCCAGCATCATTCTCTTGTTCAAATACAGATGAAGTTGAGAGTGAGGATGATGACATGGCCATAAAGTTAGCAGGAAGGCAAAGGCTGAATCCTCCACCACTGAAAGGAGCACTGTGTCTGTCTATAAACTGTTTGAGAAAACCACTGGAAAGTCTGACCCTGGACAAGTAAAGGTATCAAAAAGTACACAGTCACACTATCAGTCATTATCAGCATCATCACCTCTTCAAAGTCCAAGTCCCACTCAGCCACACACACCTGTGTTGAGTATCCAGCTGCAACAACAACAACAACACAGGCTATTAACATCCACAATGTTAGATATGACAAGTGCCTCTGCTGCTACTGGAAGTGCTGGACCTTTGACACCTAGTAGTAGTAGCAGCAGTAGAATTGCATCAACATCTAGCCCCAGTAGTAGTAGCAGCAGCACCTCAGGAACCCCTCAGTTCATGAAGTCCACAGTATGGAGATACTTCACTCAGGATCCTAAAGCTAAACATGTTGCTATCTGTTGTCTGTGCAAAAAGCATGTGAGTAGGGGGATACCTAGGCACCTACTCTATGAGATCCCACCTGAAGCACAGGGACACACACTATCAGAAGGGCAGAGGTGCCACAACTAGCAACAGAAGCACTTGCCAGAAAAAAAGAAGTAGTGAAGTAATATATGTGTTAAAGAGTGTGCTACTGCCAACAGTTCGTTCACTCCAAATAACACCTATGGCTCCTGCTGCAGAGGAGTATGACAACTCTGGCTTTGCTGTAGCAGATGGCAAGAGTCATAGACTGCCACACATGTTGCCTCTACCTCCACCACCTCTTCTAGTCATGTTGTTAAAGTAATAAAGTTCCAGGGTTCTTCTGCCATGTCCTGCTAACCCACACAGACGGAGTTCCTGGGAAAAAAACATCACAAAAAACAATCCCAAAGTATGCCTGTCGAATGGCAAGGAGGACATGTGGCCTTATTCTTTTGTAGAGAACCAAGGTTTCAGAGAACTGATGTCATGCCACGCTGGCATATCCCAAGCCGCAGTTATTTTTCCAGGACGGCTGTGCCTGAATTGTAAAAGCAGGTGGTTATTGTGGTGGGCAAAGGGCTGAAAAGTGCATGTGGCAAGAAAATCCCCCTGACAACAGATATTTTGACAAATTGACAGAGCACAGACTATATGACTGCTCACTGGTTTTCCCTCCCAGCACCAACAGTGGACAAAAAAAGGATTTTAGTCTTACCTGTTAAATCCTTTTCTCTTAGTCCATACAGGTTACTGGTAACACTGGGAGGCAATCCGCCCCTTTAAGTAGGCAGGAACAATTCTCAAAGTGTATCCAGGGGGTGGAGCCTTCCTTCTCTCCTTGGCTGCAGCTAGCCAAACAGCTCCAGAAAGATTTGAGACACTAACTATGACTAGATAGTAGAAGGGAAGAAGACTCCTGTGAGCATGACCCCAAAGGACCCCCACAGTCTATCACAGGAGAGCCAAGTATGGTCCCTTGACAGGGTGGGAGACCAGTTACCTGTATGGACTAAGAGAAAAGGATTTAACTGGTAAGACTAAAATCCTCTTTTCTCTGTCATCCAATACAGGTTACTGGTAACTGCATCTATGAACCAACAGGTCAGAGATAGCCTAACAAAAACTGAAGCGTCAACGGACACTGAACAGGGGTAAAACACCCCAGGAACTGATACACAGCACACTGAACCAGAGCCAACAGGACTCAACAGTGAAGGAAGCACCAAGAACCGAAGAAGACTCTAGACAGACAAGACTGCCTCCAGGACCTTCCTCCCAAAGCTGGCGTCAGCCAACGCCAGCACATCCACACTGTAGTGCTTTGAAAAGGTGTGCACAGGCGACCAAGTGGCCGCCTTGCACAGCTGATCAGCAGAAGCCTGATTCTGGTAGGCCCAAGAGGCCCATAGACCTGGTGGAATGAGCCGTGACCCTGAAGGGAACATGCTTATTCCTTAACTCGTAGGCCTTACGAATAGTGCGCTAGATCCATGACGTAATAGTCACTTTGGATGCAGGTCTTCCTGCCCTAGGGCCCTCAGGAATGATGAACAGCATGTCAGATTTCCTGACAGATTCAGTGCGATGGACAAAGAACTTGAGACAATGCACAACATCCAACAAGTGGAGATCCCTCTCCTTGTCAGAGGAGGGGTTAGGGCAGAAAGAGGGCACCACAACCTCCTGACTGATGTGGAACTCAGACAGCACCTTGGGTAAAAACTCCTTGGAGGTGCGAAGCACCGCCTTGTCCTTGTGAAACACCAGATAGGGTGGTTTACAGGAAAGAGCTTGCAACTCCCGCAACACGGTGAACAGATACAATCGCCAGGAGAAAGGCCATTTTCCAAGTCAAGCGACGTAGAAGAATAGTAGCCAAGGACTCAAAGGGGGGACGTTGAAGAACACCCAAAACCAAATTAAGATCCCACTGAGGAGCAGGGATCCAGAAGGCAGGACAAACATGAGCAACGCCCTGGAAGAAAACCTTGACATCAGGAAGGATGGCAATGCACTCCTGAAAGAAAACAGAAAGCGCAGAAGTCTGAACTTTAAGGGAACTCAAACTGAGGCCCTTATCCACGCCGTCCTGCAAAAAAGCCAGGACAGTAGGCAGACCAAAATTGTGGGACAGATCCCTGTCAGCACACCAAGACACAAAGGTTGACCAGACACGGTGATAGATCTTGGAAGAAACAGGCTTACGGGCACGAAGCATAGTAGCTTCAGATTTGAGGATTCAACTTCCAAGCCGTCAAAGCAAGCAGGTGAACATCCTCCTTTCACAGGTAATCCTGCAGAAGAAGATCCGGACGGCAAGGGAGCTGAAACGGCTCCACCACAGACAGATCCAGAAGCTCCGGAAACCAAGACTGATGAGGCCAGTACGGAACAATCAGGATGACTGGACAACGTTCCAGTCATAATTTCCGTAACACCCTGTGCAACATGGGGAGGGGAGGAAAGATGTAGGCCAGAGGAAACATCCAAGGAATGGACATTGCATCCACCACCAGAGCCAGAGGGTCTCTCCACCGAGAGCAGAATACTGGAACCTTCCTGTTGCGTCTCTTTGCCATCAAGTCGATATCAGGGAGGCCCCATCTCTGAACAATGAGTTGGAACACCTGAGGGTGCAACTCCCATTCTCCGCTGTCTACTGTGTGACGACTGAGGAAGTCTGCCATGACGTTGTCTACGTCTGGAATGTGCACTGCGGATATGGCAGGAACGTGTTCTTCTGCCCAGGACAAAATAGCCTTAACCTCTAACCAAGCAGCGAGACTTCTTGCTTTGCCTTGCTTGTTGATGTAAGCCATGGCCGTGGTGTTATCGGATTCCACTCAGACTGGACAGTCTTCCAACTGAGACACCCAATGTCGCAGGGCATGAAATATCGCCCGAAGCTCCAATATGTTGATAGGAAGGAGGGATTCCTCCGGAGACCACCTCCCCGAGCGCTGAAGGGACCCAGGACTGCACCCCAGCCAGAGAGGCTGGCATCTGTCGTCACCTTGGTCCAGAAGGGAGCCAGGAAGGACTTGCCCTTCAGCAGGTTGGACAGGTCGAGCCACCAAGACAAGCTCAGTTCCACATGAAGAGGAAGGGAAACAGACGTCTTCTGGTGATCTGGCTGACCCTTGCACACCTGGATCAAGAACCTCTGGAGCTCCCTGGTGTGCGCCATGGCAAACGGAACCGCTTTTATCGTGGATATGAACTTCCCCACCAGCAAAGACAGCTTATGGACCGGAACCGGATCCTGAGACAGAATCGCTGAAACCCTGTGGGCGATCTGGTGAGACACCTCGTCCGTGAGGAACACCATGCTCTTCTGATTGTCGAAGAGAAGGCCCAAGAAGACCAGTTGCTGGGATGGGACCAGATCTGACTTGTCCAAGTTGACAATCCACCCATGATTGCTGCCTTTCTCTGTCAGTTACATGAAGGGGCTTTCCATTGGCTGCCTGCCTATAGCCCACCCTGTATTGCCTATTTAGACTGAGCTTGGGCACCCTTTTGTTGCCCTTTTGTTTTGTCTCCTGCATGTCGCCTGCACCTGCACTGTGTTCCTGAGCTCCCTGGGCCGTGTTACCTTTTTGCTCTCCTGTCATCGCCTGAGTTCCTGCCTGACAGCTTCCTCGGTTCCAGCTTCCGTTCATGATCCGGTTGGGGTTGCTGTTCCTGCTGCTGTTCCTGCTGCCGTTCCTGATCCGGTTGCCTACCATGGTGATTCAGTTCCTGTCCTGATCGGCTATGTTCCTGCTCCTGGATTGCCTGAAGAGTGTCTCTCTCTCCTCCTGTAGCTGGAGCGGCATTTTTACTCTCTTGTATGTTACTCCAGTAAGCGGGTACTGGTTTGCTCCATATACAACCAGCTGCTTGTTGCACCGGTAGAGGTCATGTTACTCCAGTACGCGGGTACTGGTTCGTTCCACGTTAACCGGCTGCTTGCTCAGTCCTATACAGCACCGGTAGAGATTGTCTCACTCCAGTACGCGGGTACTGGTTCGCTCCACGTTAACCGGCTGCTTGCTCAGTCCTAAACAGCACCGGTAGAGATTCTGTCACTCCAGTACACGGGTACTGGTTCGCTCCACGTTAACCGGCTGCTTGTTCAGTCCCTCATAGCACCGGTAGAGATTGTGTTACTCCAGTACGCGGGTACTGGTTCGCTCCACGTTAACCGGCTGCTTGTTCAGTCCCTCACAGCACCGGTAGAGATTGTGTTACTCCAGTACACGGGTACTGGTTCACTCCACGTTAACCAGTTGCTTGTGCAGTCCTAGACAGCACCAGTGGTGTTTGTGTCTCCCCAGTACGTGGGTACTGGTTCGCTCCATGTACGACAGGCAGCTGTTGCACCGGTAGAGGTTATATCACTCCAGTATATGGGTACTGGTTCGCTCCACGTAAACCGGCTGCTTGTTCAATCCTAGACAGCTCCAGTAGAGATATTCAGTCTCTCCAGTACGCGGGTACCGGTTCGCTCCATATTGAACCGGCTGCTTGTTCAGTCCTAGACAGCACCGGTGGTGTTTGTGTCTCTCCAGTACGCGGCACTGGTTCACTCCTAGTACACTGGCTGCTTATTGCACCGGTAGACGTTGTCACTCCCGTACGTTGGTACTGGTTCGCTCCTTTGCATTGGGAGCTTATTACAGCTTGACAGCCCAGCAGGCCTCTGTTGTCCATCATATGCGACTGGTTGTTACATCTTTGGCCAGTCGCTGAGGTCAGCTTTGCCTATGTTCCAGTCTTACAGTCTAAGGCTGCCTCGCTCGGTATATTGGTAAGGCCGGTAGAACCTATCCTGTCCTGTTCAAACTAAGGTTGCCTTACCTGGTATTGGCAAGGCCGGTAGAGCCTCTATACTCATTGTCCAGTGCTAAGGCTGCCTTGCCCGGTATATTGGCAGGGCCGGTAGAGCCTCACTATTTGGTGTGCCAGTCTCAAGGCTGTCCTGTCCGGTATATTGGCAGGACCGGTAGAGCCTTTTCTCCTCGTGATACTAGCCTCCCAGGCTGCCTTGCCCGGTATATTGGTAAGGCCGGTAGAACCTATTCCATCCTGTACCAACCTATGGTTGCCTTACCCAGTATTGGCAAGGCCGGTAGAGCCTGTCCTACATTCTGCTACCACTACGCTCTATTACTGCATATTGTGTTTAAATGTCGAATGTGAATGCTACCCACAAGGGTTTCCTTTAAACTTTTCAATAAAGTTGTGTTTTTATCTTAACTCTGTGTCTGAGAGTCATAACAAACCGTGACAGTACGAAAGGGCCATGACCTCAGATAATAAGAGTTATGGTAATACACAGAACATCCATTGGAGGATGGATATACATGAGCAACGCCTGGATGAGCTAGCAGTAGCGATCCAAACCACTCTTGTACGCACAGTACTCACGGACAAGTCCGTCCCAAGTCCGGTGGTCTCACCAGATTCAACACCGGAGAACGATACCACGCCCTCAGGGGCTGCAGTCAAGAGGTTAACTGCTTCTGCCCCTTTACCTCTCAGATATGATGGTGATCCCAGCTTGTGCAGAGGGTTTATGAACCAACTTGAAATATTTATGGAATTAACTTCGCATGCCTTTCCTAGTGGCCGCAGTAAAGTTGGGTTTATGATATCCCTGCTGACTGGCAGAGCCCTGGCATGGGCCAATCCCTTATGAGAGAGTGCGAGGCCTTGCACAAAGAATTTCAGGGAATTTGTACAGTCATTTCGGAGAGTATTTGAGCTTCCTGGTAGAACCGCCTCTGCTGCTAAACGCCTTATGGAGATACAGCAGGGTTTTTCTCCAAAAAATTGTCTGTGGCTCAGAGTCATTATGAAATAGGTGACAGAGAATTGCTGGTCATCATTCTTGCTCTGAAGGAATGGCATCATTTATTAGAAGGTACAAAAAATCCAGTATTAATTCTGACTGACCACAAAAATTTGACCTCTCTCTCTGAGGCTAAAAGATTATCCTCACGCCAGGCCAGGTGGGCACTGTTCCTCTCTCGATTCAATTTCATTGTATCGTACCTGCTGGGGTCCAAGAATGTTAGGGCTGATGCCCTGTCTAGACAATTTGAGCCTGATGCTGACAAAGACGAGGTTCCAGCACCGATTATACAGCCTGATTGTATATTGGCTACATTGCGCACAAGTATCACTTCACCACTTGGGGAAGAGATTTTGGCCTCTCGGGCTACTGCTTCTGCCAAAACCCCAGTGGGCAAGTGTTTTGTTGCTGAGCCATTTTGCACCCGATTGCTTGAGTCATATCATTTCTCTAAAGCTGCTGGGTATATTGGTAGAGATCAATTGTTTTGGTCTCTCTCACAAGTCTTTTGGTGGCCCTCCCTGAGGGCAGATTGTGCTGCATTTACTAATGCCTATGCCACCTGTGCCATGCCAAGACCCCTAGACACCTCTCTGTGGGCCTACTCCAGCCGGTACCTAATGGCGAACGTCCCTGGTCCCACGTGTCCATTGATTTCATGGAAGAATTGCCACTGTCTAGAGGGTATTCCTTTATACTGATGGTGGTGGACAGGTTTTCTAAAATGGCTCATTTCGTGCCCCTCCGTGGCCTTCCTTCTGCCAAAGAATTAGTGGTGGTTTTCGCTAAAGAGGTATTTCTGTTGCATGGAGTACCCAGAGTGCTGGTATCTGACTGTGGGACCCAGTTTGTATCCAGATTTTGGAGGGCATTTTGTGAACAAATGAGCATCCAATTGTCTTTTTCCTCTGCCCACCATCCCCAGACTAATGGGGCCGCTGAGCATGCCAATCAGGGACTGGAGCAGTTCCTGCGCTGTTTCGTGACTGACAATCATGATAATTGGGACGACCTGTTGCCCTGGGCAGAGTTCGCCAGGAACCGTGCGGTTAACTCTTCTTCCGGGAGCTCCCCGTTTTTGATTAATTATGGGTTCCAGCCTTGTTTGCTCCCGGATTAATTCTGGTCGCAGCAGATTTCAGCACTGGATGAGCATATCGAGCAGCTCCGCTTCACATGGGCACAGGTTCAGAGGCCACTCAGTCAGTCCTTCCAGCGCCATCAGCGTCATGCCAATCGTAGATGGCTGCCAGCGGTTTCCTTCCAGGTTGGGGACAGAGAGTGGCTTTCCTCCAGAAACCTCAAACTACGAGTCCCGTCTAATAAACTGGCTCCTCGATTTATTAGTCCTTATAGGGTGATTCGTAACATCAAACTTGTCTCATATGCTTTGGACATTCCTGCTTCCATGCGTATTCATAATGTGTTCCATGTGTCCCTCCTCAAACCTCTTGTATGCAACCGTTATACTACCAACCCTGTGATGCCAGGGCCTATAGAGGTGGAAGGTCAGTAGGAGTACAAAGTTCAGAGTATCATTGATTCCTGCAGACTTAGAGGAAAAGTCCAGTATTTGGTACATTGGAAAGGTTATAGTCCTGAAGAACGATCCTGGGTGGATAGTAAGGACCTTCCCAAATTACTGTGTATTTTCCATTCCAAATACCCTCAGAAACCAGGGCCCTCTTCCAGGAGAGGGGGTCTTTGAGAGGGGGGTACTATCATGGTGCCCGTGATTGCTGCCTTTCTCTGTCAGTTACATGAAGGGGCTTTCCATTGGCTGCCTGCCTACAGCTCGCCCTGCATTGCCTATTTAGACTGAGCTTGAGCACCCTTTGGTTGCCCTTTCGTTTTGTCTCATTCTGAAAGGAACTAAAAAAACGGTTACGCTTAAGCGGCATTTTCTTCCTGGGGACCAAGGGTAGAAGAGTACTCTTACCCCCAGTGGCCTCACTAATCAGATCCTTAAGATCAGGCCCAAACAAAGAGGTACCCTGAAAAGACGACACAGGTGTGAAGCGCTTCAACAGACCCACGGATCATCAAGCAGCCATATGTTTCAATAAAAAGTTTCGCTCTTTATTATAATATTTAGTTTAAAAACATTCGAGGACAAAACCTCATGTATTATACACAACACTTAGACACGGTACAAATATAGCTCCATATAGCCAACCGCCTAACGCGTTTCGTACCAAAGGTACTTAATCATAGGACTGGTCAGCAATTCATGATACCCATACCTATATAGTAAGCACAGGTGTACTCCTTCATTTTGTGTCCAATCACGATATCGGATAGGAACTTTTAAAACTGACCTATCCCAAAAATCTCTATCATGTTAAAGGGATACATGAAGGACATATTAACCCCTTGTTTGCTTAAGATATAGGTTTGAGACCTATTCTTCAAATCAAATGATCATATCATACCACTCAAACTTAAAATACATATTTTATTTGAAGAATAGGTCTCAAACCTATATCTTAAGCAAACAAGGGGTTAATATGTCCTTCATGTATCCCTTTAACATGATAGAGATTTTTGGGATAGGTCAGTTTTATGGTTAGTTAGGCGGTTGGCTATATGGAGCTATATTTGTACCGTGTCTAAGTGTTGTGTATAATACATGAGGTTTTGTCCTCGAATGTTTTTAAACTAAATATTATAATAAAGAGAGAAACTTTTTATTGAAACATATGGCTGCTTGATGATCCGTGGGTCTGTTGAAGCGCTTCACACCTGTGTCGTCTTGTTTGTCGGAAGTTTCATGGCTGGAGCTGTGTGAGGTGCTCCGGACCCGCAAATAGAACATTATTTGGTGAGTGTTATACACATTTTATTCATGTACTTTATTTAGGCTTGTAGCGTTCCATTCTTTATATAATATCATGGTACCCTGAAAAGGCAGGGAAAGCAAGGCTTTCTTGGAAGCAGTGTCAGCAGACCAGATCTTGAGCCAAAGGGCTCGCCTAGCTACCACAGACGTAGTAGAAACCCTAGCCATCATGCGGATGGCATCAAATAAAGCAGCAGAAACATAGTGTTGCACTTCAGAGATATTAGCAAGAAGGCGCAATTTATCTGAAGTAGGCGCATCCTGATGGACAGCCATGGTGAGTTGCTCAGTCCAGACCACAATGGCCCTGTTAACCCACACAGCAGAAAATGCTGGACGCATAGCGGTACCAACAGTGGCAAAAATGGACTTGAGGGAAACCTCAAGTTCCTTGTCAATCCAGTCGTTCAGAGCAGAAGCATCAAAGACTGGCAAGGAAGTAGCTTTAGATAGCCTGGAGTTAGGTGCATCCAATTTGGGGGGATGAACCCACTTAGCAAGTGCAGCTTCAGAAAAGGGGTAAAGCTTAGCAAATTTTCTGGACACAGAAGCAGTCTTGTCCGGTGATTTCCACTCCTCAGAAAGCAGACGGTCAAGAGTGGGGTTAGGTGGAAAATATGTAAGGGGCTTAGCAGGCTCCTGAAATACATCAGAGGGATCAGAAGGGACCTCCTGAACTAGGGGAATGTTAAGAGTAGATAATACAGCCCTGATCAGGCCCTCAGCAGAGGGGTCAGGATCAGCTTCAAAGGGATCCCCAAGAAACCTAGAAGACTCCAATACAGAACATTCCTCAACAACTGAATCCACCAGCAGTTCCTCTTCAGAGGAATCTGATAAATCAGTTACTCCCTGAGGTTTGGGCAGGGAAGACCTGATAGAAGAGGGGGCCTGCCAAGCCTGAAAGGCCCCTTGTATCTGGGATGGAAAGAGTTGCAATGTGGACCTAAGGTCCCAAGTCGCAGCCTTGAACTCTTGCACCCAAGCTGGCTCTATGGCATGGCTGGAGGTCCCTGGGTTGCTGTCAGGAACTTCAGAACATGCTGGGCATAAGTGACCAGAGAACTCTCTAGGAAGCCCTGAGTGACAGGAAGAGCAATGCGCAATGGGGGATACAGAGCCCCAGCCTCCTTAGTCTTAGGTCTAGACCCAAGCTCCAGCGGTATAGACATTCTCACAGTGTCGAAATAACCAACTGTACAGTAAATCACCCAATTGTAATGTGTAAGATTAATATTTACCCCCAGAAATCGCTAAAACAGACTTATCTGGCAGGCGAAGGGTTAATCTGCAGAGGAGAGAAGGAGAGTCCAAGCCCTGTGTAGGATACTTGCTAGAAATGCTCACAAAATGGCTGCCGTGGCGGGAGTCAATCAGAAACAAGGCGCGAAGCAAGTGCTCATGGGAAATGTAGTTTTTCCCAAAAAAGTATCCCAAACAGTGCCCGAAGCCCCCTGAGCCCCCCAACACATTTGAAATATAAACTGGATGATAGAGCAAGGGTAGACAAGTAAAATGAGCCATCTCTGAAGTCACTAGGTTAAACGGTTGCAGAGATATGTCCCAAACATGAAGGAAAAACATGAAAAGGTGTAAAACATCAATAGAACATGTGAGGACACCCAGAAAACACTAGCCACTTATAAGAATGAATTGCACCGATTCAAAACAGCAAAAGTCCAAAAAGTAAACCTAGATTATAAGGAGAACAGAGTTTACAGGTGGTTAACCGGGACACAAGTGAGAACACGGTTCCCACCACGTACACACAGTAGGAAAAAGATAACCAAACCTAATTTACGTACAGTGGACACATCGTCAGGCAATTCATCTGAGTCAGATGTTCCTAGTGTGGCCCCTAAGACTACCACTGAAGGTTTTTTGGGGGTTACTACAAGGTCAGCCGCAAAAGACCGAAAATAGAAGGAGCAAGAGAAAACATCACCCTCAAACCACCAACAGAAGACATAATTTTTAAACTTAGTAGTCATATACTGACACCTACGGAGATGTCTGTACTTTCTAAAGGGCTTTCTTTTGTACCTACCCCTAGATTCAATGAATTTGAATTCGAAGTTGATATAAATCGTTTTCAACGCAATATGAAATTATGTGACCATTTTAAAGATAGGACCTCCACAACAGTACAATTTTGCCCTAAAAATAGGATTTTAGTCTTACCTGTTAAATCCTTTTCACTTAGTCCATACAGGTTACTGGTAACTCTGGGAGGCATCAGTCCCCTTTAAGTAGGCAGGAACATTCTCTAAATGCCTGCAGAGGGGGTGGAGCCTCCCTTCCCTCTCAGGCTGCAATCCACCCAGCCTTCTTCCAGAATTGTTTGAGAACTAACCAGACTAGATGGTAGAAGGAAAGAAGACTCCTGTGAGAATGCCCCGAAGGACTCCCACGTATTGCCACAGGAGAGCCAAGCATGGTCTCTTGACAGGGTGGGAGACCAGTAACCTGTATGTACTAAGTGAAAAGGATTTAACAGGTAAGACTGAAATCCTATTTTCACTGTCGTCCAATACAGGTTACTGGTAACTCTGGGATGTCCAACCATTGAGTTACCCTGAGGTGGGAAAGAGGCAAGGACCAGGCGCAAGGCCCCCAAAGTCACCAGGACCTCTATGAACCTACTGGACAGAGATCCCAACAAAACAGAAGTGTCAACGGACACCAACCAGGGGTACAAACGGGCCCCAGAAACTGAAACACAGCACACTGAATAAGAGACAACCGGGCTCAACAGCAAGGAAGCACTAAAAGGAAGAAGATCCTAGACAGGCAGAACTGCCTCCTGGACCTTCCTCCCAAAGCTGGCATCAGCCGAAGCCAGCACATCCACACGGTAGTGCTTAGAGAAAGTGTGCACAGAGGACCAAGTGGCCGCCCGGCACAGCTGATCAGCAGACGCTTGATTTTTGTAGGCCCAGGAGGCCCCAATGGACCTGGTAGAATGGACCATAACCCTAAAGGGAACATGCTTGTTCCTCAATTCGTACGCATTACGAATAGTAGACTTAATCCAAGATGCGATAGTCACTTTAGACGCCGGTCTCACTGCCCTAGGACCCTCCGGAATGACGAACAGGGCATCAGACTTCCTAATGGACTCCGTGCGATGCACATAGAACTTGAGACAACGCACAACATCCAACAAATGGAGATCCCTCTCCTTATCAGAAGAAGGGTTAGGGCAGAAAGAGGGCACCACAATCTCCTGATTAATGTGAAACTCAGAAACCACTTTAGGCAAGAACTCCTTAGAAATACGAAGAACCGCCTTGTCCTTGTGAAACACCAAATAAGGTGGTTTACAGGAGAGAGCTTGTAACTCCGCGACCCGGCGGACAGACACAATAGCTAGCAGAAAAGCCATCTTCCATGACAAAAGGCGGAAAGGAATAGTAGCCAAGGACTCAAAGGGAGGACGCTGGAGAACTCCAAAAACCAGATTAAGATCCCACTGAGGAGCAAGACTCCGAAAAGCAGGATGCACATGAGCAATGCCCTGAAAGAAGATCTTGACATCAGGTAGCATGGCAAGGCGCTCCTGGAAAAAGACAGAAAGAGCCGAAGTCTGAACCTTAAGAGAACTCAGGCTGAGCCCTTTATCCACACTGTCCTGCAGAAAGGCCAGGACAGTAGGAAGATGAAAATCGTGAGACAGATTCCTGTTCACACACCAAGAGAGAATGGTCGACCAGACCCGGTGATAGATCCTGGACGAAACAGGCTTACGAGCACGGAGCATGGTAGACACCACAGCTGAAGAAAACCCCTTCTTCTTCAAAATCGAGGATTCAACCTCCAGGCCGTCAAATGGAGACGATGAACATCCTCCTTCCACAGATAACCCTGTATCAGAAGATCTGGACGAGAGGGAAGAGGAAAGGGTTCTGCCACCGACAGAGCCAGAAGGTCCGGATACCAAGACTGACTAGGCCAATTTGGGGCAACGAGGATGACCGGACAACGCTCCACCTTCAGCTTCTGGATCACCCTGATCAACATTAGAAGAGGGGGGAAGATGTAGGCTAGGGAAAACTCCCAAGGAATCGACATGGCATCGACCGCCAGAGCCAGCGAGTCCCTCCACCTGGAGCAGAACATCGGAACCTTCCTGTTGTGTCTAGTTGCTATCAGATCCACTAACAGTACTCCCCACAGCTGGGTCAGAAGCTGAAACACCTCCGGATGGAGCTCCCACTCTCCGATGTCGACTGTGTGATGACTGAGAAAATCTGCCATGACGTTGTCTACGCCTGGAATGTGCACCGCAGAAATGGCAGGAACATGAAGCTCCACCCAGGACTGAATGGCCTTTACCTTTATCCATACGGCAAGACTTCTTGTCCTGCCCTGTCTGTTGATGTAAGCCACGGCGGTGGCGTTGTCGGATTCCACTCTGACCGGACAGACCTCCAGCTGAGATTCCCAATGGCGCAGAGCATGGAAAATCGCCCGAAGTTCCAGGATGTTGATGGAGAGAAGAGACTCCTCCAAGGACCACTTCCCCTGAGCGCTGATGCGACCCAAGACAGCCCCCCAGCCCGAGAGACTGGCGTCTGTCGTGACCATGGTCCAGTAGGGTATCTGAAATGGTCTCCCCTTCAAGAGATGGGAAAGGTCCAACCACCATTCCAAGCTCAACTCGACATGAGGAGGAAGAGATACCCTCTGAAGTTCCCTGGTGTGTGCCATAGCAAATGGCACCGCCTCCATCGTGGAGATGAACTTCCCCACCAGGGAAAGCAACTTCGGGACTGGATTCCACTTGAGAGCCAGGATCCTCGAAACCCGTTGAGCAATCTGATGTGCTACATCCTCCGGCAGGAACACCATACCCATCTGAGTGTCGAACAGCAGACCCAGGAAGATGAGATGCTGAGATGGGGACAAGTCCGACTTGTCCAAATTCACTATCCAACCGTGGTGAGAGAGGACATGAATGCAGGTCTGAACCTGCCGGTGGAGGAGATCCGCAGATTCTGCCTTCAAAAGCAAGTCGTCCATGTATGGAGTCACTCTTACTCCGTCCCAATGGAGGACAGATATCAACGCTCCCAGAACTCTTTGAAAAACCTGGTGAGCAGTTGTCAGCCCAAAGGGAAGGGCTGAAAACTGAAAATGACCCCTGTCGCAGGCAAACCTCAGATACTATATATTATAATAGACAGGTGCACCAAAACGTATAATGGATCCAGGCCATGCAGCGAATAAAAACAATCATATGTTTATTAGTGCAACAATAAAAATGATGTACAACAAGTAATGATACCTTGTTTCATAACTGAACAGCGGGAGAAATTGTTTAGTGGGCACCTTTCAGATGCAGACGTGTAAGTTCTTAGATCGACATGTTTCGCGCACCGCTGCACTTAATCATGATCAAAGAGTTCAAGCACACATTCTATGGTTACATTTAAACTACATTGTAGCCAATAGAAATCTAAAGCCACTTCCACCCTCGATGTTCCCTCTTAAAGAGACCAACTACGGCAAACACTAGAACTAATGCATACACACAGAAAAGACGCTCTCATTTGCAATCGAGTGCCCACATCTCCTTCCAAACTCACAAAGAACAATAAATCCACCCCTATATCCCTTCACATAAGGGTCCAAGCACTCGAGTGCAAATATAATTCTACAAATATAAATATGCGTCTAAAAAACATCGTTAAAGGGGAAGCCATATCATTGATCTCTGGAGATCCACCGTAAAGGGAGCAGCATTGATTGCTATCATTGCACACAAAGAGTCAAAGGCACCATGTAGAACATACTAAAATATAAAACACCATATTATATATGTGTGAATGTCCTCAAAAATAAAAACAAACATTTTAAGCAAGCGGTGACCATACTCAGACTAAACCATCATTCATATACTGTCAACTATTCTCTTCCCTCCAATTTCTTCAAAATAAACATCATTTCCAGACTTGTGTCACTATCAAAATTCTCACTTCTCCTCAGTTGGTATATAGGATGTTTCTTAAGTATGCTTCTATAATTTCAAACAATACTCCTAAATTGAAACGAAACACATCACATCATATTGTCTATTTAGACCCAGTGGATGTCTCTTTTTTAATGTAAACATCCAATATACCTCTCTCTTAGATAATTTGGCATCTAAATCACCCCCTCTAACTCCTAAAGTCACTTTTTCAATTCCCTGTATACTCAAATTCTCTACTTTACACCCATCTGTTTTAAAATGGGTAGCCACCCCTGATCTAAAACCTTCACTTCGTATGTCACTCAAATGTTCTGTAAGTCTCGTCCTGAGACTCCTCATGGTTTTACCAACATACTGTTTATTGCAATTTTTACAAGTAATTAGATAAATAATTCCTCTTGTTGCACAGTTGATAAAACCATTTATGTTATAAACTCCATTGGTGACACTAGAAGCGAAGGTTCTAGAACTATTTATATACTTACAGCTGCCACATCTTGAACCACCACATCTGTGGCAGCCCACTACTGACAGCCAAGTAGATGGTTTAGAAACTTTTTTATCTCCTTTAAACATACTTGGAGAAACTGCAGGGGATATAGTTGGGGCTTTTCTTGATACAATTTTTATTCCAGCAGCAAGAACCTTTTGTAATTGTTCGTCACCTTTTAAAACCGGTAAGTGTTTATTAATAACTAGTTGAACAGCCCCTTACACGGGCCACAGTGCCTCTGGCAGCCGGTCGCGGGGCAGTCACACGCAGTGGAGACTGCCCACGCCTCGGCTCATACAGAGCTGGACGCTCCTTCGGAGCGCCCAGCTCTGTATCAGCCGCGGCGCGGGCAGCCTCTACTGCGCATGACTGCCGCACACGCAGCAGTGTCTACTGCGCATGTTGGGCGTTACACACAACTTGGCGAATTATTATATAGGATACCTTTTATTTGATTAAACTCCAAACTATATGGAGTGGAGAAAATAACTCCTTTCTCTCCACTTGGACCATTACTACCCTCTCTACTCAGTGCTGTTGACTTCTTATACGTCAAAAGGTCATCTCTTTTTTTGCCTCTCGCCATCGTTAAAGCCCTATCCAGCATCCACTGGGGATAGCCTCGCTGTCTGAACCTGTCATAAAGTTCACACGCCCTGGATTCAAACAATTCTTCTGTAGTACAAATCCGTCGAAGGCGTATGAACTGACCACCAGGTATTCCTTTAATGACATGTTTAGGATGACAACTTTCAGCTCTCAGGAGACTATTCCCAGCTGTAGGCTTGCGGAAGATGTCAGTAATTACATCTCCCGTAACAGGATTGGCAGCTATTTCTAAATCCAAAAAATACATTTTCGATGGATTACTCTCATATAAAAATTCAAGATTTAAGCTATTATCATTTAAATATCTCATAAATGCTTCTCGATCCTCATCCGAGCCACTCCAAATGAAAAGAAGGTTGTCGATATATCTCCTGTACCACTCTATGCATCTCCTAAAGGGGTTCTTATCTCCAAAGATGTGGGACTCCTCCCACCAACCCATATAAAGGTTGGCGTATGAGGGCGCAAATTTGGCCCCCATTAAAGTCCCACATCTCTGGAGATAATATTCCCCCCCAAACATAAACACATTGTGAGTCAAAGATACTCGACGACTACTAGAATAAAATCCCTAAAGTTCTCACCAAAAGGACTATATCTTTCCAGATGATATTTCAATGCCATAATTCCCATATCATGGGGTATGCTTGAATACAATGATCTTACATCACAACTAAGCCATTGAAAATGTGACTCCCATGAAACATTCGCCAATGCTTGAATAACATGAGTAGTATCTTTTAAATAGCTATATAACCTTGTACCAATGGTTGAAGATCCAAATCCGTCCACTCACACAGTGGTTCGTTCAATGAATCAATACCCGAGACTATAGGCCTCCCTTCTGGTTCCACACTATTTTTTATGGATTTTAGGTAAGTGATGAAAAATTGGCAAAACAGGATTTTCAACCAAAATCACATCACTCTCCTTTTTCTGGAAAATTCCAAGGGCCAGGCCCCTCTCTACAATAGATTTTAAAATGTTAGAAAAATCTTGAGTAGGGTTCATTGACAGTTTAGTATATGACTCCACATTGGATAATTGTTTGAACGCTTCTCTATGATAATAGGATGTATCCAAAACAACGACCGCTCCACCTTTATCCGCATTTTTGATAGTGATTTAATCGTTCTTAGCTAAACTTTCCAAGGTCAGTCTTTCTTGGTAACTAATATTGGGAGGCTTTTTAACTAGGTTTTTACTAAGTGTTAATAGATCATTTTCAATCAAATCTTGAAAAATGTCTAAAACACTCCCTCTACAAGACACCGGATAAAAACTGGACTTGTGGCTAAGATTTACTTTAACTCTGTTAACTCTATTTTCTTCACAACACAAATGATTAAAGTGGCCTTCTCTTTGTATATCATTCATATCTGTAATAGTACAAACTTCTTTAAAAGACCAACCTACTTGAACATCATTATCAAGTTGTGAAGACACTTGTGGTTGATCCCCATTGGACACATCCTCAAAATCATCAACATTTTGATTATGCATGAAAAATTTTTTCAAAGTTAACTTCCTAATGAATCTATTTATATCAATCATAGTTTCAAACACATCAAAATGTCGAACAGGGGCAAAATTTAACCCTTTCTCTAACAGGCTAATCTCCGCAGATGTTAACTCATAACTCGATAAATTAACAACAGAAACTATTTTCTCTGCTGCCTTGAGTCCCTTTTTGAACTCCCCACTGTATTTATTTTCTCTTCTTTTTCTTCCTCCCCTCCTTGTTGATTTTTGCAATGTTTCCTTGCTCTGGAGGACGATCTCCTCGGTGGAGGCAACTTGGGCATCTTTTCTTTTTCTTAAAACACCTATGTCATCCTCTCTTCTCTGCGGCTGGATAAAAAAGATGAAGAGGAGGAAGACATTGAAGGAGCAATGGATGACTCCAAAGCAGTAGTCGAACCAGATGGAACCAAAGAAAGTTCCTGATCTGCATCAGTTGAATCCAAATCCAAACTTGAGAAACTTACTCTCTTTTGTTTCAAGATAGATTTACGGGATTTTCTTCCCCTATAAGAAATGTCCTTTTCAAATCGATATACATTTCCCTGATCATAGTCCATCTTGTCACGTAAAAATTTCCTTTGTTTTATTTCAATCACTGACGTCTCAAGCTTCTCTAAATAGGTTGAAAGTTTTTCATCCAGCTTTGCAAAATCAGGGTCCTCCTTTAAATTCTCAACCTTATTTTGTTTCTGTTTGATGTCTTCTTGTAATTTACCAAGTATATCTTGTTTGTAATGTATAATTAGCTCCATAAGCGTATAGGAACATTGAGTGACAGCGGTATTCCATTTTTCCATAAACTCTATATCGTCCTTTATAAAAGTGGGAATCTTTTTAATACGTAATCCTCGTGGAATTCTATTCACTTTAATATATTGTTGAAGAGTAGTGATCTCCCACCAAACCCGAGTCTCCTTGGCCATTAATTTCTCCAGATCTTGAAATAAGGAAGTTAAAGTGACGCATTCCTCATAATCATTGGTTTCAGAGATATCAGTTGTAAATAGCATAGTAACTTTGGTAAGTCTGGAAGAAGTATCATCAACCGCTCGCAAACATCTGTGGTTGATGATACTTCTTCCAGACTTACCAAAGTTACTAAGCTATTTACAACTGATATCTCTGAAACCAATGATTATGAGGAATGGTCACTTTAACTTCCTTATTTTAAGATCTGGAGAAATTAATGGCCAAGGAGACTCGGGTTTGGTGGGAGATCACTACTCTTCAACAATATATTAAAGTGAATAGAATTCCACGAGGATTACGTATTAAAAAGATTCCCACTTTTATAAAGGACGATATAGAGTTTATGGAAAAATGGAATACCGCTCTCACTCAATGTTCCTATACGCTTATGGAGCTAATTATACATTATAAACAAGATATACTTGGTAAATTACAAGAAGACATCAAACAGAAACAAAATAAGGTTGAGAATTTAAAGGAGGACCCTGATTTTGCAAAGCTGGATGAAAAACTTTCAACCTATTTAGAGAAGCTTGAGACGTCAGTGATTGAAATAAAACAAAGGAAATTTTTACGTGACAAGATGGACTATGATCAGGGAAATGTATATCGATTTGAAAAGGACATTTCCTATAGGGGAAGAAAATCCCGTAAATCTATCTTGAAACAAAAGAGAGTAAGTTTCTCAAGTTTGGATTTAGATTCAACTGATGCAGATCAGGAACTTTCTGTGGTTCCATCTGGTTCGACTACTGCTTTGGAGTCATCCATTGCTCCTTCAATGTCTTCCTCCTCTTCATCTTTTTTATCCACCAGCAGAGAAGAGAGGATGACACAGGTGTTTTTAGAAAAAGAAAAGATGCCCAAGTTGCCTCCACCGAGGAGATCGTCCTCCAGAGCAAGGAAACATCGCAAAAATCAACAAGGAGGGGAGGAAGAAAAAGAAAAAGAAGAAAAAATAAATACAGTGAGGAGTTCAAAAAGGGACTTAAGGCAGCAGAGAAAATAGTTTCTGTTGTTAATTTATCGAGTTATGAGTTAACATCTGCGGAGATTAGCCTGTTAGAGAAAGGGTTAAATTTTGCCCCTGTTCGACATTTTGATGTGTTTGAAACTATGATTGATATAAATAGATTCATTAGGAAGTTAACTTTGAAAAAAATTTTCATGCATAATCAAAATGTTGATGATTTTGAGGATGTGTCCAATGGGGATCAACCACAAGTGTCTTCACAACTTGATAATGATGTTCAAGTAGGTTGGTCTTTTAAAGAAGTTTGTACTATTACAGATATAAATGATATACAAAGAGAAGGCCACTTTAATCATTTGTGTTGTGAAGAAAATAGAGTTAACAGAGTTAAAGTAAATCTTAGCCACAATCCAGTTTTTATCCGGTGTCTTGTAGAGGGAGTGTTTTAGACATTTTTCAAGATTTGATTGAAAATGATCTATTAACACTTAGTAAAAACCTAGTTAAAAAGCCTCCCAATATTAGTTACCAAGAAAGACTGGCCTTAGAAAGTTTAGCTAAGAAAGATGAAATCACTATCAAAAATGCGGATAAAGGTGGAGCGGTCGTTGTTTTGGATACATCCTATTATCATAGAGAAGCGCTCAAACAATTATCCAATGTGGAGTCATATACTAAACTGTCAATGAACCCTACTCGAGATTTTTCTAACATTTTAAAATCTATTGTAGAGAGGGGCCTGGCCCTTGGAATTTTCCAGAAAAAGGAGAGTGATGTGATTTTGGTTGAAAATCCTGTTTTGCCAATTTTTCATCACTTACCTAAAATCCATAAAAATAGTGTGGAACTAGAAGGGAGGCCTATAGTCTCGGGTATTGGTTCATTGAATGAACCACTGTGTGAGTGGACGGATTTGGTTCTTCAACCATTGGTTACAAGGTTATATAGCTATTTAAAAGATACTACTCATGTTATTCAAGCATTGGCGAATGTTTCATGGGAGTCACATTTTCAATGGCTTAGTTGTGATGTAAGATCATTGTATTCAAGCATACCCCATGATATGGGAATTATGGCATTGAAATATCATCTGGAAAGATATGGTCCTTTTGGTGAGAACTTTAGGGATTTTATTCTAGTAGTCGTCGAGTATCTCCTGACTCACAATATGTTTATGTTTGGGGGGGAATATTATCTCCAGAGATGTGGGACTTTAATGGGGGCCAAATTTGCGCCCTCATACGCCAACCTTTATATGGGTTGGTGGGAGGAGTCCCACATCTTTGGAGATAAGAACCCCTTTAGGGGATGCATAGAGTGGTACAGGAGATATATCGACAACCTTCTTTTCATTTGGAGAGGCTCGGATGAGGATCGAGAAGCATTTATGAGATATTTAAATGATAATAGCTTAAATCTTGAATTTTTATATGAGAGTAATCCATCGAAAATTTATTTTTTGGATTTAGAAATAGCTGCCAATCCTGTTACTGGAGATGTAATTACTGACATCTTCCGCAAGCCTACCGCTGGGAATAGTCTCCTGAGAGCTGAAAGTTGTCATCCTAAACATGTCATTACAGGAATACCTGCTGGTCAGTTCATACGCCTTCGACGGATTTGTACTACAGAAGAATTGTTTGAATCCAGGGCGTGTGAACTTTATGACAGGTTCAGACAGCGAGGCTATCCCCAGTGG
Organism: Rhinophrynus dorsalis; assembly: GCA_037306005.1. Taxonomy (NCBI): domain Eukaryota; kingdom Metazoa; phylum Chordata; class Amphibia; order Anura; family Rhinophrynidae; genus Rhinophrynus; species Rhinophrynus dorsalis. The sequence continues at coordinate 294,877,481 of CM074718.1, forward strand.
ATGCTGGATAGGGCTTTAACGATGGCGAGAGGCAAAAAAAAAGAGATGACCTTTTGACGTATAAGAAGTCAACAGCACTGAGTAGAGAGGGTAGTAATCGTCCAAGTGGAGAGAAAGGAGTTATTTTCTCCACTCCATATAGTTTGGAGTTTAATCAAATAAAAGGTATTACTAATAAACACTTACCGGTTTTAAAAGGTGACGAAGAATTACAAAAGGTTCTTGCTGCTGGAATAAAAATTGTATCAAGAAAAGCCCCAGCTATAGCCACTGCAGTTTCTCCAAGTATGTTTAAAGGAGATAAAAAAGTTTCTAAACCATCTACTTGGCTGTCAGTAGTGGGCTGCCACAGATGTGGTGGTTCAAGATGTGGCAGCTGTAAGTATATAAATAGTTCTAGAACCTTCGCTTCTAGTGTCACCAATGGAGTTTATAACATAAATGGTTTTATCAACTGTGCAACAAGAGGAATTATTTATCTAATTACTTGTAAAAATTGCAATAAACAGTATGTTGGTAAAACCATGAGGAGTCTCAGGACGAGACTTACAGAACATTTGAGTGACATACGAAGTGAAGGTTTTAGATCAAGGGTGGCTACCCATTTTAAAACAGATGGGTGTAAAGTAGAGAATTTGAGTATACAGGGAATTGAAAAAGTGACTTTAGGAGTTAGAGGGGGTGATTTAGATGCCAAATTATCTAAGAGAGAGGTATATTGGATGTTTACATTAAAAAAGAGACATCCACTGGGTCTAAATAGACAATATGATGTGATGTGTTTCGTTTCAATTTAGGAGTATTGTTTGAAATTATAGAAGCATACTTAAGAAACATCCTATATACCAACTGAGGAGAAGTGAGAATTTTGATAGCGACACAAGTCTGGAAATGATGTTTATTTTGAAGAAATTGGAGGGAAGAGAATAGTTGACAGTATATGAATGATGGTTTAGTCTGAGTATGTTCACCGCTTGCTTAAAATGTTTGTTTTTATTTTTGAGGACATTCACACATATATAATATGGTGTTTTATATTTTAGTATGTTCTACATGGTGCCTTTGACTCTTTGTGTGCAATGATAGCAATCAATGCTGCTCCCTTTACGGTGGATCACCAGAGATCAATGATATGGCTTCCCCTTTAACGATGTTTTTTAGACGCATATTTATATTTGTAGAATTATATTTGCACTCGAGTGCTTGGACCCTTATGTGAAGGGATATAGGGGTGGATTTATTGTTCTTTGTGAGTTTGGAAGGAGATGTGGGCACTCGATTGCAAATGAAAGCGTCTTTTCTGTGTGTATGCATTAGTTCTAGTGTTTGCCGTAGTTGGTCTCTTTAAGAGGGAACATCGAGGGTGGAAGTGGCTTTAGATTTCTATTGGCTACAATGTAGTTTAAATGTAACCATAGAATGTGTGCTTGAACTCTTTGATCATGATTAAGCGCAGCGGTGCGCGAAACATGTCGATCTAAGAACTTACACGTCTGCATCTGAAAGGTGCCCACTAAACAATTTCTCCCGCTGTTCAGTTATGAAACAAGGTATCATTACTTGTTGTACATCATTTTTATTGTTGCACTAATAAACATATGATTGTTTTTATTCGCTGCATGGCCTGGATCCATTATACGTTTTGGTGCACCTGTCTATTATAATATATTGTGTTCTGTTGAAGGGTGTATGGAGAAACCCTAAGGTGGCACATACGTGGGATATATATATATATATTAAGGTCATTGCAGTTTATGAAAAAAGGGGTTTTTGAAGACCTGAAGTATAAACATTGAAGATATATGAATGAAATATCCTGTATATAGGGTTGGAGTCGCTTGTTTGTTTTTTTGCAAACCTCAGATACTGCCTGCTGACTGGATGAATGGGAATATGCAGATACGCATCCTGCAGATCCAGAGAAGCAAGAAACTCCCCTGGAGACATGGCGGCAATCACAATCACAGTGCGCAGAGATTCCTAACGATAGGTTCGGTGAGTCATGCCGAAGCAGGTTTGGAAGTCTTGGGCTTGGAGGCGACCTTGGGCTTCCATGACTGCTTGGGCTTGGAGGAGGAACGAGGATCGGACGGAACTGTCTTGGACGAAAGCGCCTCCGCCAGAAGGAACAAAAGGACCAGTAACGCTTAGCCGGTAATTTCTTCTTAAAAACCAAAGGCAAAAGGGTACTCTTACCTCCAGTAGCCTCTCTGATTAGTTCCTTGAGTTCGGAACCAAACAAGGAAGTACCCTGAAAAGGCAAAGAAAGCAAAACCTTTTTAGATGCAGTGTCAGCAGACCAAATCTTAAGCCAAAGTGCACGCCTGGCCACCAAAGAAGAAGCGGAAGCCCTAGCCATCATGCGGACAGCATCAAAGGCGGCATCAGAAACATAGTTCTGCGCCTCAGAAATATTGGCAAGCAAGCGCAACTGCTCTGAAACTGGCGGCGTCCTGAAAGACCGCCTTGGTGAGCTGCTCAGTCCAGACCGCAATGGCCCGGTTAACCCAAGCCACAGCGAAAGTCGGTCGCATAGCAGTGCCAATAGAGGCAAAAAAGAGACTTGAGGCAAACCTCTAACTTTTTATCCATCCAATCCTGTAAGGCAGAAGCATCAGAAACAGGCAAAGCAGTCGATTTAGACAGTCTAGATACAGGAGCATCCACCTTAGGAGGATGAACCCATTTAGCCAGTTCAGTCTCAGAAAAGGGATAAAGTTTAGCAAACTTTTTTGAGACTGAAGAGGCCTGTACTGGATTTTTCCAAGCATCGGAAACCAAACGTTCAAGTGAAGGGTTAGGAGGAAAACAAGTAACAGCTTTTGCCGGGTTTCTGAAAGACATCAGTTGGGTCAGAGGGAACCTCTTGACTCAAGGGAAGGTTGAGGGTGGTTAGAACGGCCCTAATTAGGCCCTCAGCATAAAATTCAGGGTCACATTCAAAGGGGTCTCCAACAGACCTGGAAGACTCAATAACTGTACCATCCTCAATATCAGAATCTTGCAACAATTCATCCTGGGAAAAATCAGACACATCAGGGGCCCCCTATGGTTTAGGCAGGGAGGTCTTGATGGTAGAGGGAGCCTGCCATGCCTGCAGTGCTCCCTGTACCTGAGAGGGAAAGAGTTGAAGAGTGGACCTGAGGTCCCTAGTTGCAGCCTTGAACTCTTTCACCCAAGCTGGCTCTATAGCATGGCTGGAAGGCCCTGGGTTGCTGTCAGGACCTTCTGAGCATGCTGGGCATAAAAGACCAGAGAATTCCCTAGGCAGCCCTGAATGACAGGAAGAGTAATACGCAGTGGGGGAAACTGATACCCCAGCCTCCTTAGTCTTAGGTCTAGTCCCAAGTTCCAGCGGAGTAGACATACTCACAGTGTCAGATATACCCCACTGATAGAAATCACCCAATTAAAGTGTGAAAGATTAAAGATTCACCCCAGAAACATTTAAACTAAACTTATCTGGCAAGCGAAGGGTTAATCAGCGGAGGAGAGGGAGAAGGTCCGATCCCTGCATAGTATACTCGATGAGAAGAACTCACAAAATGGCTGCCGCGACGGGAGACAATCAGAAAAAAGGCGCGAGACAAGCGCTCATGGGAAGAGTAGTTTTTCTCATAAAGTGCCCCAAAACAGTGCCCTAAGCCCCCCAAGTCCCCCAACACACTTGACTTTTGAACCGGATGAAAGAACAAGGGAAGACAATCAAAATGAGCCCACTCTGAGGTCGCTAAGAGAAGCGGTTCCAGAGATACGTCCCACACAGTGTAAGCCCATAGAGAGTAAAGGAGCAATGGCAGCTATGCGGTAAAAGCGCGCCTTAAAGGCGCGGAACAGGAAATTTAGGAAAATTAACCCCAATAATAAAAAGGTTAAAGACACACATGGAACACATGTACATGATAAGAAAACACTATCCCCATACAGAAGGTGTAACATAACCCTCAATAAAGGAATCAAACCAGCAGACAAAGGGTTAAATACCACATAGACTGCTCCAAAACTCACAGGCAAACACTCATATACATTAAAGTATATATAAACACTCAATGAGTTCCGGAGTGTGCAATGAGAACTCCCAAATACAAGCCCAAATAAGGGACACTGTGGGACAAGTGGACCTTCAGCACTCAAAGGGTGGCTCACCTTTCTGCAGGTCTTCTGTCTTCAGGTCACCATGCAAAGAAAGGATTACCTCAAAGGATAATCCCCCAGGGAAGTACTTGAAACCAAGTTGTTCCCCCATCAGGGCATAAGGTCCACCAAAAATCCCTGGACACTGAGCTAGCCACTTTGGAGAGGGCATTTGTCAGCCATGGTAACCCGCCTAATGGTGGTATTCCATATTTGACAGAAAATAATAAAAAGACTAAAACTGAAGAGAGATGTTCTCCACCTGGTGTGTACACACCCAGGAACAAACAATTCAGGCTGCAGGTGGATTGCAGCCTGAGAGGGAAGGGAGGCTCCACCCCCTCTGCAGACATTTAGAGAATGTTCCTGCCTACTTAAAGGGGACTGACGCCTCCCAGAGTTACAAGTAACCTGTATTGGACGACAGTGAAAGTACTTTTGAACCGATATATACCCATCTATCTATCAAATCTTTTGTTCGGGTTGGTTCCTAGTGATGTTAGATCTACACCTGAGCACAAATCATGCAATAATTTCTCTAAAAAAGAACAACAAGTTGTACATGATCTAGCAAATGACCCTACCTTGGTTATTCGCCCCACTGATAAAGGTGGGGCTATTGTGATCATGGATTATTCTGATTACCAACACGAAATTCTTTCACAATTATCTGATTCTACCACGTACCAACCACTGAGTGCTGATCCGGTTATCAAATATAAATCTACCATTGATGCCTGTCTCCAACTAGCAATGTCGTGTAGATGGATTGATGAAGCCACTTTTGGATTCCTTACAGTAGAACACCCAGTGTGCCCAATTTTGTACACCCTTCCCAAAATACATAAGGATGCAAATAAACCACCAGGTCGCCCTGTTGTATCCGCGTGTGGCTCTCTTCTCCAACCTCTGGCTCAGTATTTAGACTTCTGGCTACAACCCATAGTGAAAATGATTCCATCTTACATTCAGGATACTACTGATTCATCAATAAGATTAGAATGATATCCTTGAATGATGACGAAATTTTATTAGTAACTATGCATGTCAAATCTCTATATACTATCATACCTACACAAGACGGCATCAACAGCACTATCAAGGCATTATCGGCACATCCACTTGTTCAAAACAGACCACCCATTGAATTCCTGTGATCTTTGTTAACATTTTGTTTAACTTTGAATTACTTTAGGTTTGAATTGAAGTATTACCTTCAAATCTCAGGTACATCAATGGGCTCAAATATAGCACCAACATTTACTAATTTGTTTATGGCAGAATATAAAAAACATAATTTTGCCCCCCACATGCACTCCAATATACTTTTCTATTGTCGCTATATAGATGACGTGTTCCTCTTGTGGAAAGGTGGCCTTGAGTCCTTCGAATTTTTCGCGAATCAGCTCAATCAACTTAATAGCCCTGTGAAGTTCTCTTGGCAAGCCCATCCAAAAGAGTTACACTTTTTGGACTTGACAGTTTTCCGTGAGTTTAACCAGACAGGTACCACCAACTACAGAAAGATTACAGATAGGAACACTTTATTACATTACCACAGTTTCCATCCAACCCATACCAAGTCCGGGGTGCCTTACTCTCAATTTCTGAGAATCATCAGGAATAACTCTGACAGAACTACTGCTGAAATACAAGCTAAAGAACTTTTTCACAGATTCTCACAAAGAGGATATACTACATCCACACTCCAGCATGCCTATGAACAAGCCTTTCAGTTTACTCAGACTGACTTACTCAAAAGCAAAACACCTAAACCAGCAATGGACAGATTGGTATTTACATCTAAATACACTACGCACAGTACATTGATAAAACAGGCTATCAGTAAGAGATGGGATATATTGTCCAGTGATGACACGTCACCAAAAATTTTCTCTAACACACCACTTTATAGCTACAAACAGAGTCCCAGTCTAAGGGATAAACTAGTATTGACCGATCCAGAACATTGCTATACTAGTAAATATTCCACATGGCTGACAACTGATAAAAAAAAGTCTGCTTTAAGTGCACAGGTTGTATCACCTGCAGGAACTTGCTCACTGGGGAATTTTTCAAACATAAACTAACTTGCACTCGTAAATATGTGATATACTTCATCATCTGTCCATGCAGCCTCATGTACATAGGAAAAACCATTACAACTTTTAAGGAAAGAATTGCAAATCACAGAACATCTATCCGGCAAGCAATTCAAACACAGAACAGTGATAAACCGGTAGGAAGACACTTTGCTCAAGCTAGACATTCTTTGGCAGATCTAAAATATAAGCTTATTGATCACCAACCAAAATTGAGACGGGGAGGGGATAGGAACAGACTATTGCTACAGCTTGAGGAGAAATGGATCCACAGACTAAACACTCTGGCACCTCGTGGGTTAAATGATAAGACTAATTACTCATGTTTTTTCTGAGGTGATCTATATATAAACTGTGATTACTTAACCCCTCAAGTCAGAGGCGTGTTGAAATATTTATCCCGGTCTTTGTTTGGCTTATATTCATGCCATATCCGAGTGCTCCGCCACCAGGACGTCTTACCGTATATGGTGTTATGTATCACAGACACTTCCCTCAATGAGGATAGATGACATCCCTCCAGGGTTGGGTGGACATAGATCCCACTATGGGTGTTGCCATTCCAAACACCCACCCATAATAGGACTGAATGTCACTGTCTTAGAGGCAGCACACTGGAGGAAGCGGTGGAGGGGAGAGAGACATCGGAGGATGCGGGTGGCAAGCTTGTATTTGCTGCCCGCTTCCTCCGATACCTCTCTCCCCTCCTCACTTGTTGAAATGGACTCGCACATTGAACGTCTTCTTGCATGCAGGGGACTGCCACCCGCATCCTCCGATGCCTCTGTCCTGTGTAATGACCACAGCCACGCTGATGTCCACAACTACATATTAATAAAGACATTTGCTGAGGAGCGCTGCTGTCAGCGCAGGGTTCCTTCAGCAATACAGTATGTCACTGATTTAGTAACCCTTTGAGTGCCAGAGTGGAATGCAGCGCAATGCTTTGCAATGCGTTGCGTCCCACTCTGGCACTCAAAGGGTTAATAATGTCCTACTTACTGTGTCCCTTTGTTAGTAGTGTTTTTGCTCCACTCTCTGTTTGAAGGAGAGTGGAGCAAAAGTACTAATAGCAAGGGGACACAGGAGGTAGGGCATTACAAATGAGTAATTAATTCATTCATTAGTAATGTCCTACTTACTGTGTCCCATTGCTATTAGTGTTTTTGCTCCACTCTCCGTTTGAAGGAGAGTGGAGCAAAAGTACTAATAGCAAGGGGACACAGGAGGTAGGGCATTACAAATGAGTAATTAATTCATTCATTAGTAATGTCCTACTTACTGTGTCCCATTGCTATTAGTGTTTTTGCTCCACTCTCCGTCTGAAGGAGAGCGGAGCAAAAGAACTAATAGCACGGGGACACAGGAGGTAGGGCATTACAAATGAATGAATCTCAGTCAATATACTTTTAATAATAGTATTTTAATAATAAAATGTATAAAACACACACACACACATATATACAGGCAAGGTATGTAGTCCATACCTTGTCTATTAACCCTTTGGGTACCAGAGGAGTAGGAAACATGCTAAGCAATGCTTTCCTACCTCTTTGGTACTCAAAGGGTTAATTGTTGAATAAAAGACAGATTTGTCGACTACATGACAGTTCCTGAGGTGAATGTCGGATGGAGTTAGTATGTCGAATATATGCAATATATGTCGACATACTAAGGGGGGGATGTCCAAGTGCTTGGTGTGTAGTGTGTAGTGCTTGGTGTACTAGTTTTCTTTATTGTAACCCTTTGAATGCCACAGGGGTGAGCAGTGCACATCCCTATAGCATTCAAAGCTGTCCATGGTGCTTAAAGCCATCTCTGTGTTCCCCTAGTGGCTGGGTAGGGAAGCACAGAGAAAGTTGTTCAGAACTGTCGATGTGGATTTTGGATTTTCTGACTGAACTTGATACTTTGGAGTGCTGTGATTGGCTGTGGTGCTAGGTAACATTTTTACCGTGTGTTTTTAGGTAAGACGCAGGTTTAAGGTTTAAGGTCAAAGTGTATTTTGTTGGTTATCGCTCGTTAGCCTTTCTGGGTAAGGAAGATTTCAATCTCACGTTACCTGGTCTTGCTTAACGCGCGGAGGCAGTTTTTTTTCTTCATGTTGGTTTTAACTCCAACATTTGGATCGAGCCCTTAATCCCCCATGGGCAACGCTGTGCCCCTTTTGCTAGTACTGTATACAAGGGAAGGTGTGTGTGCGCTGTACTTCTGTGGCACTAAAAGAGTGAAGATGCAAATGTACATGAAATGGTTGGTTGTGAAGTCATGAAATAAGCAAAGAGTACAAAGTAATGTGATGTAAAATGTGTTGAAGGGCATAATAACAGAGGGTATCCTATTGAAATGTCACATACATATGAAGAATAAATATGCTTGGGTACCTCTTTGTGAAATGATCCGGTGGTTATTCTGCTTAGCAGGATCTTCAGAAGACATGGAGAACAGGAGGTTCCTTAGGTAACTGAAAGGGGCGAGCAACATATTATTGAGTGACCTGGCACTCAAAGGGTTATTGGAGCCCTGCCTTCACCCCCTATACACACTGCCTTACTACGTGCATCCATTTGTCACAGTGCCCCCAGTGGCCAGGGGCCCACAGTGCAGACAGGCCAGAGAGAACGAATAATTATCATTGAACACGATGTGTGCTAACAGGGCTCCAATAACTCTGAGTGCCAGGTCGGTCAATAAAATGTTGCTGACCCCTTTCAGTTACTTAAGGAACCTTCTGTCCCCCATGTCTGCTGAAGATCATGGTAAAGAGGTAGGCAAGCATATTTATTATTGATATGTATGCAACGTTCCACCTTGCGATACAGGAAAATGAAAATGCTGACATTCTGATCTCATATCTCCTTTTTGAGTGACGCGACATTTGAAATGCGCTATTTTCATGGTCATCAAAGTGAATAAGAGAAAGCATAGAAAATATATTAAAGACCTGCTTTTCCATTGCGGAATAAATGAAATGTTGCATTCCAGTATTGTTGGGAAGCAATGTGTTGTGTAGCACCATTACTGCATCTTGTGTACACTATGTAAAGTAATGATATTTGAGTATTATTGCATAATAACAGTGAGCGGTATGAGGGTGTGAAATGTGTTTTTTTTTTTTTTTTTTGCAATAGAGAAGTACATTGTTGTGAAGGGGTGTTTTGTGTGTTGGAGCGGTATAAGTATGGTATGTATGTAGTGGAAGACGAACATTTTTGGGAGGCAGTCATTGTTTGGAGGTGATGTATATTGCGTTACAGCGGTATGAGTGGTGTATTTTTTTTTTTTTTTAAAGCAAAATGTTGGTAATAGAGGATTTTGTAAGAAATGGGCTCTGTGTTAGGTTCCCATCTTGACAGGGGACATAACAGGGAGCAGAGTGAAGTGTGGTACATTGGAGTAGAGTGATAATTAACCCATTGAGTAGCATAAGTGTATCCAATGCTTTGGATCTGTGCGTGGCAGTGAAAGGGTGCACGTTTTATAACAGAGGCAATAGTGAGAGCGGGCGAACTCAGGTGGCCCTCATAAATAGGAATGTAATGCATTTGAGTGACTGCGCGAGTTGTCCATGATCATATTTTTTTTTGTAAGAGGAATTAGTGATGAGGTGCCAACCACACATGTGGCAGACAATGTGCTGAGTGTGCTGTAGGTGTCCCTGACCTTGTAGTGGCACATAAGTCCTTGGGGGGCCAAGTCTGTGCATTGGCACGTAAATCCTTGGGGGGCCAAGTCTGTGCAGAGCATCTGGCACTGAAAGGGTGGACGTTCTGTAATACAGGCAATAGTGAGAGAGGCTGAACTCCGGTGGCCGTCATAAATAGGAATGTAATGCATCTGAGTGGCGCAGCGAGTTGGCATGATATTTTTTTTTTTTTTTTGTTAGAGGAATTTGTGATGACAGGCCAACTATGCATGTGTCAGACAATGTGTTGAGTGTGCTGTAGGTCTCCCTCACCTTGAAGTGGCATGTAAATCGTTGGGGGGGGCCAAATCTCGCACCTGGGGGGCCATCTTCATGCAGAGATTTTCATAGGAGTAGCCAGGGGCCTTCGGCCCTGTGTTCTGTTTGAGGAAACATGAATGTCTCCTCAGTACTGCTTGGCTGCCTGCCAAGATTCTCCTTCTAGTGCACTCCCTGGGGTGTGTTCAGTGCCGGAGAATCTTGTCTGCCTGCCAAGCTTCTCCTTTTAGTAATATATATATATATATATATATATATATATATATACACATACACACACAAAATCAGTCACACCATGCCAGTCCCCTACCACCACTATAAGACACATCTGCCACATTGTAGGTTGTACATTTTTTTATATTACTTTCCATCATCATGAATATGTGCCAGTATCAATTAAGCAGGAAGTTCAAGTTGTGGACAAAGGACAAATGCAGTCTGCATGCTAACACATTTTTCAAGGCATATGTTGCTGCAGGACTCATAACTTTGACTTTCAGCTACTTATTTCTGCAATACAGGCCTCAGAAGAAGTAATACTGCAGTGGGATATGTAATACCCATAGAAAATATAGGCAAAACATTTGTTAAAATAGGAGGAAAATTTTGCATTGGTGAAAAGGAGAAAACGTTCGTGAAAAAAAGAGAAAAATTGGGCGGTTTTTGAGAAAAGTCATGCAGGAAATTTTTCTCACTTTTCGCCCACTCCAAAATACAAGTCCACTCTTATGTGGAATCAACATCAATGAGGGATAGTAATGTTTCATAATAAAAGCAGCTCTAATTAATCATCATAGTATTTGGAGAGTGTTATTTCAGTTCTGTCAAAGATGTAGTTCAAGAGTAATTCAATGACAAAGTATCCTCCTCCCACCCCTTTTACTGATGTAATACTGTTCAGTCAGATCAGAAGAGAGGTCCCCAGGTAGACTGCAGAGAGGGACAATATTCATTTAAGATAAGGGAAAAACCTGAAAAACTTGTAAAGGGGGGCAGGGTTTTCATTGTTTTCATAGAAGCAAGAATGTCCCCTGCTGTTATCTGTCCGGTCTTACAACCAGATTCCACATCTGAGAAGAGATGGCTTACACAAGGTAAAAGGGGCGGGAGGGGAAACTTTGCTTGTGAATATCTCTCAAACCATAAGGGTTTGAGAGATAAGACTTATATCGTTCTTCATGTTTTTTTTAATGCCTACAAAATAAAATAAAGATAAAACAAAGTTTTACTATCCCTTTAAATACACTTACACTGCAGTTGTAATAAATATACTAAAGCTTCTAATGAAGTGATTTCATACATGCGCCCATGTACCAAATACATTCACAAGTTCAGTCTGATATGCTGTTTTTAAAGTGATTGGTTATTTCCCTGCTCTAAAATAGAGTGATCAAGGTGATTAATGTTAAGTACATTGTGTAATGTTATAAATTCACTTAGACTGAATATTGAAGCAAAGGAAGAACATCTGAAAATTAGGATCACCTGCAAGATTTGGTCTCCTTCTTTCATCCCCTCTCGGGCTGCAGGGCTCCCCTCCTGTACTCCAGACACAAATATTCCCACATCATTCCCTCCTGCAAGGCGCAGACCAATGCTCATTTCTTTCATGAATTGAACTAGATGAGCGTCAGGACTGTACCTACAGGGTTTAAAGTGTGCAGCAGAAGTGAGACAAAGGCAAAATAAGCAGGACTGGGAAAAGACAGGAAATGGAGGAAGCAAGTAGAAGGTGATAAAGTAGATGAGTAGAGTGAGCAGACATGCATAACTTAAGGGGTGGAGTAAGAAAGGGGGCAGTAATGTAAATCTGAGTTTAGTAAGAGAAAGAAAGGACAGGGTGAGACAAGGTAGGTGAAATATCTCAAGAGGAAAGTAGGTAAAGAAGGGTACCAGAAGATGAGAGCACTAACAAAAGAAATGGTAGCAAATAATGATGGAAATGGGTAAGGTAAGCATACGGGAGAAAGCAAGAGGGTTGTGGAAGTGGAAGAAAGTAAAAGTGAAGTAATTATAAGAGAAGATTTTGAATGCAAAACTGGACTGGATAACAGAAGTGGAGGGAAGAGTATGGTACTGAGTTGTATGTAATACCCTGCTTGCAGATCATCTCTCTCATTCATGCTGGGTTTTTGAAACTCTTTTCTGTATTCTGAAAACTTTGGAGACTCCATGTGACCTGGAAAAAAAAGAGAAGAAGGGAGAGGTAGAGCAAGAGAAAAAGAGAGACAGAGGTTGAGAGAGAGAGTGTTTGTGTGTGTGTGAATGCGTGAGGCATTGCAGTGTTGGAGTGGTCACCACAGGGTACCTTACTATGTTACTGAGAAAAACCAATGCACCAGATACATCTGAAAGGGGCTCTTATCCCCTTCAGTGCTAGAAAGGCTTCCTTCACATTGAGTTAAGATACTTTTTTAGCATTCAAGTGGTGAAATGCTACATGTAAAATCAATGGATATTTGGGAAGAATGGCAAGGAGGGAAGGGGGAAGTGAGAGAGAGAGGCAATGGGGCAAAATGGTAGACCATGGGGAGAAAAGCAGGAGAGTGGGACAATGTGGTGAAGATGACGTGCCAGACGAATTTCCAATACATAGGAAATCTTTCTTTCACTCAAAGTGTTAACCCATTGGATGCTACAGATGTCTCCAACACTTTGTGTTTTGGTGATTCCAGTATTCAAGGGGTTAAAGAAAAAGAATTAAGAAGCAGCACCCTCCAACAACCCCCACTAACCCTTTGAGCGCCAGAGGGGTGTGAAACCAATTGATCTGCAATGAGATGCCAACACCTGTGGTAGTCAAAGGGATAAACCAGTATGCTTACTTATTTCCCCAACCCTGATATATACATAGTCAACTTATCTTATCCCAGCTGTCTGTAGACCAATTACCTCTCGCATCCAAAACCGGAAGTTGGTCATGAGGGGTTTTAGTTAATGTACAGCACATTTAACTCTAGCAGGGTAAGGGGAAGCCGGCCCCGCATACATTGGGAATGGGAAAATCAGTAAGTGGCCACACTAAGGAGCATACCTTTTGTTGGCAGAAGGGTGTGCAATGCATTGTGCAGACTTTTAGCATTCAAATGTTAATGGGGGAGAGAAGGGCATGGACAAATGGCCCTAGACAAAGTCAGATCAGTTTAAAGTGCCTTTACCACCCTGCTTCACTCCAGACTGGATGCAAGGAAATTAATTACAGTTTATTACAGTGCTTTCCAAACTGTGTATCGCGACACGTTAGTGTGTCGGCTGCAGTGTGTAGGTGTGTCACAGGCAAAGGTGCTGTTTACACAGAGCGACATTGTCATTCAACCCAAGCACAAACTACACTGGGAGCTGAGATAAAAAAATACTACTTAATGGTCGAATTTACACAGCGGGAGATTGCCTCCTAGTGCTGCATACAGCTGGAGCGCCACAAAAGATTTGTAACAGCTGGAGTGCCTCTGTGGGCTGCATACATAATATGTATACAGCACTCTGAGGCACTCCAGCTGTTACAAATCTTTTGGCGGTTCAGCTGTTAAAGTCTTTTTGAGATGCCACCTCCTCTATACCTCTGCCCTCTCTTTGGGCTGCCAGGCTGAAGTGTCCCTGTGCGGCGAGACTGCCTGTCACATGGCTGCTGCTTCTGCTTGTGGCGCAGATGAGACAGGAAAGACTGACAGTACTTCTAAAATCAGTTATGCTCTATCTATTTAATAATGTGACATGAGAATCTTGCACTTATATGTAGCACAACATTCTCATGTCGCCCTTTTAAAAGCCACATGACATGCTTAATGCCTCTGCAGTATGAATGAAAGGTTTTCATGAGATATGTTGTGTCCCCATACATCTTCTTATTACAATTTATGTATGTGTCTGTATCTCTTATAAGGGATTATTAGTTTAACCTCCGGTTTGCTAGAAAAACTGAACTACTGTGTCACGAAATGATGCATGTCTAAAAAGGGTGTCACCAACATGAAAAGTTTGGAAAGCTCTGGTTTATGACAATTCGATCAAGTATCAAAATCATGATGGATCAGAGTAATCTGTGGCTGTTGGGACGTATGGAGTAATATTAGGCATTATCCTGAGCCAGGGAAAAAAAAGAGGATTTTAGTCCTACCTGTTAAATCCTTTTCTCTTAGTTCATACGGGTTACTGGTAAATCTGGGAGGCGATCCGCCCCTTTAAGTAGGCAGGAACATTTCTCTAAATGTATGCAGGGGGGTGGAGCCTCCCTTCCATCCTAGGCTGCAGCTTAGCCAGCTATCTCCAGAATAATTTGAGACACTAACTACTGACTAGAAAATAGAAGGGAAGAAGACTCCTGTGAGCATGCCCCGACGGACTCCCACATACTGCCACAGGAGAGCCAAGTATGGTCCCTTGACAGGGTGGAAGACCAGTAACCTGTATGGACTAAGAGAAAAGGATTTAACAGGTAAGACTAAAATCCTCTTTTCTCTGTCGTTCAATACAGGTTACTGGTAACTCTGGGATGTCCAACCATTGAGTTCCCCAGAGGCGGGAAGAAGGCAAGGTCAAGGCGCAAGGCCCTCAAAGTCACCAGGACCTCTAAGAACCAACTGATCAGAAAAGCCCAACATAACTGAAGTGTCAACGGACACCAAACAGGGGTAAAAACACCCCAGGAACTGTTGCATAGCACACTGAACTAGAGCCAACAGGGCTCAACAGTAAAGGAAGCACCAATATCCTAAGGAGAAGATAGTAGACAGGCAAGACTGCCTCCAGGACCTTCCTCCCAAAGCTGGCATCAGCCGAAGCCAACACATCAACACGGTAGTGCTTTGAAAAGGTGTGCACAGAGGAACAAGTAACCACCCTGCACAACTGATTGGCAGAAGCCTGATTCTTATAGGCCCAAGAGGCCCCAACGGACCTGGTGGAATGAGCTGTGACCCGAAAGGGAACATGCTTATTCCTCAACTCATAGGCTCTACGAATAGTGGACTTGATCCATGACGCAATAGTCAGTTTGGATGCAGGTCTTCCTGCCCTAGGACCCTCTGGAAAGATGAACAGAGCGTCAGACTTCCTGACAGATTCAGTGCGATGGACATAAAACTTGAAACAACGCACCACATCCAACAAGTGGAGATCTCTCTTCTTGTCATAGGAGGGATTAGGGCAGAAAGAGGGCACCACAATCTCCTGATTGATGTGAGACTCGGAGACCACCTTAGGTAAGAACTCCTTAGAGGTGCGAAGCACCGCCTTATACTTATGAAACACCAGATAAGGTGGTTTACAGGATAGAGCTTGCAACACCGCAACCTGGCAAACAGATACAATCGCCAGAAGAAAAGCCATTTTCCACATCAAAAGACATAGAGGAATAGTAGCCAAAGACTCAAAGGGAGGACGTTGGAGAACTCCCAAGACCAAATTAAGGTCCCACTGAGGAGCTAGGCTCCAAAATGCAGGACGCACATGAGCAACACCCTGGAAGAAAACCTTGACATCAGGAAGGATAGCAATGCGTTTCTGGAAAAAGACAGAAAGTGCCGAAGTCTGAACCTTAAGAGAACTCAAACTGAGTCCCTTGTCCACACCGTCCTGCAAAAAGGCCAGGACAGTGGGAAGATCAAAGTCATGAGACAGATTCCTGTCAGCACACCAAGACACAAATGTCGACCAGGCACGGTGATAGATCTTGGAAGAAACAGGCTTACGGGCACTAAGCATAGTAGACAGCACAGCAGAAGAAAACCCTTTCTTCCTTAAAATCGAGGATTCAACCTCCAGGCCGTCAAATTGAGCCGATGAACATCTTCCTTCCACAAGTAAACCTGCAAAAGAAGATCCGAACAAGAGGGGAGTGGAAAGGGCTCTGCCACGGATAGGACTAGAAGCTCCGGATACCAGGATTGACATGGCCAATCCGGAGCAATCAGGATGACCGGACAACATTCCAGTTTCAATTTCTGTAACACCCTTATCAACATTGGGAGAGGAGGAAAGATGTAGGCCAGAGCGAATGTCCAAGGAATGGACATTGCATCAGCAGCCAGAGCTAGAGAGTCTCTCCACTGAGAGCAAAACACCGGAACCTTCCTGTTTTGACTCGTTGCCATCAGCTCCACTTGGGGCATCCCCCATCTCTGAACAAGGAATTGAAACACCTTGGGATGTAACTCCCACTCTCCGCTGTCGACTGTGTGATGACTGAGGTAGTCTGCCATGACGTTGTCTACGCCTGGAATGTGCACTGCAGAAATGACAAGAACATGAACCTCTGCACAGGACAGAATGGCCTTGGCCTCTAACCAAGTGGCAAGACTTCTTGTTCCGCCTTGTCTGTAGATGTAAGCCACTGCCGTGGCGTTGTCGGACTCCACTCGGACTGGAAAATCTTCCAGTTGAGATACCCAAAGTCGCAGGGCATGAACCATCGCTCGAAGTTCCAAGATGTCATTTGGGAGAAGGGACTCCTCCGTGGACCATTTCCCCTGAGCGCTGAAGCGACCCAGAATAGGTCCCCAGCCCGAAAGACTGGCATCCGTCATGACCGTGGACCAGTAGGGAATCAGAAAGGATTTCCCTTTCAGTAGATTGCAAAGGTCCAGCCATCACTCCAAGCTCTGCTCTACATGAGGAGGAAGTGCACATCTGTATCACAAACCTCTGGAGTTCCCTGGTGTGTGCCATGGAAAATGGAAGCGCCTCTATTGTGGAAATGAACTTCTCCACCAGAGAAGACAACTTCTGAACTAGGATCCAATCCCGAGACAGAATCGCTGATACCCTGTGGGCAATTTGATGGGCTACCTCATCCGGTAGAAACACCATGCTCCTCTGAGTATCGAATAGAAGACCCAGGAAGATCAGTTGCTGGGATGGGACAAGATCCGACTTGTCCAAGTTGACAAGCCAACCATGATGGGTGAGGACTTGAATGCAGGTCTGAACCTGCTGATGCTTTTGCTTTCAAAAGCAAGTCGTCCATATAGGGAGTCACTCTGATGCCGTCCCAATGGAGAACGGATATCAAGGCCCCCAGAACTTGTTGGAAAACCTGAGGGGCCGTCGTCAGACCAAATGGAAGAGCTGAGAATTGAAAATGACCCCTGTCACAGGCAAACTGCAGGTACCGTCTGCTCTCCTGATGAATTGGGATGTGCAAATACGCATCTGGAAGATCCAGAGGAGCCAGGAACTCCCCCGGAAACATTGCAGCAATCACTGTGCGCAGAGACTCCTGACGATAGTGAGTCTTGATCACAAAGGAGTTTAGATCTTTCAGATCCAAAATAGGGTGGCATCCGCCGTCCTTTTTGGTCACCACAAGGAGATTCGAGTAAAACATCCGAATCTTGCAACAATTCTTCCTCAGAAGAATCTGACACATCAAGTGCTCCCTGCAGTTTAGGCAGAGAGGATCTGACAGTAGAGGGGGTCTGCCATAATTGAAGTGCCCCCTGTATCTGGGATGGAAAGAGTTGTAGAGTGGACCTAAGGTCCCTAGTCGCAGCCTTAAACTCTTGCACCCAAGCTGGCTCAGTAGCATGGCTGGAAGTCCCTGGGTTGCTGTCAGGAACTTCAGAACATGCTGGGCATAGATGACCAGAGAACTCTCTAGGTAGCCCTACGTGACAGGAAGAGCAATGCGCAATGGGGGATACTGATACCCTAGCCTCCTTAGTCTAGCCCCAAGCTCCAGCAGTATAGACATTCTCACAGTGTCAAAATAACCAACTGTACAGTAAATCACCCAATTGTAGTGTGTAAGATTAATATTTCACCCCAGAAATGCTAAATATAGACTTATCTGGCAGGCGAAGGGTTAATCTGCAGAGGAGAGGAGAGTCCAAGCCCTGCGTAGGATACTCGTTGAGAAAAGCTCCCAAAATGGCTGCCGCGACCGGAGCCAATTAGAAAATAGGCGCAAATCAAGCGTTCATGGGAAATGTAGTTTTTCCCGAAAAGTACCCCAAAACAGTGCCCAAAGTCCCCCAAGCCTCCCAACACACTTGAACTATAAACTGGATGATAGAGCACGGGTAGACAATTAAAATGAGTCCACTCTGAAGCTGCTGTGTGAAGCGGTTGCAGAGATACGTCCCAAACAGTGTTGTCCCATAGAAAGTAAATGGAGCAATGGTGTCTATGCGGTAAATCGTGCCTTAAAGGCGCAGTACACAATTTTAACAAAAGTTAAACTACAAGTTAAAAACATGAAAAACATACAGGGAACATGTGTGCATACTGAGAAAACACTAACCCAGTAAGGAAAGTGTCAGAAACCCCCCAAAACATGTCAAACCAGCAGACAAATGGTTACCACATAAACCTGCTCCAAAAACCCAACAGACATACACATATATACCCAATGAGTGCAGGAGTGCACAATGACAACTCCCAAATACAAGCCCAGCAAAGGGGCACTGTGGGACAAGTGGACATGCAGCACTCAAAGAGTAGCTCACCTTTCCTGCAGATCTTCTGTCTTCAGATTACCATGCAGCAAGAAATTACCTCAGTGGGTAATCCCTGGGGAAGCACTTTTACCCAAAATTTTCCCCCTCAGGGCTAAAGGTCCACCAAAAAGCACCTGGAAACTGAGCTACCCAGATTGGAGGGTATTTGTCAGTCATGGTAATCCGCCTAATAGTGGTATTCCATATCTGACAGAAAATAAAAAAGAAACAAACTAACGAAAAATGTTCTCCACCTGGTGTTGTCACACCCAGGACATCATTCTGGAGATAGCTGTCTAAGCTGCAGCTTAGGAGGGAAGGGAGGCTCCACCCCCTGCATACATTTAGAGAAATGTTCCTGCCTACTTAAAGGGGCGGAACACCTCCCAGAGGTACCAGTAACCTGTATTGGATGAAAGAGAAAGACAACTTTTTTTTTTTTTTTTTTTTTACTTACAGATACTTTTCTCTTATTCCAGCTGAGGTATGCAGAGATCAATCAGGTAGTGAGAACTCCTCCAGAAGGCAGGGCACTTAATTAAAAAACTCCTCCCACATTCTGCCCTAGGTAGCCCTCCCAAAAGCCAGCTAGTTTAGTTTACATATAGTAAAGACAACTTTACTTACCGATATTTAGGTTTCTTCTGTGTATCTCTAAGGCATTATAGATGGGAACTTCTCCTAGGTTTAAAAGGAAGAATCCTCCAAGCTCCCTCAGTTTCCTTTTTTGGCACAGCTGTAAAATACTAAATATATGATTAATAGGGAGGGCATGCCTTGGAGATACACAGAAGAAATGTAAATATCGATAAGTAAATTTATAAGTTTCTTCTGTGTATATCCAAGGCACTATAGATGGGACTTAACAGCAGTTACCCAAGATAAAGGGAGGGATCATATGATCTTACCAATCAATGCTGTACTACTGCTTCCAGGACTTTCCTGCCAAAGCTGGCATCAACTGAGGCATGTACATCTAGTTGATAGTGTTTCATGAACGTGGAAATAGAAGACCATGTGGCTGCTTTACAAATGTCCAAAGGTGAAGCCTGTGCCCATTTTTCCCAGGATGTGGACATAGCTCTCGTGGAGTGTGCTTTAATATTGGAGGGTGCCTCCCTCCCAGATCCTATATAACATTTTTTGATACATGTTTTAATCCATCTATATATTGAAGCTTTTGAAGCTACTTTGCCCTTAAGTCTGTCCTGAAAGTAGACAAATAAGGATTCAGAAGATCAAAAGTCCTTGGTTCTGTTTAGGTAAGTGGATATACATCTCACTAAATCCAGGTGATTGAGAAGAACTTCTTTAGGATTGGAAGGAAGGCAAGACTATATCTTGATTGATGTGGAACTATGAGACCACTTTAGGACGAACTGATGGTTTCACCCTGAAAAAAAACTTTATCTGGAATTGAAAGGAAAGGAGCTTCGCAAGAAAAGGGCTTGTATTTCATTAACTCGTCTTGCTGAAGTTATTGCTTTTAAGAAGACTGTTTTTAAGGTTAGAAGTTGCATAGAAATTCTGTCGATTGGCTCAAAGGGTTGAGGCTGTGACAAAACCTTGAGCACAAGGTTCAAGTCCCACGGAGTAACTATCTAATAGTTGGCTTGGACTTGACTATTGCTCTGGTGAATCTCTTTACTAGGTCATGCTCTGCCAGGGGTATGGCTAGGATAGCAGACAGGGTTGAGAGTTGGACCTTCAAAGAAGCTGGACGGAGGCCTGCTTGAAACCCATCTTGTAAGAAATTTAAAACTATGGCGTCATTGATGTCATTAATTGATATGTATCGTAGGTTACACCAATTAGCAAAGGTTACCCAGATTCTATAGTATGCCTTTGAAGTGGATGATTTCCGTCCCCTGAGAATGGTGTCAATCACAGGATCAGGGAAACCTCTCTTCCTTAAAGAGTCCCACACAGCCTCCATGCCATTAGTCGTAATAACTTGAGATTGTCGTGTAGGATCGGCCCTTGATGTAGACTGTCTTTCCTCAGGGGTAACTCCCATGGAGTTTCTGGTGACATTTGCACGAGGTGAGAGTACCAAATTCTTCTGGGCCAGTTTGGTGTGATTACAATGGCTTCCACTTGTTCCCTGCGTATTTTCATCAGTACCTGCATGAGTAGGGGAGAGGGAGGAAAGATGTAGACCAGGCTGAACTTTCAAGGGAAGATCAGGGCATCCTGACCCAGGGAGAGGGGATCCTGCCACCTGGAAAAGAAGGAGTTGGTTTTGGCATTCCTGCTTGTTGCCATTAGGTCAATGTCCGGCTGTCCCCACTTGCTGGTAAGCATATTGTCGGTTCGAATGAGAACGCTTCTTCCCTTGATGTGACTCTGGAAGTGTAGTAGAGTATTCTTGACTGCCCTTGTTTTTAGGACATTGATGTGGAGGGTTTTTTCCTGATTGTTCCATTGTCCTTGTACTGTCCTTTGTCCCCAGACTCCTCCCCAACCATTGAGGCTGGCATCCGTGTAAATTATCTCCCATTTTGGGGCAACTAAAGATCTCCCTTTTTGGAGATTTTTTGGATTCAACCACCACAGGATTTCTTGTCTTGATGACTGGGATAATGGAATTCTCTGTAATGGATTCCCATGGTCTGCATTCCAGTGATTTAAGAAATTCAACTGAAGGGTATGTAAATGGAGCTTTGCCCAAGGAAGAATCTGTGTGGTTGAGGACATGAGGCCCAGTAATTCCTGGAAGTCTCACACAAGATGATGAGATTTTTTCAGCCTTTCTCCTGAGCTTTGCTATCCTAGACTAGAGCTCTCCTTGTGTTGATCTGAAGTCCCAGAAAGACCATCTTCTGTGAAGGGGACAGCTAAGTTTTGTCTAAGTTGATTATCCAGCCAATGTCCTGCAGAAAATGAAGGACCTCTTGAGTTTGTGTTCTGGCTTTCTCTATTGACGTGGCCATGATAAGGAGATCGTCCAGGTAAGCCAGGATGTTGATCCCTTTTTTACTGAGACAACCCAGGGCAGAATCCAGAACTTTCGTAAAAACCCTGGGGGCCGATGACAGGCCAAGGGGAAGGACTGTAAATTGGTAATGGTCCTGATTGACCACAAACCGTAGAAATCTTCGGTGGGCTGGATGAACTGGAATGTGGTAATAAGCATCCTTTAGATTGACAGAGGTCAGGAACATTTCCCTCGTCAGTGACTGGATGACTGACTCCACTGATTCCATCTTGAAGTGTGTATGTCTGATCTGAGAATTTACTGTTTTGAGATCCAGTATAGTCCTGAAGAGACCGGAGGGTTTCGTGACTAGAAAAAAAGGAGAATAAATCCCTGAATTTCTCTTCCAGGTAGGGACCTTCTCCACGACCTTCAGTTCTATCAGGTTGTTGATTGAAGACCAGAAGGCCTGACGGATCTGAAGGTTTGTAGGAATCTTGGATCGAATAATCTTCCGAGAATGAGGGGCAGAGATGAACTCCAGCGGATACCCCTGTTCCAAAATCTGAGAGACCCAAGCATCTGGGTGGACTACGGTCTACCAGATTGGAAGAAAGGATCCCAGTCTGCCCCCTACTGGGATCTGGGTAGGGGCCCGCTGGGCTTCATTTGTTTTCAGGTTTAAACTGAGGCTTCTTGGAGTATTGACGCCTGAAGCCTCCTCTCTGGGAATATCTTCCTCTATGCTCATCTTGACGATAGGAATCCCTTCTTTTATTTTCTGAAATGTCTGACCTCTGTATCTGGAAGATTGAAAGGGAGGAAAGATCCTTCTTTCTTTCTTTCTTTCTTGCGGGAGAAACAGACTCTTGCCGCCTGATGCTTTTTGAATGATGTCATCCAGTTGTTCCCCGAAAAGTGAGGATCCATTAAATGGCAAGGAAACCAGCTTGCTCTTGGGTGTAGTGTCTGGTTTCCAAGGTTTTATCCAGAGGGATCTACGTGCCGAGATAGAGAGAGCTGAGGATCTGGCCAATAATCGGATAATGTCCAGGGATCCATCACAAGAATAATTTGTGGCCTCCTTGATAATAGCAACCTCTTTTAACAATTTAGATCTGGAGACATCAGATTCGATTTTGTCCTCCAATTCGGTAAGCCAGATTTGCATAACACGAGAGACACAGGCCACAGTTGTAGCAGCCTTTAAGTTTTCTCCAATAAGAACTGTTTCTTTAGCGCCCCATCTAGTTTCCTCTACATGGGATCTTGTAATGAGGTGCCATCCTCTAGTGGCAGAATGATGTTTTTAGCAAGTTGTGCTATGGGAGCGTCCACTTTAGGGGATGTGGACCATATCTGGACATCATTCTCGCTGAACGGGAACATTCTTTTGAATCTTCTTGGTACTGAAGCTCTTTTATCCCCTAACTTCCTTTTGGATAGAATTAGGTCAGAAATTGATTGATGGACAGGAAGAACTGGAGCGGATTTTTTCTTTCCCAAGAATGCCGTATCCATTATACCCATGTCTTGTTGCGTTTCCGAGAGACCAAGGGATTTTCTGATAAGCTTAACAAAGGAATCAATGAGGTCAAGGTTGAAGACACTTGTATCATCCGCCAGTTCACCCTCTTCTGAGCCATAGTCTGAAACGTGGTTATCCACAGAGGAACAGCATCATATTCTTCTCCAAGCTGCATGGAGGAGGTACCTTCTCCCATATCTCTGTGAAATCTTTTAGTGGACGGTCCACCCTGCTGCATACTTCTAAAAGTTTCTTGCATGGACGATTTCATCCAGGACAAGAAGTCCTGGAATTGTCCTGGGATATCACTGCATGCAGTTTTCTTAAGGCAGGATTCACAAAGTTTTGCAGTGTCAGAGGCTGGGTGTTTAGAATCGCAGCCTGCACACTGTTTCTGCTTAGGTGTAGACTTATCCTCTTTATTAGAGGAATCAGAGGCAGCTTTGTCCTTTGAGCTAGTAGCTTTAGTCAGATTACACATGATGACAGAACAGAACCCTACAACATTAAAGCACAGCCAGACATATAAATAGAAAAGGACTAAGGAACTTACCTTTCCCCCTTTAAATAGACCGCCAAATGACTGGAGTTGGCTACCGGAAGCTCCCTGCTTGCAGAGCGGCTGATTTCCACATGCACATTAGCCTCTTTCCTCGTTCCAAGCTAGAACGCTCTGTTCACATCCCCCGGAAGTGACCAAAGTGAGCCACTGCGGTTTGAAAGGGCAGCCTTCTGCAGTGTTGCCGATGAGTTGCTTGTGCCTGCCGCACGGGCAATTCATCTTGGCTCTGGAGGAATGTAAGCCGCGTTGGAGGTAAGGGGCAACAGGGAGAGAGCAATTGGCAGCCTTCATGTCGGCCGGAGCTTTACACAACACGTCCATCCAGCTGGGTAGGACCAAAAAAACTGAGGGTGCTTGGAGGATTCTTCCTTTTAAACCTTGGAGAAGTTGGTCCTACTCAGCTGGAGGGCGGAGACGTTCCCATCTATAATTCCTTGGATATACACAGAATAAAACTACTTTACCGGGTTACCCTGATGAAAACGGTATACGGAGATTTGAACGACAAAGCTTGTACTTCAGAAACTTGTCTAGTTGAGGAAATGGCCATAAGAAAAATTGTCTTGCATTTTTGAAAGAAATTGAGGGAAGAGGTTTGAATGGTGCTGACAGTAGGGATCAGTGAAAAGTCACATTTTGCTCCCACAGGTTTTTTTGCAAAAAAGGTATGATTTTCCACTTTCCCACGGGAAATCCCACCCATAGATAAACCCAAATATTTTCTACTGTTTCACTAACCCCACAAAATTTCCATTTGAACAGTTCCATTTCCCACCTATGTTTTCCAATGGTGGCAAAAGTTTCCCTCTGCATACTGAAAACCCCCCAGAAAAAGAGAGCTGAAGCAGGCAAACGGAAACAGAAAAAACAGAAATTAAGGTAAATAGAAAAAAAAAATGTAAGTGCTGGCTAGCACTATGATCAGCAGAAGAGGATGTTTGGCCCTGATGCTGCTAATACAGATGTGAAGGAGGAAGTCAGTAGCAGTAAAAGAAGCCCACATGCACCTTCCCCCAATTATTCCCAGGACCTTAGCAGCATTGTCCCTCTGGGGAAGTATATTGGAGAAGGCAGAACTGGTTAGCAGTATGAGAAGCGGCACACGCCAGCTGCCTGTGCCTGCTGCTAGTGTGCCACCTCCTGAGGAGATGGCAAGTGTAACAATAAACCAGTCCCAAAGAGCAACAAGAGACTGGTGGTGGTGATGAAAGTGAGGGTGATGGTGCAGCAGCTGGTGTGAAGAGTATGACAGTGATTTTAAAGGAAAGTAATAAAGAATGGGTGAAAGAGATGCAAATGGGGATGGGCAACCTGGTCATCATCAGAAGTTTTTGCTGCTGTAATCCCTGCTGCGGAGTCATATTTTTATCTGCCAGAGTGAAGATGAGCAGGCTAGTATGCTACATACAACTGTGACCAACATGGGACTGGGTTCTTTAAGTTGTGATGTGGGACTAGGACAGGCTCAGCTTGAAACCAATACTCCTGGTCCTAGCTCTATTGCTGATACTGATGAGGCAGCAGCATCACCTGCCCCAGCCAGTAAAGATAACTCTGGAGAAGAAAAAGGCCATTCTTCTCCACGTCTCCCCCTCACTGAAATCATGGGTGTGAGAATATTTTTCCCCTGTGGCAGACGCAATGCAGCTGTCACTATATGTGATAAGGTGGTGAAAAGGTGAAAGGAAGGGACACACATTGGCATTTTTTCCCCTCAAGCATGCAAAAGCCAAGCCCCAAAATAAGAAATTGAGAACCGCTGTCTTTGTGCCCCCTGCTCCTCTCCAAATACACAAAGAACGTGGTAAAAATACCAGTGGAAGACAAGGGAAACCTAGCATGGAAGTTCGATGACCAGCATAACACCTGCATTGTCATATTTTTCTTTGTTAGGTTTAGGGTGTGGGAAGATGTATCCAATCAGTTATTTAAAACCTTTTTCTACAAAAAAATAAGGCAGCATGTGAAATGCTAACATCTTGGCAACTTTGCCATTCCACTGCAATATTAAGGGGTTATTTTATGACGTTTTTGACTCCATCACAAGAACTCCATAAGCATGGGTTGGCAGTACATGGCAGAAGAACAGTATAAACTTTATTGCTTTAACAACATGACTTGTGGAAGTGGTGGGGGTTTCAGCAGTGCCATGATGGGAACTCTGTGAATCTTGTCATTTCCTACAACAAACTCATAATCATACTTCTCTGCAGCAAGAGCCATAGGTGTTATTTCAAATGGCGCACACTCTGGCACATCAACATCATCACTTCTTTTATGTGCCACATAGGCGTATTTCTGCTGCAGCTAGTTGTGGTGCCTCTGACATGTTGAAGGTGTGTATCCCAATCAGACCTGTGGTTAGTATTCAGGTGGGATCTCAATGAGGAGGTTCCTAGGTGTGAGAGCCTGCTTTCTCCCTGCTCCCATGCTCCTTACACAGGCAACAAATAGCAACAAGTTTAGCTTTTGGATCTTGTATGAAGTATCTCCATACTGTGGACTTCATAGACTGAGGGGTTCCTGAAGGGCAACAACTACTACTGGGGTTAGATGTTGCTGCAATTATACTTCTAGGAGTCAAGATGTTGCACTTCCAAACAGTAGCAAAAGTACTCATCACAGCTAGGGTTGTGGATGTTGATAATTTGTTTTCTTGTTTGTTACTTAACTCTCTGTGTGTATGTGTTTCTGTCTGTCTGTGACTGTGTCTGTCCGTATCTGAGAGTGTTTGTGTCTGAGTGGGTGTTGGACTTGGAAGCAGTGACATTGCTGATGATGACTGACAGCATGATTGTTTATGATTGTCTATTTGTGATTGTCTATTTGTGATTCTCAAACCGTTTATAAACAGACACAGTGCTCCTTTTCCATGGTGGAGATGACATCATCTCTCTCACTTTCAACTTTATCTGTATCTGGAGAAGAAGAGGATGCTGGAGGGATATATTCTAGATCAACATCATAGGATGGATGGCATAATTTCTTGCCGTCAATAAAGGGCTCTCCTGTCTCTCCAGCATCTCTTTACCAAGAAAACTGCTTGAGGGCAGATGTCCTGGTCCCGTATACATCTAACTCTTCAACAGAGTGATAAAACTGGTGGGTCCAATGCAGGGGATGAGGAGGTTCTGCAGGCAGGGTGGCTATATAGATGTTATGCCTCCAGTCTGTGTGATAGACTCCATCAGTCCAGAGGCTATCAAATCTCTCCAGTCTTTTGTTGCTATCTCTCTATCTGATAATGTTCAGAAATAAAATGTCTATTGGTAATTGAAAAGTCTCTCTTGTATATGCACAATAGTAATAAAGATAAAATTGATAATATCTCCTTGTCTCCAACTCCTTTCTGATAAGGTGTAATACTTCTGCAGGAAGTAAAAACAAGTATGTGTCTTTCTTAGTTTGTGTTTATTTGAAAATACAGCCACAAATCTTAGAGGATTGTGTGACTTCTCATTAGTGAAGATTTTAACCATCTGACCATATTTCCTAAAAACATTTAACTCTTTCCTAATGCATGATTAATCACAGATCAAGACCTGGAGCACCAGGCTATATGTGATAGTCTGGATTTATAATATGAAGGAAAAAGGAAAAGAAAAATAGATGTTACTAATTCTGGTATAAAAATAATGTACCTGATAAAAATGAAAACTAAAATTAAAATAAAAAGATAATTAGTAGGGATAAAAATAAAAATATATTATACAGAATAAATATAAACTGTGCAAATATGCACTAATATGTCATTGTCAACAAAAGTATTTATTTGCTGAGAGTATACTAAGGAACCAGTCAGGACCAAACTATGAGATAGTGTAAGTTTTATGAATATTACAGATGTGATGTTTAGTGTAGCTGTATATAAATATAAGTGTTAAAGTATAAAAGTTAAAAGTTCCCTATTGAAATAAAAATAAACGTGTCCAAATTATCATTATGACCTTCTGGCACTTGTCTGTTTATGGTATAGATCTAATAATATTCCCTTTGAAATAAATGTCTAAATCTGTCCCTTCCCCTTTGATTATTAGTTGTGTGTTCTAGTGGAGTGAAAGTTGTGTCTATTATAGATTTATTGGTTTTAATGCTGTAATGTTTTGCTAAAGGGTATTTGGTATCAACCGCAAGTATGGAGCACTGATGTTCAAGGAATCATTCTTTTCATTTCCTTTTAGTGTGTCCCATATATAATTTGTTACAAGGACATTTAATGCTGTACACTATGTACATAGCATTACATGAACATATTCCAAACCTTTGTTGTCTTCAAAAGTAAATGTTCTGTTATATATATTCACAAGTAATGCATTTTCTAGATCCACATTTATAGCTACCTCTTAAATCCAAAAAACGACTATTATTTCTATTAGAAAGTTTTGGTTTATTTTTTGAAGTCCTATTTTTGTGCATATTATAGATGGGAGTCTGAGATACTTGGCCTTTTTAAATTGGATCCTGTAACAGTATAGACCAATGTTTATTTAAAATAGGTTTAATTTGTAATGTATTCTATTTTTTTTCTAATGAATTTAGGATAGTTTTTATATTGTTTTTGATCATTTTTACTTTTTGCTTTGTATTTTATCAAATACATGTATTTCATTTATTTGCATATCCCTAGATATAGAATTCACAAAAAGGATCCTCGTTCTATTCATCTGTTGGTAAGTATTTTCAACCAACTCTACAGAATATTTTTTTGTGAATGAATTTCTTTTTTGAATCTACAGATTGCTTATTATAATCTTAATCTTTTCTACAGTTGCATCTGAGCTTATGAGACTGTCCCTTAGGGATATTACGTTTCCAGCTATCCAAATGACAGCTGTCAAAACGAAGGTAGCTATTGACGCTGGATGGTTTAATGTATGTTTCAGTGATAATGTTCTTATTATTATGTGTAAGGTTTAAATCTAAATAATTAACTGTGTGCGAATCTATAGTATGGGTGAAGCTAAGATCTGTATCATTAATATTGAAGCTGGTGAGATAGCTCAGTGGTAATGTCCCTGACTATGGAGCCTATTCCAACCGCAAGGTTGCAGGTTCAAATCCCAGCAGGGTCAACGCAGCCCTTCGTCCTTCCGAGGTTGATAAATGAGTACCATTGATTGGGTAATAATAACATCTATTATTTCAGCTGCCGATTTGGTTAATTCCGAGAGCGTGCGCTGAAAGCGCTTTGAGTCCCACTGGGAGAAAGGCGCTATATAAATACTAGTTATTATTATGATGATGAATAACTAAATCATTTTGCAGACCATGCCAAATAAGAATGAGATTGTCTATGAACCTGCTATAGAATGCCAAGTTAGCCCTCAACCCAGACTCCCACACATGTTTAAGTGCCCAGTACCCCATGTAGAGGTTGGCATAACTGGGGGCAAACCTGGTACCCATGGTAGCTCCCCTTATATGAAGATAAACGTTGTTCTCAAATTGAAAATAATTATGGAGTAAAGTAAATAGTACACCCTCCAATATGAATGATTTGTGAAGTTCACAGTTTCATCAAAATCTATAAGGTATGCTATGGCCTCTAGACCTTTTTGATGGTCTATGCTGGTATATAGGGCCACCACATCTACAGTGGCCCAAATGTATGGTTTTTGCCATTCCATATTTTCAAATATCTGCAAAATGTGTTGAGTGTCTTTGATATAAGATTTCAATTAAATAACATTTTTGTAGAAAGTAATCCATATATTGGGATAGGTTGGCGGTTATACTATTCATCCTGCTATTCTTGGACCTCCTGGCAGATTTAATACAGTTTTGTGTATCTTGGGCACTTGGAAGAAGTAGGACATTTTAGAATATTTAATATCTAAAAATAATTTTTCTTATAGAGTGATTACTCCTTCATTAAAAGCTTTGTTCAAAATGATTTTTGATATTGTATAGTTGCCTCTGAAGTTAAAGGGGATCTCTCAACCCAGTACAAATGTTTGTTAAACGTTAGATTACCTAGCCATTAGGTTGAAGTCTTGAATATATATTTTTTTTAATCGTCTGTTGCTGAAAATTAACTTTTAAAGACTGCACTTCCATATAGACTGCAGGTACAGCTCTATACCCAATACTCGATATCTAGCCAATGAGATCACTCCAGCCTACAGACAGAAGCCTCTGTCATTGGAGGAGGCTGGCTGGAGGGAGGGGAGAGGAGGCAGAGTTACAGACTGCAGGTATAGAGCTGTACCCGCAGTCTATACAGAAGTACAGTCTTCAACATTAATTTTCGGCAACAGACGATTAAAAAAAAAAAAAAACAAAAAAAACAAAAAAAAAAACAAAACAAATTAAAGAGTTCCACCCAATGGCTAGCTAATCTAACGTTTAACAAACATTTGTACTGGGGTGATAGATCCCCTTTAACACTATATATGCATTCGTATCAGACAGTAGTTGGATAGGCTCCCCAACAGCGTTACTTCTGATTAAAATAACCAGTGCACACAAACACCCCTGTCAGCATCTAGTTTTATTGGATTTTAGATTCTTTAAAGATATTTTTCATACTTATTAACATTTTGTTTGATATTAATATTATTCTTTCTTGAAAAACACTTTTTGAAGTCTGGAATAACCAGACCGCAAAAAGTGGTCCTTTTGTCCTGATGAGGATAGAATATAGATTTGGGAGCAAATGGGGAATGTGTCCCAATATTAGTACTGTTAACTTTCATAAGTTCACTTTCATTGTCACACATTTCCCAGTTCCCAAAGATATTCCAGGTTGTGTAATATATCTAAATCATCATCATTATGTGTTGAATTTTTTTTTAAAAGTGTCTTTTTAGAGTTAAATTACATATAAATCTATTGAGATTCAAAAAAAATTCTAAATCATTTGGTCTTATTGCTGGAGTGAATGTTAACCCTTTGCTTATGAGTGATACTTCATTCTGGTTTTAGTATATAATCTGACATTAAATATCCCTAATTCCTTTAAAGTGCCATTATCAATAATCTGATCCTTATTTGACTTATTATATATTTTTATTCCTGCTCTTTTACCTCCTTTAGTGTTTTTATTTTTGTTATATTTTAATCTGGCTCACTCTTTTTGTATGTGTCAGTTCTTTAATTTGAGGTGCATTATTAAGGTCTATAGATTCCAGTACAGTACATTTATCAATTGTAGGTACATTTATAGTGACTTCTTTAGGTATCTGTGTAATAGTAATGTAGTGATCCTATGTTGATCAGATGTGTAAGCAGATGTCCTAAAGTAAAATTATTGAGTGGATCGATATTAGGTAAATTTTGCAAATGTTCGCTGTTCATATACTGCTATTCTCTTGTTGGTCTAGTTTTATCAGCCAGAATATTTTACTCCAGAGGATACAGCAGGTAAAGTAGCTATGTGTTGGAGGGGTTATATGGGGCAAAATGTGGAAGGAGCTTCTTCAATGAGTGCCCTGCCTATTGGAGGCAGTCTCAATACCACCAGTCCATATCCCTCAACGGATTACAGAGAAAAGTGTAAATTTGCAAAAAGCTGGACAGTAATAAGAATATGTGACCAGAGGTGACGGCACTAATAGTTAGCAAAGGACTGGGGACACAGGCATCTCACCATTCTCAGCCTCTGTATTCTCATTTGTCCACAAAGCTCTTTTCCCACTGGACCTATGACTCTCCCTGAAAAACAGGGGAAAAAAGATAAGAGGGGAAAAGAAGGATGTATGTGGTATATAGTAATTGTTAGAGGGGCTGGAGAAGAGAAAAAGGAGTGAGGAAAAAACAAAAAAGAGAGAGGCAAGGGAAGAATTATAAAATAGGAATGGGAGAGACTTACTGAGTGGTGCGTAGACTCTCACTGGAGCTTTTTAGGTGGTGCCCAGGGGGTGGGGTGGGAGGTTGAGGGGGAGGAGGTGACTCATCAGAACCCAAATCTGAGATATCTGTGGGGAAAAGTTCAATACATTAATTTCACCCATTCTCAATGTTTGTGTTAAATATGTTTTTACAAAGGTGATACCTTTAATGGCTTATTGAGATAAATGACGTTGCATGCTTTCATGATGCAAATACCCCTTTTTCAGGCTGAAAGCAGCAAATAAAGGTATTATTCCTGCCATATACATGCAAGTGCAATGAACAGGCATATAATCATTGCATACAGATGCAAAAAAGCAAAAATACACATGTATATGTAATTATATAATCAAACAGATGCAACACACATTGAGTAGGCCCAAGGTAGGGAACAAGAGAAGACAAAAGTTTGGTGTAAAAAGTCTGGAAACCAGCTGCAATATTTATTGCGAATAAATCAAATAGCTAGATCAAAACATCACTCCAGATAAAAACACCACTCCAAATACTAAATAATCGGGTGTGCAAATAATGAATGAATGTAAATGATAAACTCCTAAAATTCTCCTATCCAGGCAAAAATAATTTAAATCTACTTGACAAGATAAGTGTTAATATGGAAAGGTCTTAATTATTTGATTGTATGTATAAAAATATTCTGATAAAACACATATCAAAAACAATAATATTAATCAAATTGCAAGATAAAAATAATAAACCCAAAACATAGAATCACAAAATATGTAAAAGATGATCTATCAAGCTGGAAAACGCTACTAACAATCATAGTACTGAAATCAACCACTGTTCAACAAGAGTAAAAATACGTCTCCATAATTTTTAAACAAAACTAATCAATGGGTTACAAAAAAGCCACCAAATCAAAATCAATATTTAATCCCAATGGTTCCAAGGTTTTGAGCTCAAAATCCATAAAGACTCCCTTTGTCTTAATTTCAGTAGTACCAGGGTTTTCCGTAAAGCCTCCCACCCGATAAACCGCCCATGGGCGGTTATTCGGAGTGGGCGCCCCAAGGCTGGGCAGGTCACAGAGCAGAGGTCCCGGGACCTCCGGGACTTCCAGGAGGAAGGGTGGGGAAGCTTCGCAAAGTGTGCACGGCAAGGGCTCCACACACCTGAGAAAGAGAATGAGGGGTATGCCCAGCAAGGACTCAGCTGGCCTGGGGAAGGGAATGAGGGTTGGGGGGCAGTGTCACCCCCACATCGTTGCCCGGAGTGGGTGCCCCAAGGCCAGGCAGGTCACAGAGCAGAGGACCCGGGACCTCCGGGACTTCCAGGAGGAAGGGTGGGGAAGCTTCGCAAAGTGTGCACGGCAAGGGCTCCACACGCCTGACAAAGAGAATGAGGGGTATGCCCGGCAAGGGCTCAACTGGCCTGGGGAAGGAAATGAGGGGGGGGTCACCACCACAGCAGTCCCCGGAGTGGGTGCCCCAAGGCCAGGCAGGTCACAGAGCGGAGGTCCCGGGACCTCCGTGACTTCCAGGAGGAAGGGTGGGGAAGTTTCACAAAGTGTGCCCGGCAAGGGCTCCGCGTGCCTGCAAAGTGAATGAGGGGTCTGCCCGAAGAGAATCTGGGAGGGTGCCTGGGCTCCCCAGTCTACCAAAGATTTCAAGATTTTTTGGGGGAAATCCCCTCAGTGTTACAGTGTGCGGCCACTCTGCTCCGCTCCCCCACCTGGAGTCAAGAAAAGGGACTGAATCCTATCACGTGCGGGGAAAGCGCTGACATGCCACCAGTCATGCTGGGAAAATGCAACTGGTGATGCATAAAAGGCTTTTCCTTGGAGAGTGGGGCTTTGCCATTCTTCGATGATGGGAAAGCATCGCTGGCACTTCCGCCGGGGCTGCACAGGAAGCCCCAAATTCAACCATGCCATAGCACGGGTCGCGGGATTACTGAGAGTGGCAATCTTTAGGTGAAACTGTGGAGGCCCAC